>JAECWN010000452.1:0-600000 GCA_018150725.1 Drosophila quadrilineata
TGATTTTCCTGGTCCATATTTTCTGACTAAAATCAATGATGCTGATATCGATGCAAAATAGGATTAAAGTCATTCTTACAGAAATGCAACATTTTTTAAAAACTGGTTGATTATTTGACAAAGTTATAGCTTTTCAAAGTTGGGAGAGTTTTCAGAAATAATATAAACACACAAAAGTCCAAAAATTAAAATGATTAAACTAATAAACTTTTTGATGCATTTTGAAAGTGGATTCTATACCGTTAATAGAAATGCATGAATTTAAAATTTTGTTGATTTTCGAAAAGTTCAGGTGCTTTAGTTATGAAGATTTCATGTTTGTACTAAAATCTATATCTCATTACTATTTGTTTTCCTGGTCCATATTTTCTGATTAAAACCAATGATGTTAGATATCGATGCAAAATAGGATTAAAGTCATTCACAGAAATGCAACATTTTAAAATGTGATATTTGAACAAGTTATAGCTTTTCAAAGTGAGAGAGGTTTTTTAAATATATAAATTTATTCCAAAAAGTCCAAAAAATTAAAAATGATTAAATTAATAAACTTTTGATGCATTTTGAAAGTGGATTCTATACCGTTAACAAAAATGCATGAATTTAAAAATTTGGTTGATTTTTCTAAAAGTTGTGCGTTTTTAAAGTTATGAAGATTTTCATGTTTGTACTAAAATCTATATCTTTACTATTTGTTTTCCTGGTCCATATTTTCTGATTAAAACCAATGATGTTAGATATCGATGCAAAATAGGATTAAAGTCATTCACAGAAATGCAACATTTTTAAAATCGGTTGATATTTGACAAAGTTATGGCTTTTCAAAGTTGAGAGAGTTTTCAGAAATATGTAAAAATGGCCACAAAAAGTCCAAAAATTAAAAATGATTAAATTAATAAACTTTTGATGCATTTTGAAAGTGGATTCTATACCGTTAACAAAACTCCATGAATTTAAAATTTTGTTGATTTTTCGAAAAGTTGTGCGTTTTTAAAGTTATGAAAATTTTAATTTCTGTACTAAAATCTATATCTTTACTATTTGTTTTTCCTGGTCCATATTTTCTGATTAAAATCAATGATGTTAGATATCGATGCAAAATAGGATTAAAGTCATTCACAGAAATGCAACAAATTTTTAAAATCGGTTGATATTTGACAAAGTTATGGCTTTTCAAAGTTGTGAGAGTTTTCAGAAATATGTAAAAATGGCAACAGAAGTCCAAAAATTAAAAATGACAATATTAATAAACTTTTGATGCATTTTGAAACCAATGATGTTAGATATCGATGCAAAATAGGATTAAAGTCATTCACAGAAATGCAACATTTTTTAAAATCGGTTGATATTTGACAAAGTTATAGCTTTTCAAAGTTGAGAGAGTTTTCAGAAATATGTAAAAATGGCCACAAAAAGTCCAAAAATTAAAAATGATTAAATTAATAAACTTTTGATGCATTTTGAAAGTGGATTCTATACCGTTAACAAAAATGCATGAATTTAAAAATTTGGTTGATTTTTCTAAAAGTTGTGCGTTTTTAAAGTTATGAAGATTTTCATGTTTGTACTAAAATCTATATCTTTACTATTTGTTTTCCTGGTCCATATTTTCTGATTAAAACCAATGATGTTAGATATCGATGCAAAATAGGATTAAAGTCATTCACAGAAATGCAACATTTTTAAAATCGGTTGATATTTGACAAAGTTATGGCTTTTCAAAGTTGAGAGAGTTTTCAGAAATATGTAAAAATGGCCACAAAAAGTCCAAAAATTAAAAATGATTAAATTAATAAACTTTTGATGCATTTTGAAAGTGGATTCTATACCGTTAACAAAACTGCATGAATTTAAAATTTTGTTGATTTTTCGAAAAGTTGTGCGTTTTTAAAGTTATGAAAATTTTAATTTCTGTACTAAAATCTATATCTTTACTATTTGTTTTTCCTGGTCCATATTTTCTGATTAAAATCAATGATGTTAGATATCGATGCAAAATAGGATTAAAGTCATTCACAGAAATGCAACAATTTTTTAAAATCGGTTGATATTTGACAAAGTTATAGCTTTTCAAAGTTGGGAGAGTTTTCAGAAATATGTAAAAATGGCCACAAAAAGTCCAAAAATTAAAAATGATTAAATTAATAAACTTTTGATGCATTTTGAAAGTGGATTCTATACCGTTAACAAAAATGCATGAATTTAAAAATTTGGTTGATTTTTCTAAAAGTTGTGCGTTTTTAAAGTTATGAAGATTTTCATGTTTGTACTAAAATCTATATCTTTACTATTTGTTTTCCTGGTCCATATTTTCTGATTAAAACCAATGATGTTAGATATCGATGCAAAATAGGATTAAAGTCATTCACAGAAATGCAACATTTTTAAAATCGGTTGATATTTGACAAAGTTATGGCTTTTCAAAGTTGAGAGAGTTTTCAGAAATATGTAAAAATGGCCACAAAAAGTCCAAAAATTAAAAATGATTAAATTAATAAACTTTTGATGCATTTTGAAAGTGGATTCTATACCGTTAACAAAACTGCATGAATTTAAAATTTTTGTTGATTTTTCGAAAAGTTGTGCGTTTTTAAAGTTATGAAAATTTTAATTTCTGTACTAAAATCTATATCTTTACTATTTGTTTTTCCTGGTCCATATTTTCTGATTAAAATCAATGATGTTAGATATCGATGCAAAATAGGATTAAAGTCATTCACAGAAATGCAACAAATTTTTAAAATCGGTTGATATTTGACAAAGTTATGGCTTTTCAAAGTTGAGAGAGTTTTCAGAAATATGTAAAAATGGCAACAGAAGTCCAAAAATTAAAAATGACAATATTAATAAACTTTTGATGCATTTTGAAACCAATGATGTTAGATATCGATGCAAAATAGGATTAAAGTCATTCACAGAAATGCAACATTTTTTAAAATCGGTTGATATTTGACAAAGTTATAGCTTTTCAAAGTTGAGAGAGTTTTCAGAAATATGTAAAAATGGCCACAAAAAGTCCAAAATTAAAAATGATTAAATTAATAAACTTTTGATGCATTTTGAAAGTGGATTCTATACCGTTAACAAAAATGCATGAATTTAAAAATTTGGTTGATTTTTCTAAAAGTTGTGCGTTTTTAAAGTTATGAAGATTTTCATGTTTGTACTAAAATCTATATCTTTACTATTTGTTTTCCTGGTCCATATTTTCTGATTAAAACCAATGATGTTAGATATCGATGCAAAATAGGATTAAAGTCATTCACAGAAATGCAACATTTTTTAAAATCGGTTGATATTTGACAAAGTTATGGCTTTTCAAAGTTGAGAGAGTTTTCAGAAATATGTAAAAATGGCCACAAAAAGTCCAAAATTAAAAATGATTAAATTAATAAACTTTGATGCATTTTGAAAGTGGATTCTATACCGTTAACAAAACTGCATGAATTTAAAATTTTTGTTGATTTTTCGAAAAGTTGTGCGTTTTTAAAGTTATGAAAATTTTAATTTCTGTACTAAAATCTATATCTTTACTATTTGTTTTTCCTGGTCCATATTTTCTGATTAAAATCAATGATGTTAGATATCGATGCAAAATAGGATTAAAGTCATTCACAGAAATGCAACAAATTTTTTAAAATCGGTTGATATTTGACAAAGTTATGGCTTTTCAAAGTTGAGAGAGTTTTCAGAAATATGTAAAAATGGCAACAGAAGTCCAAAAATTAAAAATGACAATATTAATAAACTTTTGATGCATTTTGAAAGTGGATTCTATACCGTTAACAAAAATGCATGAATTTAAAAATTTGGTTGATTTTTCGAAAAGTTGTGCGTTTTTAAAGTTATGAAGATTTTCATGTTTGTACTAAAATCTATATCTTTACTATTTGTTTTCCTGGTCCATATTTTCTGATTAAAACCAATGATGTTAAATATCGATGCAAAATAGGATTAAAGTCATTCACAGAAATGCAACATTTTTTAAAATCGGTTGATATTTGACAAAGTTATAGCTTTTCAAAGTTGAGAGAGTTTTCAGAAATATGTAAAAATGGCCACAAAAAGTCCAAAAATTAAAAATGATTAAATTAATAAACTTTTGATGCATTTTGAAAGTGGATTCTATACCGTTAACAAAACTGCATGAATTTAAAAATTTGGTTGATTTTTCGAAAAGTTGTGCGTTTTTAAAGTTATGAAGATTTTCATGTTTGTACTAAAATCTATATCTTTACTATTTGTTTTCCTGGTCCATATTTTCTGATTAAAACCAATGATGTTAGATATCGATGCAAAATAGGATTAAAGCCATTCACAGAAATGCAACATTTTTTTAAAATCGGTTGATATTTGACAAAGTTATGGCTTTTCAAAGTTGAGAGAGTTTTCAGAAATATGTAAAAATGGCCACAAAAAGTCCAAAATTAAAAATGATTAAATTAATAAACTTTTGATGCATTTTGAAAGTGGATTCTATACCGTTAACAAAACTGCATGAATTTAAAATTTTTGTTGTTTTTTCGAAAAGTTGTGCGTTTTTAAAGTTATGAAAATTTTAATTTCTGTACTAAAATCTATATCTTTACTATTTGTTTTTCCTGGTCCATATTTTCTGATTAAAATCAATGATGTTAGATATTGATGCAAAATAGGATTAAAGTCATTCACAGAAATGCAACATTTTTTAAAATCGGTTGATATTTGACAAAGTTATGGCTTTTCAAAGTTGAGAGAGTTTTCAGAAATATGTAAAAATGGCAACAGAAGTCCAAAAATTAAAATGACAATATTAATAAACTTTTGATGAATTTTGAAAATTGATTCTATACCGTTAACAAAAATGCATGAATTTAAAAATTTTGTTGATTTTTCGAAAAGTTGTGCGTTTTTAAAGTTATGAAGATTTTCATGTTTGTACTAAAATCTATATCTTTACTATTTGTTTTCCTGGTCCATATTTTCTGATTAAAACCAATGATGTTAGATATCGATGCAAAATAGGATTAAAGTCACTCACAGAAATGCAACATTTTTTAAAATCGGTTGATATTTGACAAAGTTATGGCTTTTCAAAGTTGAGAGAGTTTTCAGAAATATGTAAAAATGGCAACAGAAGTCCAAAAATTAAAAATGACAATATTAATAAACTTTTGATGAATTTTGAAAATTGATTCTATACCGTTAACAAAAATGCATGAATTTAAAAATTTTGTTGATTTTTCGAAAAGTTGTGCGTTTTTAAAGTTATGAAGATTTTCATGTTTGTACTAAAATCTATATCTTTACTATTTGTTTTCCTGGTCCATATTTTCTGATTAAAACCAATGATGTTAGATATCGATGCAAAATAGGATTAAAGTCATTCACAGAAATGCAACATTTTTTAAAATCGGTTGATATTTGACAAAGTTATGGCTTTTCAAAGTTGGGAGAGTTTTCAGAAATATGTAAAATGGCCACAAAAAGTCCAAAAATTAAAAATGATTAAATTAATAAACTTTTGATGCATTTTGAAAGTGGATTCTATACCGTTAACAAAAATGCATGAATTTAAAAATTTGGTTGATTTTTCGAAAAGTTGTGCGTTTTTAAAGTTATGAAGATTTTCATGTTTGTACTAAAATCTATATCTTTACTATTTGTTTTCCTGGTCCATATTTTCTGATTAAAACCAATGATGTTAGATATCGATGCAAAATAGGATTAAAGTCATTCACAGAAATGCAACATTTTTTAAAATCGGTTGATATTTGACAAAGTTATGGCTTTTCAAAGTTGAGAGAGTTTTCAGAAATATGTAAAAATGGCAACAGAAGTCCAAAAATTAAAAATGACAATATTAATAAACTTTTGATGAATTTTGAAAATTGATTCTATACCGTTAACAAAAATGCATGAATTTAAAAATTTTGTTGATTTTTCGAAAAGTTGTGCGTTTTTAAAGTTATGAAGATTTTCATGTTTGTACTAAAATCTATATCTTTACTATTTGTTTTCCTGGTCCATATTTTCTGATTAAAACCAATGATGTTAAATATCGATGCAAAATAGGATTAAAGTCATTCACAGAAATGCAACATTTCGGTTGATATTTGACAAAGTTATAGCTTTTCAAAGTTGAGAGAGTTTTCAGAAATATGTAAAAATGGCCACAAAAAGTCCAAAAATTAAAAATGATTAAATTAATAAACTTTTGATGCATTTTGAAAGTGGATTCTATACCGTTAACAAAACTGCATGAATTTAAAAATTTGGTTGATTTTTCGAAAAGTTGTGCGTTTTTAAAGTTATGAAGATTTTCATGTTTGTACTAAAATCTATATCTTTACTATTTGTTTTCCTGGTCCATATTTTCTGATTAAAACCAATGATGTTAGATATCGATGCAAAATAGGATTAAAGCCATTCACAGAAATGCAACATTTTTTAAAATCGGTTACTATTTGACAAAGTTATGGCTTTTCAAAGTTGAGAGAGTTTTCAGAAATATGTAAAAATGGCCACAAAAAGTCCAAAAATTAAAAATGATTAAATTAATAAACTTTGATGCATTTTGAAAGTGGATTCTATACCGTTAACAAAAATGCATGAATTTAAAAATTTGGTTGATTTTTCGAAAAGTTGTGCGTTTTTAAAGTTATGAAGATTTTCATGTTTGTACTAAAATCTATATCTTTACTATTTGTTTTCCTGGTCCATATTTTCTGATTAAACCAATGATGTTAGATATCGATGCAAAATAGGATTAAAGTCATTCACAGAAATGCAACATTTTTTAAAATCGGTTGATATTTGACAAAGTTATGGCTTTTCAAAGTTGAGAGAGTTTTCAGAAATATGTAAAAATGGCCACAAAAAGTCCAAAAATTAAAAATTATTAAATTAATAAACTTTTGATGCATTTTGAAAGTGGATTCTATACCGTTAACAAAACTTCATGAATTTAAAATTTTTGTTGATTTTTCGAAAAGTTGTGCGTTTTTAAAGTTATGAAAATTTTAATTTCTGTACTAAAATCTATATCTTTACTATTTGTTTTTCCTGGTCCATATTTTCTGAATAAAATCAATGATGTTAGATATCGATGCAAAATAGGATTAAAGTCATTCACAGAAATGCAACAATTTTTTAAAATCGGTTGATATTTGACAAAGTTATGGCTTTTCAAAGTTGAGAGAGTTTTCAGAAATATGTAAAAATGGCAACAGAAGTCCAAAAATTAAAAATGACAATATTAATAAACTTTTGATGCATTTTGAAAGTGGATTCTATACCGTTAACAAAACTGCATGAATTTAAAAATTTGGTTGATTTTTCGAAAAGTTGTGCGTTTTTAAAGTTATGAAGATTTTCATGTTTGTACTAAAATCTATATCTTTACTATTTGTTTTTCCTGGTCCATATTTTCTGATTAAAGCCAATGATGTTAGATATCGATGCAAAATAGGATTAAAGTCATTCACAGAAATGCAACATTTTTTAAAATCGGTTGATATTTGACAAAGTTATGGCTTTTCAAAGTTGAGAGAGTTTTCAGAAATATGTAAAAATGGCCACAAAAAGTCCAAAAATTAAAAATGATTAAATTAATAAACTTTTGATGCATTTTGAAAGTGGATTCTATACCGTTAACAAAAATGCATGAATTTAAAAATTTGGTTGATTTTTTCGAAAAGTTGTGCGTTTTTAAAGTTATGAAGATTTTCATGTTTGTACTAAAATCTATATCTTTACTATTTGTTTTCCTGGTCCATATTTTCTGATTAAAACCAATGATGTTAGATATCGATGCAAAATAAGATTAAAGTCATTCACAGAAATGCAACATTTTTTAAAATCGGTTGATATTTGACAAAGTTATGGCTTTTCAAAGTTGAGAGAGTTTTCAGAAATATGTAAAAATGGCCACAAAAAGTCCAAAAATTAAAAATGATTAAATTAATAAACTTTTGATGCATTTTGAAAGTGGATTCTATACCGTTAACAAAACTGCATGAATTTAAAATTTTTGTTGATTTTTCGAAAAGTTGTGCGTTTTTAAAGTTATGAAAATTTTAATTTCTGTACTAAAATCTATATCTTTACTATTTGTTTTTCCTGGTCCATATTTTCTGATTAAAATCAATGATGTTAGATATCGATGCAAAATAAGATTAAAGTCATTCACAGAAATGCAACATTTTTTAAAATCGGTTGATATTTGACAAAGTTATGGCTTTTCAAAGTTGAGAGTTTTCAGAAATATGTAAAAATGGCAACAGAAGTCCAAAAATTAAAAATGACAATATTAATAAACTTTTGATGAATTTTGAAAATTGATTCTATACCGTTAACAAAAATGCATGAATTTAAAAATTTGGTTGATTTTTCGAAAAGTTGTGCGTTTTTAAAGTTATGAAGATTTTCATGTTTGTACTTAAATCTATATCTTTACTATTTGTTTTCCTGGTCCATATTTTCTGATTAAAGCCAATGATGTTAGATATCGATGCAAAATAGGATTAAAGTCATTCACAGAAATGCAACATTTTTTAAAATCGGTTGATATTTGACAAAGTTATGGCTTTTCAAAGTTGATAGAGTTTTCAGAAATATGTAAAAATGGCCACAAAAAGTCCAAAAATTAAAAATGATTAAATTAATAAACTTTTGATGCATTTTGAAAGTGGATTCTATACCGTTAACAAAACTGCATGAATTAAAAATGTTTGTTGATTTTTCGAAAAGTTGTGCGTTTTTAAAGTTATGAAGATTTTCATGTTTGTACTAAAATCTATATCTTTACTATTTGTTTTTCCTGGTCCATATTTTCTGATTAAAGCCAATGATGTTAGATATCGATGCAAAATAGGATTAAAGTCATTCACAGAAATGCAACATTTTTTAAAATCGGTTGATATTTGACAAAGTTATGGCTTTTCAAAGTTGAGAGAGTTTTCAGAAATATGTAAAAATGGCAACAGAAGTCCAAAAATTAAAAATGACAATATTAATAAACTTTTGATGCATTTTGAAAGTGGATTCTATACCGTTAACAAAACTGCATGAATTTAAAAATTTGGTTGATTTTTCGAAAAGTTGTGCGTTTTTAAAGTTATGAAGATTTTCATGTTTGTACTAAAATCTATATCTTTACTATTTGTTTTTCCTGGTCCATATTTTCTGATTAAAGCCAATGATGTTAAATATCGATGCAAAATAGGATTAAAGTCATTCACAGAAATGCAACATTTTTTAAAATCGGTTGATATTTGACAAAGTTATGGCTTTTCAAAGTTGAGAGAGTTTTCAGAAATATGTAAAAATGGCCACAAAAAGTCCAAAAATTAAAAATGATTAAATTATTAAACTTTTGATGCATTTTGAAAGTGGATTCTATACCGTTAACAAAACTGCATGAATTTAAAAATTTGGTTGATTTTTCGAAAAGTTGTGCGTTTTTAAAGTTATGAAGATTTTCATGTTTGTACTAAAATCTATATCTTTACTATTTGTTTTTCCTGGTCCATATTTTCTGATTAAAACCAATGATGTTAGATATCGATGCAAAATAGGATTAAAGTCATTCACAGAAATGCAACATTTTTTAAAATCGGTTGATATTTGACAAAGTTATGGCTTTTCAAAGTTGAGAGTTTTCAGAAATATGTAAAAATGGCCACAAAAAGTCCAAAAATTAAAAATGATTAAATTAATAAACTTTTGATGCATTTTGAAAGTGGATTCTATACCGTTAACAAAACTGCATGAATTTAAAAATTTTTGTTGATTTTTCGAAAAGTTGTGCGTTTTTAAAGTTATGAAAATTTTAATTTCTGTACTAAAATCTATATCTTTACTATTTGTTTTTCCTGGTCCAAATTTTCTGATTAAAATCAATGATGTTAGATATCGATGCAAAATAGGATTAAAGTCATTCACAGAAATGCAACATTTTTTAAAATCGGTTGATATTTGACAAAGTTATGGCTTTTCAAAGTTGAGAGAGTTTTCAGAAATATGTAAAAATGGCAACAGAAGTCCAAAAATTAAAAATGACAATATTAATAAACTTTTGATGAATTTTGAAAATTGATTCTATACCGTTAACAAAAATGCATGAATTTAAAAATTTTGTTGATTTTTCGAAAAGTTGTGCGTTTTTTAAAGTTATGAAGATTTTCATGTTTGTACTAAAATATTTGACAAAGTTATGGCTTTTCAAAGTTGAGAGAGTTTTCAGAAATATGTAAAAATGGCCACAAAAAGTCGAAAAATTAAAAATGATTAAATTAATAAACTTTTGATGCATTTTGAAAGTGGATTCTATACCGTTAACAAAACTGCATGAATTTAAAATTTTGTTGATTTTTCGAAAAGTTGTGCGTTTTTAAAGTTATGAAAATTTTAATTTCTGTACTAAAATCTATATCTTTACTATTTGTTTTTCCTGGTCCATATTTTCTGATTAAAATCAATGATGTTGGATATCGATGCAAAATAGGATTAAAGTCATTCACAGAAATGCAACATTTTTTAAAATCGGTTGATATTTGACAAAGTTATAGCTTTTCAAAGTTGGGAGAGTTTTCAGAAATATGTAAAAATGGCCACAAAAAGTCCAAAAATTAAAAATGATTAAATTAATAAACTTTTGATGCATTTTGAAAGTGGATTCTATACCGTTAACAAAAATGCATGAGTTTAAAATTTGGTTGATTTTTCGAAAAGTTGTGCGTTTTTAAAGTTATGAAGATTTTCATGTTTGTACTAAAATCTATATCTTTACTATTTGTTTTTCCTGGTCCATATTTTCTGATTAAAATCAATGATGTTGGATATCGATGCAAAATAGGATTAAAGTCATTCACAGAAATGCAACATTTTTTAAAATCGGTTGATATTTGACAAAGTTATAGCTTTTCAAAGTTGAGAGAGTTTTCAGAAATATGTAAAAATGGCCACAAAAAGTCCAAAAATTAAAAATGATTAAATTAATAAACTTTTGATGCATTTTGAAAGTGGATTCTATACCGTTAACAAAAATGCATGAATTTAAAAATTTGGTTGATTTTTCGAAAAGTTGTGCGTTTTTAAAGTTATGAAGATTTTCATGTTTGTACTAAAATCTATATCTTTACTATTTGTTTTCCTGGTCCATATTTTCTGATTAAAACCAATGATGTTAGATATCGATGCAAAATAGGATTAAAGTCATTCACAGAAATGCAACATTTTTTAAAATCGGTTGATATTTGACAAAGTTATGGCTTTTCAAAGTTGAGAGAGTTTTCAGAAATATGTAAAAATGGCCACAAAAAGTCCAAAAATTAAAAATGATTAAATTAATAAACTTTTGATGCATTTTGAAAGTGGATTCTATACCGTTAACAAAACTGCATGAATTTAAAATTTTTGTTGATTTTTCGAAAAGTTGTGCGTTTTTAAAGTTATGAAGATTTTCATGTTTGTACTAAAATCTATATCTTTACTATTTGTTTTCCTGGTCCATATTTTCTGATTAAAACCAATGATGTTAGATATCGATGCAAAATAGGATTAAAGTCATTCACAGAAATGCAACATTTTTTAAATCGGTTGATATTTGACAAAGTTATGGCTTTTCAAAGTTGGGAGAGTTTTCAGAAATATGTAAAAATGGCCACAAAAAGTCCAAAAATTAAAAATGATTAAATTAATAAACTTTTGATGAATTTTGAAAATTGATTCTATACCGTTAACAAAAATGCATGAATTTAAAAATTTTGTTGATTTTTCGAAAAGTTGTGCGTTTTTGAAGTTATGAAAATTTTAATTTCTGTACTAAAATCTATATCTTTACTATTTGTTTTTCCTGGTCCATATTTTCTGATTAAAATCAATGATGTTGGATATCGATGCAAAATAGGATTAAAGTCATTCACAGAAATGCAACATTTTTTAAAATCGGTTGATATTTGACAAAGTTATAGCTTTTCAAAGTTGGGAGAGTTTTCAGAAATATGTAAAAATGGCCACAAAAAGTCCAAAAATTAAAAATGATTAAATTAATAAACTTTTGATGCATTTTGAAAGTGGATTCTATACCGTTAACAAAAATGCATGAGTTTAAAAATTTGGTTGATTTTTCGAAAAGTTGTGCGTTTTTAAAGTTATGAAGATTTTCATGTTTGTACTAAAATCTATATCTTTACTATTTGTTTTTCCTGGTCCATATTTTCTGATTAAAATCAATGATGTTGGATATCGATGCAAAATAGGATTAAAGTCATTCACAGAAATGCAACATTTTTAAAATCGGTTGATATTTGACAAAGTTATAGCTTTTCAAAGTTGAGAGAGTTTTCAGAAATATGTAAAAATGGCCACAAAAGTCCAAAAATTAAAAATGATTAAATTAATAAACTTTTGATGCATTTTGAAAGTGGATTCTATACCGTTAACAAAAATGCATGAATTTAAAAATTTGGTTGATTTTTCGAAAAGTTGTGCGTTTTTAAAGTTATGAAGATTTTCATGTTTGCACTAAAATCTATATCTTTACTATTTGTTTTCCTGGTCCATATTTTCTGATTAAAACCAATGATGTTAGATATCGATGCAAAATAGGATTAAAGTCATTCACAGAAATGCAACATTTTTTTAAAATCGGTTGATATTTGACAAAGTTATGGCTTTTCAAAGTTGAGAGAGTTTTCAGAAATATGTAAAAATGGCCACAAAAAGTCCAAAAATTAAAAATGATTAAATTAATAAACTTTGATGCATTTTGAAAGTGGATTCTATACCGTTAACAAAACTGCATGAATTTAAAATTTTGTTGATTTTTCGAAAAGTTGTGCGTTTTTAAAGTTATGAAGATTTTCATGTTTGTACTAAAATCTATATCTTTACTATTTGTTTTCCTGGTCCATATTTTCTGATTAAAACCAATGATGTTAGATATCGATGCAAAATAGGATTAAAGTCATTCACAGAAATGCAACATTTTTTTTAAATCGGTTGATATTTGACAAAGTTATGGCTTTTCAAAGTTGGGAGAGTTTTCAGAAATATGTAAAAATGGCCACAAAAAGTCCAAAAATTAAAAATGATTAAATTAATAAACTTTTGATGAATTTTGAAAATTGATTCTATACCGTTAACAAAACTGCATGAATTTAAAATTTTTGTTGATTTTTCGAAAAGTTGTGCGTTTTTGAAGTTATGAAAATTTTAATTTCTGTACTAAAATCTATATCTTTACTATTTGTTTTTCCTGGTCCATATTTTCTGATTAAAATCAATGATGTTAGATATCGATGCAAAATAGGATTAAAGTCATTCACAGAAATGCAACATTTTTTAAAATCGGTTGATATTTGACAAAGTTATGGCTTTTCAAAGTTGAGAGAGTTTTCAGAAATATGTAAAAATGGCAACAGAAGTCCAAAAATTAAAAATGACAATATTAAGAAACTTTTGATGAATTTTGAAAATTGATTCTATACCGTTAACAAAAATGCATGAATTTAAAAATTTTGTTGATTTTTCGAAAAGTTGTGCGTTTTTAAAGTTATGAAGATTTTCATGTTTGTACTAAAATATTTGACAAAGTTATGGCTTTTCAAAGTTGAGAGAGTTTTCAGAAATATGTAAAAATGGCCACAAAAAGTCGAAAAATTAAAAATGATTAAATTAATAAACTTTTGATGCATTTTGAAAGTGGATTCTATACCGTTAACAAAACTGCATGAATTTAAAATTTTTGTTGATTTTTCGAAAAGTTGTGCGTTTTTAAAGTTATGAAAATTTTAATTTCTGTACTAAAATCTATATCTTTACTATTTGTTTTTCCTGGTCCATATTTTCTGATTAAAATCAATGATGTTGGATATCGATGCAAAATAGGATTAAAGTCATTCACAGAAATGCAACATTTTTAAAATCGGTTGATATTTGACAAAGTTATAGCTTTTCAAAGTTGGGAGAGTTTTCAGAAATATGTAAAAATGGCCACAAAAAGTCCAAAAATTAAAAATGATTAAATTAATAAACTTTTGATGCATTTTGAAAGTGGATTCTATACCGTTAACAAAAATGCATGAGTTTAAAAATTTGGTTGATTTTTCGAAAAGTTGTGCGTTTTTAAAGTTATGAAGATTTTCATGTTTGTACTAAAATCTATATCTTTACTATTTGTTTTTCCTGGTCCATATTTTCTGATTAAAATCAATGATGTTGGATATCGATGCAAAATAGGATTAAAGTCATTCACAGAAATGCAACATTTTTTAAAATCGGTTGATATTTGACAAAGTTATAGCTTTTCAAAGTTGAGAGAGTTTTCAGAAATATGTAAAAATGGCCACAAAAAAGTCCAAAAATTAAAAATGATTAAATTAATAAACTTTTGATGCATTTTGAAAGTGGATTCTATACCGTTAACAAAAATGCATGAATTTAAAAATTTGGTTGATTTTTCGAAAAGTTGTGCGTTTTTAAAGTTATGAAGATTTTCATGTTTGTACTAAAATCTATATCTTTACTATTTGTTTTCCTGGTCCATATTTTCTGATTAAAACCAATGATGTTAGATATCGATGCAAAATAGGATTAAAGTCATTCACAGAAATGCAACATTTTTTAAAATCGGTTGATATTTGACAAAGTTATGGCTTTTCAAAGTTGAGAGAGTTTTCAGAAATATGTAAAAATGGCCACAAAAAGTCCAAAAATTAAAAATGATTAAATTAATAAACTTTTGATGCATTTTGAAAGTGGATTCTATACCGTTAACAAAACTGCATGAATTTAAAATTTTTGTTGATTTTTCGAAAAGTTGTGCGTTTTTAAAGTTATGAAGATTTTCATGTTTGTACTAAAATCTATATCTTTACTATTTGTTTTCCTGGTCCATATTTTCTGATTAAAACCAATGATGTTAGATATCGATGCAAAATAGGATTAAAGTCATTCACAGAAATGCAACATTTTTTTAAATCGGTTGATATTTGACAAAGTTATGGCTTTTCAAAGTTGGGAGAGTTTTCAGAAATATGTAAAAATGGCCACAAAAAGTCCAAAAATTAAAAATGATTAAATTAATAAACTTTTGATGAATTTTGAAAATTGATTCTATACCGTTAACAAAACTGCATGAATTTAAAATTTTTGTTGATTTTTCGAAAAGTTGTGCGTTTTTGAAGTTATGAAAATTTTAATTTCTGTACTAAAATCTATATCTTTACTATTTGTTTTTCCTGGTCCATATTTTCTGATTAAAATCAATGATGTTGGATATCGATGCAAAATAGGATTAAAGTCATTCACAGAAATGCAACATTTTTTAAAATCGGTTGATATTTGACAAAGTTATAGCTTTTCAAAGTTGGGAGAGTTTTCAGAAATATGTAAAAATGGCCACAAAAAGTCCAAAAATTAAAAATGATTAAATTAATAAACTTTTGATGCATTTTGAAAGTGGATTCTATACCGTTAACAAAAATGCATGAGTTTAAAAATTTGGTTGATTTTTCGAAAAGTTGTGCGTTTTTAAAGTTATGAAGATTTTCATGTTTGTACTAAAATCTATATCTTTACTATTTGTTTTTCCTGGTCCATATTTTCTGATTAAAATCAATGATGTTGGATATCGATGCAAAATAGGATTAAAGTCATTCACAGAAATGCAACATTTTTTAAAATCGGTTGATATTTGACAAAGTTATAGCTTTTCAAAGTTGAGAGAGTTTTCAGAAATATGTAAAAATGGCCACAAAAAGTCCAAAAATTAAAAATGATTAAATTAATAAACTTTTGATGCATTTTGAAAGTGGATTCTATACCGTTAACAAAAATGCATGAATTTAAAAATTTGGTTGATTTTTCGAAAAGTTGTGCGTTTTTAAAGTTATGAAGATTTTCATGTTTGCACTAAAATCTATATCTTTACTATTTGTTTTCCTGGTCCATATTTTCTGATTAAAACCAATGATGTTAGATATCGATGCAAAATAGGATTAAAGTCATTCACAGAAATGCAACATTTTTTAAAATCGGTTGATATTTGACAAAGTTATGGCTTTTCAAAGTTGAGAGAGTTTTCAGAAATATGTAAAAATGGCCACAAAAAGTCCAAAAATTAAAAATGATTAAATTAATAAACTTTTGATGCATTTTGAAAGTGGATTCTATACCGTTAACAAAACTGCATGAATTTAAAATTTTTGTTGATTTTTCGAAAAGTTGTGCGTTTTTAAAGTTATGAAGATTTTCATGTTTGTACTAAAATCTATATCTTTACTATTTGTTTTCCTGGTCCATATTTTCTGATTAAAACCAATGATGTTAGATATCGATGCAAAATAGGATTAAAGTCATTCACAGAAATGCAACATTTTTTAAATCGGTTGATATTTGACAAAGTTATGGCTTTTCAAAGTTGGGAGAGTTTTCAGAAATATGTAAAAATGGCCACAAAAAGTCCAAAAATTAAAAATGATTAAATTAATAAACTTTTGATGAATTTTGAAAATTGATTCTATACCGTTAACAAAACTGCATGAATTTAAAATTTTTGTTGATTTTTCGAAAAGTTGTGCGTTTTTGAAGTTATGAAAATTTTAATTTCTGTACTAAAATCTATATCTTTACTATTTGTTTTTCCTGGTCCATATTTTCTGATTAAAATCAATGATGTTAGATATCGATGCAAAATAGGATTAAAGTCATTCACAGAAATGCAACATTTTTTTAAAATCGGTTGATATTTGACAAAGTTATGGCTTTTCAAAGTTGAGAGAGTTTTCAGAAATATGTAAAAATGGCAACAGAAGTCCAAAAATTAAAAATGACAATATTAAGAAACTTTTGATGAATTTTGAAAATTGATTCTATACCGTTAACAAAAATGCATGAATTTAAAAATTTTGTTGATTTTTCGAAAAGTTGTGCGTTTTTAAAGTTATGAAGATTTTCATGTTTGTACTAAAATCTATATCCTTACTATTTGTTTTCCTGGTCCATATTTTCTGATTAAAACCAATGATGTTAGATATCGATGCAAAATAGGATTAAAGTCATTCACAGAAATGCAACATTTTTTAAAATCGGTTGATATTTGACAAAGTTATAGCTTTTCAAAGTTGGGAGAGTTTTCAGAAATATGTAAAAATGGCCACAAAAAGTCCAAAAATTAAAAATGATTAAATTAATAAACTTTTGATGCATTTTGAAAGTGGATTCTATACCGTTAACAAAAATGCATGAATTTAAAAATTTTGTTGATTTTTCGAAAAGTTGTGCGTTTTTTAAAGTTATGAAGATTTTCATGTTTGTACTAAAATCTATATCCTTACTATTTGTTTTCCTGGTCCATATTTTCTGATTAAAACCAATGATGTTAGATATCGATGCAAAATAGGATTAAAGTCATTCACAGAAATGCAACATTTTTTAAAATCGGTTGATATTTGACAAAGTTATAGCTTTTCAAAGTTGGTAGAGTTTTCAGAAATATGTAAAAATGGCAACAGAAGTCCAAAAATTAAAAATGATTAAATTAATAAACTTTTGATGCATTTTGAAAGTGGATTCTATACCGTTAACAAAAATGCATGA
This sequence comes from Drosophila quadrilineata, assembly GCA_018150725.1. NCBI lineage: Eukaryota > Metazoa > Arthropoda > Insecta > Diptera > Drosophilidae > Drosophila > Drosophila quadrilineata. The sequence goes on from JAECWN010000452.1 coordinate 17,584, forward strand.
ATTTAAAAATTTGGTTGATTTTTCGAAAAGTTGTGCGTTTTTAAAGTTATGAAGATTTTCATGTTTGTACTAAAATCTATATCTTTACTATTTGTTTTCCTGGTCCATATTTTCTGATTAAAACCAATGATGTTAGATATCGATGCAAAATAGGATTAAAGTCATTCACAGAAATGCAACATTTTTTAAAATCGGTTGATATTTGACAAAGTTATGGCTTTTCAAAGTTGAGAGAGTTTTCAGAAATATGTAAAAATGGCCACAAAAAGTCCAAAAATTAAAAATGATTAAATTAATAAACTTTTGATGCATTTTGAAAGTGGATTCTATACCGTTAACAAAACTGCATGAATTTAAAATTTTTGTTTTTTTTTCGAAAAGTTGTGCGTTTTTAAAGTTATGAAAATTTTAATTTCTGTACTAAAATCTATATCTTTACTATTTGTTTTTCCTGGTCCATATTTTCTGATTAAAATCAATGATGTTAGATATCGATGCAAAATAGGATTAAAGTCATTCACAGAAATGCAACATTTTTAAAATCGGTTGATATTTGACAAAGTTATGGCTTTTCAAAGTTGAGAGAGTTTTCAGAAATATGTAAAAATGGCAACAGAAGTCCAAAAATTAAAAATGACAATATTAATAAACTTTTGATGAATTTTGAAAATTGATTCTATACCGTTAACAAAAATGCATGAATTTAAAAATTTTGTTGATTTTTCGAAAAGTTGTGCGTTTTTAAAGTTATGAAGATTTTCATGTTTGTACTAAAATCTATTTCTTTACTATTAGTTTTCCTGGTCCATATTTTCTGATTAAAACCAATGATGTTAGATATCGATGCAAAATAGGATTAAAGTCATTCACAGAAATGCAACATTTTTTAAAATCGGTTGATATTTGACAAAGTTATGGCTTTTCAAAGTTGAGAGAGTTTTCAGAAATATGTAAAAATGGCCACAAAAAGTCCAAAAATTAAAAATGATTAAATTAATAAACTTTTGATGCATTTTGAAAGTGGATTCTATACCGTTAACAAAAATGCATGAATTTAAAAATTTGGTTGATTTTTCGAAAAGTTGTGCGTTTTTAAAGTTATGAAAATTTTAATTTCTGTACTAAAATCTATATCTTTACTATTTGTTTTTCCTGGTCCATATTTTCTGATTAAAATCAATGATGTTAGATATCGATGCAAAATAGGATTAAAGTCATTCACAGAAATGCAACATTTTTTAAAATCGGTTGATATTTGACAAAGTTATGGCTTTTCAAAGTTGAGAGAGTTTTCAGAAATATGTAAAAATGGCAACAGAAGTCCAAAAATTAAAAATGACAATATTAAGAAACTTTTGATGAATTTTGAAAATTGATTCTATACCGTTAACAAAAATGCATGAATTTAAAAATTTTGTTGATTTTTCGAAAAGTTGTGCGTTTTTAAAGTTATGAAGATTTTCATGTTTGTACTAAAATCTATATCCTTACTATTTGTTTTCCTGGTCCATATTTTCTGATTAAAACCAATGATGTTAGATATCGATGCAAAATAGGATTAAAGTCATTCACAGAAATGCAACATTTTTTAAAATCGGTTGATATTTGACAAAGTTATAGCTTTTCAAAGTTGGGAGAGTTTTCAGAAATATGTAAAAATGGCCACAAAAAGTCCAAAAATTAAAAATGATTAAATTAATAAACTTTTGATGCATTTTGAAAGTGGATTCTATACCGTTAACAAAAATGCATGAATTTAAAAATTTTGTTGATTTTTCGAAAAGTTGTGCGTTTTTAAAGTTATGAAGATTTTCATGTTTGTACTAAAATCTATATCCTTACTATTTGTTTTCCTGGTCCATATTTTCTGATTAAAACCAATGATGTTAGATATCGATGCAAAATAGGATTAAAGTCATTCACAGAAATGCAACATTTTTTAAAATCGGTTGATATTTGACAAAGTTATAGCTTTTCAAAGTTGGTAGAGTTTTCAGAAATATGTAAAAATGGCAACAGAAGTCCAAAATTAAAAATGATTAAATTAATAAACTTTTGATGCATTTTGAAAGTGGATTCTATACCGTTAACAAAAATGCATGAATTTAAAAATTTGGTTGATTTTTCGAAAAGTTGTGCGTTTTTAAAGTTATGAAGATTTTCATGTTTGTACTAAAATCTATATCTTTACTATTTGTTTTCCTGGTCCATATTTTCTGATTAAAACCAATGATGTTAGATATCGATGCAAAATAGGATTAAAGTCATTCACAGAAATGCAACATTTTTAAAATCGGTTGATATTTGACAAAGTTATGGCTTTTCAAAGTTGAGAGAGTTTTCAGAAATATGTAAAAATGGCCACAAAAAGTCCAAAAATTAAAAATGATTAAATTAATAAACTTTTGATGCATTTTGAAAGTGGATTCTATACCGTTAACAAAACTGCATGAATTTAAAATTTTTGTTTTTTTTTCGAAAAGTTGTGCGTTTTTAAAGTTATGAAAATTTTAATTTCTGTACTAAAATCTATATCTTTACTATTTGTTTTTCCTGGTCCATATTTTCTGATTAAACTCAATGATGTTAGATATCGATGCAAAATAGGATTAAAGTCATTCACAGAAATGCAACATTTTTTAAAATCGGTTGATATTTGACAAAGTTATGGCTTTTCAAAGTTGAGAGAGTTTTCAGAAATATGTAAAAATGGCAACAGAAGTCCAAAAATTAAAAATGACAATATTAATAAACTTTTGATGAATTTTGAAAATTGATTCTATACCGTTAACAAAAATGCATGAATTTAAAAATTTTGTTGATTTTTCGAAAAGTTGTGCGTTTTTAAAGTTATGAAGATTTTCATGTTTGTACTAAAATCTATTTCTTTACTATTAGTTTTCCTGGTCCATATTTTCTGATTAAAACCAATGATGTTAGATATCGATGCAAAATAGGATTAAAGTCATTCACAGAAATGCAACATTTTTTAAAATCGGTTGATATTTGACAAAGTTATGGCTTTTCAAAGTTGAGAGAGTTTTCAGAAATATGTAAAAATGGCCACAAAAAGTCCAAAAATTAAAAATGATTAAATTAATAAACTTTTGATGCATTTTGAAAGTGGATTCTATACCGTTAACAAAAATGCATGAATTTAAAAATTTGGTTGATTTTTCGAAAAGTTGTGCGTTTTTAAAGTTATGAAAATTTTAATTTCTGTACTAAAATCTATATCTTTACTATTTGTTTTTCCTGGTCCATATTTTCTGATTAAAATCAATGATGTTAGATATCGATGCAAAATAGGATTAAAGTCATTCACAGAAATGCAACATTTTTTAAAATCGGTTGATATTTGACAAAGTTATGGCTTTTCAAAGTTGGAGAGTTTTCAGAAATATGTAAAAATGGCAACAGAAGTCCAAAAATTAAAAATGATTAAATTAATAAACTTTTGATGCATTTTGAAAGTGGATTCTATACCGTTAACAAAAATGCATGAATTTAAAAATTTGGTTGATTTTTCGAAAAGTTGTGCGTTTTTAAAGTTATGAAGATTTTCATGTTTGTACTAAAATCTATATCTTTACTATTTGTTTTCCTGGTCCATATTTTCTGATTAAAACCAATGATGTTAGATATCGATGCAAAATAGGATTAAAGTCATTCACAGAAATGCAACATTTTTTAAAATCGGTTGATATTTGACAAAGTTATGGCTTTTCAAAGTTGAGAGAGTTTTCAGAAATATGTAAAAATGGCCACAAAAAGTCCAAAAATTAAAAATGATTAAATTAATAAACTTTTGATGCATTTTGAAAGTGGATTCTATACCGTTAACAAAACTGCATGAATTTAAAATTTTTGTTTTTTTTTCGAAAAGTTGTGCGTTTTTAAAGTTATGAAAATTTTAATATCTGTACTAAAATCTATATCTTTACTATTTGTTTTTCCTGGTCCATATTTTCTGATTAAACTCAATGATGTTAGATATCGATGCAAAATAGGATTAAAGTCATTCACAGAAATGCAACATTTTTAAAATCGGTTGATATTTGACAAAGTTATGGCTTTTCAAAGTTGAGAGAGTTTTCAGAAATATGTAAAAATGGCAACAGAAGTCCAAAAATTAAAAATGATTAAATTAATAAACTTTTGATGAATTTTGAAAATTGATTCTATACCGTTAACAAAAATGCATGAATTTAAAAATTTTGTTGATTTTTCGAAAAGTTGTGCGTTTTTAAAGTTATGAAAATTTTAATTTCTGTACTAAAATCTATATCTTTACTATTTGTTTTTCCTGGTCCATATTTTCTGATTAAAATCAATGATGTTAGATATCGATGCAAAATAGGATTAAAGTCATTCACAGAAATGCAACATTTTTTAAAATCGGTTGATATTTGACAAAGTTATGGCTTTTCAAAGTTGAGAGAGTTTTCAGAAATATGTAAAAATGGCAACAGAAGTCCAAAAATTAAAAATGACAATATTAATAAACTTTTGATGAATTTTGAAAATTGATTCTATACCGTTAACAAAAATGCATGAATTTAAAAATTTTGTTGATTTTTCGAAAAGTTGTGCGTTTTTAAAGTTATGAAGATTTTCATGTTTGTACTAAAATCTATATCTTTACTATTTGTTTTCCTGGTCCATATTTTCTGATTAAATCCAATGATGTTAGATATCGATGCAAAATAGCGTTAAAGTCATTCACAGAAATGCAACATTTTTTAAAATCGGTTGATATTTGACAAAGTTATGGCTTTTCAAAGTTGAGAGAGTTTTCAGAAATATGTAAAAATGGCCACAAAAAAGTCCAAAAATTAAAAATGATTAAATTAATAAACTTTTGATGCATTTTGAAAGTGGATTCTATACCGTTAACAAAACTGCATGAATTTAAAATTTTTGTTGATTTTTCGAAAAGTTGTGCGTTTTTAAAGTTATGAAAATTTTAATTTCTGTACTAAAATCTATATCTTTACTATTTGTTTTTCCTGGTCCATATTTTCTGATTAAAATCAATGATGTTAGATATCGATGCAAAATAGGATTAAAGTCATTCACAGAAATGCAACATTTTTTAAAATCGGTTGATATTTGACAAAGTTATGGCTTTTCAAAGTTGAGAGAGTTTTCAGAAATATGTAAAAATGGCAACAGAAGTCCAAAAATTAAAAATGACAATATTAATAAACTTTTGATGAATTTTAAAAATTGATTCTGTACCGTTAACAAAAATGCATGAATTTAAAAATTTTGTTGATTTTTCGAAAAGTTGTGCGTTTTTAAAGTTATGAAGATTTTCATCTTTGTACTAAAATCTATATCTTTACTATTTGTTTTCCTGGTCCATATTTTCTGATTAAAACCAATGATGTTAGATATCGATGCAAAATAGGATTAAAGTCATTCACAGAAATGCAACATTTTTTAAAATCGGTTGATATTTGACAAAGTTATGGCTTTTCAAAGTTGAGAGAGTTTTCAGAAATATGTAAAAATGGCAACAGAAGTCCAAAAATTAAAAATGACAATATTAATAAACTTTTGATGAATTTTGAAAATTGATTCTATACCGTTAACAAAAATGCATGAATTTAAAAATTTTGTTGATTTTTCGAAAAGTTGTGCGTTTTTAAAGTTATGAAGAGTTCACGTTTGTACTAAAATCTATATCTTTACTATTTGTTTTCCTGGTCCATATTTTCTGATTAAAACCAATGATGTTAGATATCGATGCAAAATAGGATTAAAGTCATTCACAGAAATGCAACATTTTTTAAAATCGGTTGATATTTGACAAAGTTATAGCTTTTCAAAGTTGGGAGAGTTTTCAGAAATATGTAAAAATGGCAACAGAAGTCCAAAAATTAAAAATGACAATATTAATAAACTTTTGATGAATTTTGAAAATTGATTCTATACCGTTAACAAAAATGCATGAATTTAAAAATTTTGTTGATTTTTCGAAAAGTTGTGCGTTTTTAAAGTTATGAAGATTTTCATGTTTGTACTAAAATCTATATCTTTACTATTTGTTTTCCTGGTCCATATTTTCTGATTAAAACCAATGATGTTAGATATCGATGCAAAATAGGATTAAAGTCATTCACAGAAATGCAACATTTTTTAAAATCGGTTGATATTTGACAAAGTTATGGCTTTTCAAAGTTGAGAGAGTTTTCAGAAATATGTAAAAATGGCAACAGAAGTCCAAAAATTAAAAATGACAATATTAATAAACTTTTGATGAATTTTGAAAATTGATTCTATACCGTTAACAAAAATGCATGAATTTAAAAATTTTGTTGATTTTTCGAAAAGTTGTGCGTTTTTAAAGTTATGAAGATTTTCATGTTTGTACTAAAATCTATTTCTTTACTATTAGTTTTCCTGGTCCATATTTTCTGATTAAAACCAATGATGTTAGATATCGATGCAAAATAGGATTAAAGTCATTCACAGAAATGCAACATTTTTTAAAATCGGTTGATATTTGACAAAGTTATGGCTTTTCAAAGTTGAGAGAGTTTTCAGAAATATGTAAAATGGCCACAAAAAGTCCAAAAATTAAAAATGATTAAATTAATAAACTTTTGATGCATTTTGAAAGTGGATTCTATACCGTTAACAAAATGCATGAATTTAAAAATTTGGTTGATTTTTCGAAAAGTTGTGCGTTTTAAAGTTATGAAAATTTTAATTTCTGTACTAAAATCTATATCTTTACTATTTGTTTTTCCTGGTCCATATTTTCTGATTAAAATCAATGATGTTAGATATCGATGCAAAATAGGATTAAAGTCATTCACAGAAATGCAACATTTTTTAAAATCGGTTGATATTTGACAAAGTTATGGCTTTTCAAAGTTGAGAGAGTTTTCAGAAATATGTAAAAATGGCAACAGAAGTCCAAAAATTAAAAATGATTAAATTAATAAACTTTTGATGCATTTTGAAAGTGGATTCTATACCGTTAACAAAAATGCATGAATTTAAAAATTTGGTTGATTTTTCGAAAAGTTGTGCGTTTTTAAAGTTATGAAGATTTTCATGTTTGTACTAAAATCTATATCTTTACTATTTGTTTTCCTGGTCCATATTTTCTGATTAAAACCAATGATGTTAGATATCGATGCAAAATAGGATTAAAGTCATTCACAGAAATGCAACATTTTTTAAAATCGGTTGATATTTGACAAAGTTATGGCTTTTCAAAGTTGAGAGAGTTTTCAGAAATATGTAAAAATGGCCACAAAAAGTCCAAAAATTAAAAATGATTAAATTAATAAACTTTTGATGCATTTTGAAAGTGGATTCTATACCGTTAACAAAACTGCATGAATTTAAAATTTTGTTTTTTTTCGAAAAGTTGTGCGTTTTTAAAGTTATGAAAATTTTAATATCTGTACTAAAATCTATATCTTTACTATTTGTTTTTCCTGGTCCATATTTTCTGATTAAACTCAATGATGTTAGATATCGATGCAAAATAGGATTAAAGTCATTCACAGAAATGCAACATTTTTTAAAATCGGTTGATATTTGACAAAGTTATGGCTTTTCAAAGTTGAGAGAGTTTTCAGAAATATGTAAAAATGGCAACAGAAGTCCAAAAATTAAAAATGATTAAATTAATAAACTTTTGATGAATTTTGAAAATTGATTCTATACCGTTAACAAAAATGCATGAATTTAAAAATTTTGTTGATTTTTCGAAAAGTTGTGCGTTTTTAAAGTTATGAAAATTTTAATTTCTGTACTAAAATCTATATCTTTACTATTTGTTTTTCCTGGTCCATATTTTCTGATTAAAATCAATGATGTTAGATATCGATGCAAAATAGGATTAAAGTCATTCACAGAAATGCAACATTTTTTAAAATCGGTTGATATTTGACAAAGTTATGGCTTTTCAAAGTTGAGAGAGTTTTCAGAAATATGTAAAAATGGCAACAGAAGTCCAAAAATTAAAAATGACAATATTAATAAACTTTTGATGAATTTTGAAAATTGATTCTATACCGTTAACAAAAATGCATGAATTTAAAAATTTTGTTGATTTTTCGAAAAGTTGTGCGTTTTTAAAGTTATGAAGATTTTCATGTTTGTACTAAAATCTATATCTTTACTATTTGTTTTCCTGGTCCATATTTTCTGATTAAATCCAATGATGTTAGATATCGATGCAAAATAGGGTTAAAGTCATTCACAGAAATGCAACATTTTTTAAAATCGGTTGATATTTGACAAAGTTATGGCTTTTCAAAGTTGAGAGAGTTTTCAGAAATATGTAAAAATGGCCACAAAAAGTCCAAAAATTAAAAATGATTAAATTAATAAACTTTTGATGCATTTTGAAAGTGGATTCTATACCGTTAACAAAACTGCATGAATTTAAAATTTTGTTGATTTTTCGAAAAGTTGTGCGTTTTTAAAGTTATGAAAATTTTAATTTCTGTACTAAAATCTATATCTTTACTATTTGTTTTTCCTGGTCCATATTTTCTGATTAAAATCAATGATGTTAGATATCGATGCAAAATAGGATTAAAGTCATTCACAGAAATGCAACATTTTTTAAAATCGGTTGATATTTGACAAAGTTATGGCTTTTCAAAGTTGAGAGAGTTTTCAGAAATATGTAAAAATGGCAACAGAAGTCCAAAAATTAAAAATGACAATATTAATAAACTTTTGATGAATTTTAAAAATTGATTCTGTACCGTTAACAAAAATGCATGAATTTAAAAATTTTGTTGATTTTTCGAAAAGTTGTGCGTTTTTAAAGTTATGAAGATTTTCATCTTTGTACTAAAATCTATATCTTTACTATTTGTTTTCCTGGTCCATATTTTCTGATTAAAACCAATGATGTTAGATATCGATGCAAAATAGGATTAAAGTCATTCACAGAAATGCAACATTTTTTAAAATCGGTTGATATTTGACAAAGTTATGGCTTTTCAAAGTTGAGAGAGTTTTCAGAAATATGTAAAAATGGCAACAGAAGTCCAAAAATTAAAAATGACAATATTAATAAACTTTTGATGAATTTTGAAAATTGATTCTATACCGTTAACAAAAATGCATGAATTTAAAAATTTTGTTGATTTTTCGAAAAGTTGTGCGTTTTTAAAGTTATGAAGAGTTCACGTTTGTACTAAAATCTATATCTTTACTATTTGTTTTCCTGGTCCATATTTTCTGATTAAAACCAATGATGTTAGATATCGATGCAAAATAGGATTAAAGTCATTCACAGAAATGCAACATTTTTTAAAATCGGTTGATATTTGACAAAGTTATAGCTTTTCAAAGTTGGGAGAGTTTTCAGAAATATGTAAAAATGGCAACAGAAGTCCAAAAATTAAAAATGACAATATTAATAAACTTTTGATGAATTTTGAAAATTGATTCTATACCGTTAACAAAAATGCATGAATTTAAAAATTTTGTTGATTTTTCGAAAAGTTGTGCGTTTTTAAAGTTATGAAGATTTTCATGTTTGTACTAAAATCTATATCTTTACTATTTGTTTTCCTGGTCCATATTTTCTGATTAAAACCAATGATGTTAGATATCGATGCAAAATAGGATTAAAGTCATTCACAGAAATGCAACATTTTTAAAATCGGTTGATATTTGACAAAGTTATGGCTTTTCAAAGTTGAGAGAGTTTTCAGAAATATGTAAAAATGGCCACAAAAAGTCCAAAAATTAAAAATGATTAAATTAATAAACTTTTGATGCATTTTGAAAGTGGATTCTATACCGTTAACAAAAATGCATGAATTTAAAATTTTTGTTGATTTTTCGAAAAGTTGTGCGTTTTTAAAGTTATGAAAATTTTAATTTCTGTACTAAAATCTATATCTTTACTATTTGTTTTTCCTGGTCCATATTTTCTGATTAAAATCAATGATGTTAGATATCGATGCAAAATAGGATTAAAGTCATTCACAGAAATGCAACATTTTTTAAAATCGGTTGATATTTGACAAAGTTATGGCTTTTCAAAGTGGAGAGAGTTTTCAGAAATATGTAAAAATGGCAACAGAAGTCCAAAAATTAAAAATGACAATATTAATAAACTTTTGATGAATTTTGAAAATTGATTCTATACCGTTAACAAGAATGCATGAATTTAAAAATTTTGTTGATTTTTCGAAAAGTTGTACGTTTTTAAAGTTATGAAGATTTTCATGTTTGTACTAAAATCTATATCTTTACTATTTGTTTTCCTGGTCCATATTTTCTGATTAAAACCAATGATGTTAAATATCGATGCCAAATAGGATTAAAGTCATTCACAGAAATGCAACATTTTTTAAAATCGGTTGATATTTGACAAAGTTATAGCTTTTCAAAGTTGAGAGAGTTTTCAGAAATATGTAAAAATGGCCACAAAAAGTCCAAAAATTAAAAATGATTAAATTAATAAACTTTTGATGCATTTTGAAAGTGGATTCTATACCGTTAACAAAACTGCATGAATTTAAAAATTTTGTTGATTTTTCGAAAAGTTGTGCGTTTTTAAAGTTATGAAGATTTTCATGTTTGTACTAAAATCTATATCTTTACTATTTGTTTTCCTGGTCCATATTTTCTGATTAAAACCAATGATGTTAAATATCGATGCAAAATAGGATTAAAGTCATTCACAGAAATGCAACATTTTTTAAAATCGGTTGATATTTGACAAAGTTATAGCTTTTCAAAGTTGGGAGAGTTTTCAGAAATATGTAAAAATGGCAACAGAAGTCCAAAAATTAAAAATGACAATATTAATAAACTTTTGATGCATTTTGGAAGTGGATTCTATACCGTTAACAAAAATGAATGAATTTAAAAATTTTGTTGATTTTTCGAAAAGTTGTGCGTTTTTAAAGTTATGAAGATTTTCATGTTTGTACTAAAATCTATATCTTTACTATTTGTTTTCCTGGTCCATATTTTCTGATTAAAACCAATGATGTTAGATATCGATGCAAAATAGGATTAAAGTCATTCACAGAAATGCAACATTTTTTAAAATCGGTTGATATTTGACAAAGTTATGGCTTTTCAAAGTTGAGAGAGTTTTCAGAAATATGTAAAAATGGCCACAAAAAGTCCAAAAATTAAAAATGATTAAATTAATAAACTTTTGATGCATTTTGAAAGTGGATTCTATACCGTTAACAAAAATGCATGAATTTAAAATTTTTGTTGATTTTTCGAAAAGTTGTGCGTTTTTAAAGTTATGAAGATTTTCATGTTTGTACTAAAATCTATATCTTTACTATTTGTTTTCCTGGTCCATATTTTCTGATTAAAACCAATGATGTTAGATATCGATGCAAAATAGGATTAAAGTCATTCACAGAAATGCAACATTTTTAAAATCGGTTGATATTTGACAAAGTTATGGCTTTTCAAAGTTGAGAGAGTTTTCAGAAATATGTAAAAATGGCCACAAAAAGTCCAAAAATTAAAAATGATTAAATTAATAAACTTTTGATGCATTTTGAAAGTGGATTCTATACCGTTAACAAAACTGCATGAATTTAAAATTTTTGTTGATTTTTCGAAAAGTTGTGCGTTTTTAAAGTTATGAAAATTTTAATTTCTGTACTAAAATCTATAACTTTACTATTTGTTTTTCCTGGTCCATATTTTCTGATTAAAATCAATGATGTTAGATATCGATGCAAAATAGGATTAAAATCATTCACAGAAATGCAACATTTTTTAAAATCGGTGGATATTTGACAAAGTTATGGCTTTTCAAAGTGGAGAGAGTTTTCAGAAATATGTAAAAATGGCAACAGAAGTCCAAAAATTAAAAATGACAATATTAATAAACTTTTGATGAATTTTGAAAATTGATTCTATACCGTTAACAAGAATGCATGAATTTAAAAATTTTGTTGATTTTTCGAAAAGTTGTGCGTTTTTAAAGTTATGAAGATTTTCATGTTTGTACTAAAATCTATATCTTTACTATTTGTTTTCCTGGTCCATATTTTTGCTGATTAAAACCAATGGTGTTAAATATCGATGCAAAATAGGATTAAAGTCATTCACAGAAATGCAACATTTTTTAAAATCGGTTGATATTTGACAAAGTTATAGCTTTTCAAAGTTGAGAGAGTTTTCAGAAATATGTAAAAATGGCCACAAAAAGTCCAAAAATTAAAAATGATTAAATTAATAAACTTTTGATGCATTTTGAAAGTGGATTCTATACCGTTAACAAAACTGCATGAATTTAAAAATTTGGTTGATTTTTCGAAAAGTTGTGCGTTTTTAAAGTTATGAAGATTTTCATGTTTGTACTAAAATCTATATCTTTACTATTTGTTTTCCTGGTCCATATTTTCTGATTAAAACCAATGATGTTAGATATCGATGCAAAATAGGATTAAAGTCATTCACAGAAATGCAACATTTTTTAAAATCGGTTGATATTTGACAAAGTTATGGCTTTTCAAAGTTGAGAGAGTTTTCAGAAATATGTAAAAATGGCCACAAAAAGTCCAAAAATTAAAAATGATTAAATTAATAAACTTTTGATGCATTTTGAAAGTGGATTCTATACCGTTAACAAAACTGCATGAATTTAAAATTTTTGTTGATTTTTCGAAAAGTTGTGCGTTTTTAAAGTTATGAAGATTTTCATGTTTGTACTAAAATCTATATCTTTACTATTTGTTTTCCTGGTCCATATTTTCTGATTAAAACCAATGATGTTAAATATCGATGCAAAATAGGATTAAAGTCATTCACAGAAATGCAACATTTTTTAAAATCGGTTGATATTTGACAAAGTTATGGCTTTTCAAAGTTGAGAGAGTTTTCAGAAATATGTAAAAATGGCAACAGAAGTCCAAAAATTAAAAATGACAATATTAATAAACTTTTGATGAATTTTGAAAATTGATTCTATACCGTTAACAAAAATGCATGAATTTAAAAATTTTGTTGATTTTTCGAAAAGTTGTGCGTTTTTAAAGTTATGAAGATTCTCATGTTTGTACTAAAATCTATATCTTTACTATTTGTTTTCCTGGTCCATATTTTCTGATTAAAAACAATGATGTTAGATATCGATGCAAAATAGGATTAAAGTCATTCACAGAAATGCAACATTTTTTAAAATCGGTTGATATTTGACAAAGTTATAGCTTTTCAAAGTTGGGAGAGTTTTCAGAAATATGCAAAAATGGCCACAAAAAGTCCAAAAATTAAAAATGATTAAATTAATAAACTTTTGATGCATTTTGAAAGTGGATTCTATACCGTTAACAAAAATGCATGAATTTAAAAATTTGGTTGATTTTTCGAAAAGTTGTGCGTTTTTAAAGTTATGAAGATTTTCATGTTTGTACTAAAATCTATATCTTTACTATTTGTTTTCCTGGTCCATATTTTCTGATTAAAACCAATGATGTTAGATATCGATGCAAAATAGGATTAAAGTCATTCACAGAAATGCAACATTTTTTAAAATCGGTTGATATTTGACAAAGTTATAGCTTTTCAAAGTTGGGAGAGTTTTCAGAAATATGCAAAAATGGCCACAAAAAGTCCAAAAATTAAAAATGATTAAATTAATAAACTTTTGATGCATTTTGAAAGTGGATTCTATACCGTTAACAAAAATGCATGAATTTAAAAATTTGGTTGATTTTTCGAAAAGTTGTGCGTTTTTAAAGTTATGAAGATTTTCATGTTTGTACTAAAATCTATATCTTTACTATTTGTTTTCCTGGTCCATATTTTCTGATTAAAACCAATGATGTTAGATATCGATGCAAAATAGGATTAAAGTCATTCACAGAAATGCAACATTTTTTAAAATCGGTTGATATTTGACAAAGTTATGGCTTTTCAAAGTTGAGAGAGTTTTCAGAAATATGTAAAAATGGCAACAGAAGTCCAAAAATTAAAAATGACAATATTAATAAACTCTTGATGAATTTTGAAAATTGATTCTATACCGTTAACAAAAATGCATGAATTTAAAAATTTGGTTGATTTTTCGAAAAGTTGTGCGTTTTTAAAGTTATGAAGATTTTCATGTTTGTACTAAAATCTATATCTTTACTATTTGTTTTCCTGGTCCATATTTTCTGATTAAAACCAATGATGTTAGATATCGATGCAAAATAGGATTAAAGTCATTCACAGAAATGCAACATTTTTTAAAATCGGTTGATATTTGACAAAGTTATGGCTTTTCAAAGCTGAGAGAGTTTTCAGAAATATGTAAAAATGGCCACAAAAAGTCCAAAAATTAAAAATGATTAAATTAATAAACTTTTGATGCATTTTGAAAGTGGATTCTATACCGTTAACAAAACTGCATGAATTTAAAATTTTTGTTGATTTTTCGAAAAGTTGTGCGTTTTTAAAGTTATGAAAATTTTAATTTCTGTACTAAAATCTATATCTTTACTATTTGTTTTTCCTGGTCCATATTTTCTGATTAAAATCAATGATGTTAGATACCGATGCAAAATAGGATTAAAGTCATTCACAGAAATGCAACATTTTTTAAAATCGGTTGATATTTGACAAAATTATGGCTTTTCAAAGTTGAGAGAGTTTTCAGAAATATGTAAAAATGGCAACAGAAGTCCAAAAATTAAAAATGACAATATTAATAAACTTTTGATGAATTTTGAAAATTGATTCTGTACCGTTAACAAAAATGCATGAATTTAAAAATTTTGTTGATTTTTCGAAAAGTTGTGCGTTTTTAAAGTTATGAAGATTTTCATGTTTGTACTAAAATCTATATCTTTAGTATTTGTTTTCCTGGTCCATATTTTCTGATTAAAACCAATGATGTTAGATATCGATTCAAAATAGGATTAAAGTCATTCACAGAAATGCAACATTTTTTAAAATCGGTTGATATTTGACAAAGTTATAGCTTTTCAAAGTTGGGAGTTTTCTATTTCTGAAAACTGTCAAAATGGCCACAAAAAGTCCAAAAATTAAAAATGATTAAATTAATAAACTTTTGATGCATTTTGAAAGTGGATTCTATACCGTTAACAAAAATGCATGAATTTAAAAATTTGGTTGATTTTTCGAAAAGTTGTGCGTTTTTAAAGTTATGAAGATTTTCATGTTTGTACTAAAATCTATATCTTTACTATTTGTTTTCCTGGTCCATATTTTCTGATTAAAACCAATGATGTTAGATATCGATGCAAAATAGGATTAAAGTCATTCACAGAAATGCAACATTTTTTAAAATCGGTTGATATTTGACAAAGTTATAACTTTTCAAAGTTGAGAGAGTTTTCAGAAATATGTAAAAATGGCCACAAAAAGTCCAAAAATTAAAAATGATTAAATTAATAAACTTTTGATGCATTTTGAAAGTGGATTCTATACCGTTAACAAAATGCATGAATTTAAAAATTTGGTTGATTTTTCGAAAAGTTGTGCGTTTTTAAAGTTATGAAGATTTTCATGTTTGTACTAAAATCTATATCTTTACTATTTGTTTTCCTGGTCCATATTTTCTGATTAAAACCAATGATGTTAGATATCGATGCAAAATAGGATTAAAGTCATTCACAGAAATGCAACATTTTTTAAAATCGGTTGATATTTGACAAAGTTATGGCTTTTCAAAGTTGAGAGAGTTTTCAGAAATATGTAAAAATGGCCACAAAAAGTCCAAAAATTAAAAATGATTAAATTAATAAACTTTTGATGCATTTTGAAAGTGGATTCTATACCGTTAACAAAACTGCATGAATTTAAAATTTTTGTTGATTTTCCGAAAAGTTGTGCGTTTTTAAAGTTATGAAAATTTTAATTTCTGTACTAAAATCTATATCTTTACTATTTGTTTTTCCTGGTCCATATTTTCTGATTAAAATCAATGATGTTAGATATCGATGCAAAATAGGATTAAAGTCATTCACAGAAATGCAACATTTTTTAAAATCGGTTGATATTTGACAAAGTTATGGCTTTTCAAAGTTGAGAGAGTTTTCAGAAATATGTAAAAATGGCAACAGAAGTCCAAAAATTAAAAATGACAATATTAATAAACTTTTGATGAATTTTGAAAATTGATTCTATACCGGTAACAAAAATGCATGAATTTAAAAATTTGGTTGATTTTTCGAAAAGTTGTGCGTTTTTAAAGTTATGAAGATTCTCATGTTTGTACTAAAATCTATATCTTTACTATTTGTTTTCCTGGTCCATATTTTCTGATTAAAACCAATGATGTTAGATATCGATGCAAAATAGGATTAAAGTCATTCACAGAAATGCAACATTTTTTAAAATCGGTTGATATTTGACAAAGTTATGGCTTTTCAAAGTTGAGAGAGTTTTCAGAAATATGTAAAAATGGCAACAGAAGTCCAAAAATTAAAAATGACAATATTAATAAACTTTTGATGCATTTTGAAAGTGGATTCTATACCGTTAACAAAACTGCATGAATTTAAAATTTTTGTTGATTTTTCGAAAAGTTGTGCGTTTTTAAAGTTATGAAAATTTTAATTTCTGTACTAAAATCTATATCTTTAGTATTTGTTTTCCTGGTCCATATTTTCTGATTAAAACCAATGATGTTAGATATCGATTCAAAATAGGATTAAAGTCATTCACAGAAATGCAACATTTTTTAAAATCGGTTGATATTTGACAAAGTTATAGCTTTTCAAAGTTGGGAGTTTTCAGAAATATGTCAAAATGGCCACAAAAAGTCCAAAAATTAAAAATGATTAAATTAATAAACTTTTGATGCATTTTGAAAGTGGATTCTATACCGTTAACAAAAATGCATGAATTTAAAAATTTGGTTGATTTTTCGAAAAGTTGTGCGTTTTTAAAGTTATGAAGATTTTCATGTTTGTACTAAAATCTATATCTTTACTATTTGTTTTCCTGGTCCATATTTTCTGATTAAAACCAATGATGTTAGATATCGATGCAAAATAGGATTAAAGTCATTCACAGAAATGCAACATTTTTTAAAATCGGTTGATATTTGACAAAGTTATGGCTTTTCAAAGTTGAGAGAGTTTTCAGAAATATGTAAAAATGGCCACAAAAAGTCCAAAAATTAAAAATGATTAAATTAATAAACTTTTGATGCATTTTGAAAGTGGATTCTATACCGTTAACAAAAATGCATGAATTTAAAAATTTGGTTGATTTTTCGAAAAGTTGTGCGTTTTTAAAGTTATGAAGATTTTCATGTTTGTACTAAAATCTATATCTTTACTATTTGTTTTCCTGGTCCATATTTTCTGATTAAAACCAATGATGTTAGATATCGATGCAAAATAGGATTAAAGTCATTCACAGAAATGCAACATTTTTTAAAATCCGTTGATATTTGACAAAGTTATGGCTTTTCAAAGTTGAGAGAGTTTTCAGAAATATGTAAAAATGGCCACAAAAAGTCCAAAAATTAAAAATGATTAAATTAATAAACTTTTGATGCATTTTGAAAGTGGATTCTATACCGTTAACAAAACTGCATGAATTTAAAATTTTTGTTGATTTTCCGAAAAGTTGTGCGTTTTTAAAGTTATGAAAATTTTAATTTCTGTACTAAAATCTATATCTTTACTATTTGTTTTTCCTGGTCCATATTTTCTGATTAAAATCAATGATGTTAGATATCGATGCAAAATAGGATTAAAGTCATTCACAGAAATGCAACATTTTTTAAAATCGGTTGATATTTGACAAAGTTATGGCTTTTCAAAGTTGAGAGAGTTTTCAGAAATATGTAAAAATGGCAACAGAAGTCCAAAAATTAAAAATGACAATATTAATAAACTTTTGATGAATTTTGAAAATTGATTCTATACCGTTAACAAAAATGCATGAATTTAAAAATTTTGTTGAATTTTCGAAAAGTTGTGCGTTTTTAAAGTTATGAAGATTTTCATGTTTGTACTAAAATCTATATCTTTACTATTTGTTTTCCTGGTCCATATTTTCTGATTAAAACCAATGATGTTAAATATCGATGCAAAAAAGGATTAAGGTCATTCACAGAAATGCAACATTTTTTAAAATCGGTTGATATTTGACAAAGTTATTGCTTTTCAAAGTTGAGAGAGTTTTCAGAAATATGTAAAAATGGCCACAAAAAGTCCAAAAATTAAAAATGATTAAATTAATAAACTTTTGATGCATTTTGAAAGTGGATTCTATACCGTTAACAAAACTGCATGAATTTAAAAATTTGGTTGATTTTTCGAAAAGTTGTGCGTTTTTAAAGTTATGAAGATTTTCATGTTTGTACTAAAATCTATATCTTTACTATTTGTTTTCCTGGTCCATATTTTCTGATTAAAACCAATGATGTTAGATATCGATGCAAAATAGGATTAAAGTCATTCACAGAAATGCAACATTTTTTAAAATCGGTTGATATTTGACAAAGTTATGGCTTTTCAAAGTTGAGAGAGTTTTCAGAAATATGTAAAAATGGCAACAGAAGTCCAAAAATTAAAAATGACAATATTAATAAACTTTTGATGCATTTTGAAAGTGGATTCTATACCGTTAACAAAACTGCATGAATTTAAAATTTTTGTTGATTTTTCGAAAAGTTGTGCGTTTTTAAAGTTATGAAAATTTTAATTTCTGTACTAAAATCTATATCTTTACTATTTGTTTTTCCTGGTCCATATTTTCTGATTAAAATCAATGATGTTAGATATCGATGCAAAATAGGATTAAAGTCATTCACAGAAATGCAACATTTTTTAAAATCGGTTGATATTTGACAAAGTTATGGCTTTTCAAAGTTGAGAGAGTTTTCAGAAATATGTAAAAATGGCAACAGAAGTCCAAAAATTAAAAATGACAATATTAATAAACTTTTGATGAATTTTGAAAATTGATTCTATACCGTTAACAAAAATGCATGAATTTAAAAATTTTGTTGATTTTTCGAAAAGTTGTGCGTTTTTAAAGTTATGAAGATTTTCATGTTTGTACTAAAATCTATATCTTTACTATTTGTTTTCCTGGTCCATATTTTCTGATTAAAACCAATGATGTTAGATACCGATGCAAAATAGGATTAAAGTCATTCACAGAAATGCAACATTTTTTAAAATCGGTTGATATTTGACAAAGTTATAGCTTTTCAAAGTTGGGAAAGTTTTCAGAAATATGTAAAAATGGCCACAAAAAGTCCAAAAATTAAAAATGATTAAATTAATAAACTTTTGATGCATTTTGAAAGTGGATTCTATACCGTTAACAAAAATGCATGAATTTAAAAATTTGGTTGATTTTTCGAAAAGTTGTGCGTTTTTAAAGTTATGAAGATTTTCATGTTTGTACTAAAATCTATATCTTTACTATTTGTTATGGCTTTTCAAAGTTGAGAGAGTTTTCAGAAATATGTAAAAATGGCCACAAAAAGTCCAAAAATTAAAAATGATTAAATTAATAAACTTTTGATGCATTTTGAAAGTGGATTCTATACCGTTAACAAAACTGCATGAATTTAAAAATTTGGTTGATTTTTCGAAAAGTTGTGCGTTTTTAAAGTTATGAAGATTTTCATGTTTGTACTAAAATCTATATCTTTACTATTTGTTTTCCTGGTCCATATTTTCTGATTAAAACCAATGATGTTAGATATCGATGCAAAATAGGATTAAAGTCATTCACAGAAATGCAACATTTTTTAAAATCGGTTGATATTTGACAAAGTTATGGCTTTTCAAAGTTGAGAGAGTTTTCAGAAATATGTAAAAATGGCCACAAAAAGTCCAAAAATTAAAAATGATTAAATTAATAAACTTTTGATGCATTTTGAAAGTGGATTCTATACCGTTAACAAAAATGCATGAATTTAAAAATTTGGTTGATTTTTCGAAAAGTTGTGCGTTTTTAAAGTTATGAAGATTTTCATGTTTGTACTAAAATCTATATCTTTACTATTTGTTTTCCTGGTCCATATTTTCTGATTAAAACCAATGATGTTAGATATCGATGCAAAATAGGATTAAAGTCATTCACAGAAATGCAACATTTTTTAAAATCGGTTGATATTTGACAAAGTTATGGCTTTTCAAAGTTGAGAGAGTTTTCAGAAATATGTAAAAATGGCAACAGAAGTCCAAAAATTAAAAATGACAATATTAATAAACTTTTGATGCATTTTGAAAGTGGATTCTATACCGTTAACAAAACTGCATGAATTTAAAATTTTTGTTGATTTTTCGAAAAGTTGTGCGTTTTTAAAGTTATGAAAATTTTAATTTCTGTACTAAAATCTATATCTTTACTATTTGTTTTTCCTGGTCCATATTTTCTGATTAAAATCAATGATGTTAGATATCGATGCAAAATAGGATTAAAGTCATTCACAGAAATGCAACATTTTTTAAAATCGGTTGATATTTGACAAAGTTATGGCTTTTCAAAGTTGAGAGAGTTTTCAGAAATATGTAAAAATGGCAACAGAAGTCCAAAAATTAAAAATGACAATATTAATAAACTTTTGATGAATTTTGAAAATTGATTCTATACCGTTAACAAAAATGCATGAATTTAAAAATTTTGTTGATTTTTCGAAAAGTTGTGCGTTTTTAAAGTTATGAAGATTTTCATGTTTGTACTAAAATCTATATCTTTACTATTTGTTTTCCTGGTCCATATTTTCTGATTAAAACCAATGATGTTAGATACCGATGCAAAATAGGATTAAAGTCATTCACAGAAATGCAACATTTTTTAAAATCGGTTGATATTTGACAAAGTTATAGCTTTTCAAAGTTGGGAAAGT
Source organism: Drosophila quadrilineata (assembly GCA_018150725.1). Lineage (NCBI taxonomy): Eukaryota > Metazoa > Arthropoda > Insecta > Diptera > Drosophilidae > Drosophila > Drosophila quadrilineata. The sequence goes on from JAECWN010000452.1 coordinate 38,390, forward strand.
TTTCAGAAATATGTAAAAATGGCCACAAAAAGTCCAAAAATTAAAAATGATTAAATTAATAAACTTTTGATGCATTTTGAAAGTGGATTCTATACCGTTAACAAAAATGCATGAATTTAAAAATTTGGTTGATTTTTCGAAAAGTTGTGCGTTTTTAAAGTTATGAAGATTTTCATGTTTGTACTAAAATCTATATCTTTACTATTTGTTATGGCTTTTCAAAGTTGAGAGAGTTTTCAGAAATATGTAAAAATGGCCACAAAAAGTCCAAAAATTAAAAATGATTAAATTAATAAACTTTTGATGCATTTTGAAAGTGGATTCTATACCGTTAACAAAACTGCATGAATTTAAAAATTTGGTTGATTTTTCGAAAAGTTGTGCGTTTTTAAAGTTATGAAGATTTTCATGTTTGTACTAAAATCTATATCTTTACTATTTGTTTTCCTGGTCCATATTTTCTGATTAAAACCAATGATGTTAGATATCGATGCAAAATAGGATTAAAGTCATTCACAGAAATGCAACATTTTTTAAAATCGGTTGATATTTGACAAAGTTATGGCTTTTCAAAGTTGAGAGAGTTTTCAGAAATATGTAAAAATGGCCACAAAAAGTCCAAAAATTAAAAATGATTAAATTAATAAACTTTTGATGCATTTTGAAAGTGGATTCTATACCGTTAACAAAAATGCATGAATTTAAAAATTTTGTTGATTTTTCGAAAAGTTGTGCGTTTTTAAAGTTATGAAGATTTTCATGTTTGTACTAAAATCTATATCTTTACTATTTGTTTTCCTGGTCCATATTTTCTGATTAAAACCAATGATGTTAGATATCGATGCAAAATAGGATTAAAGTCATTCACAGAAATGCAACATTTTTTAAAATCGGTTGATATTTGACAAAGTTATGGCTTTTCAAAGTTGAGAGAGTTTTCAGAAATATGTAAAAATGGCCACAAAAAGTCCAAAAATTAAAAATGATTAAATTAATAAACTTTTGATGCATTTTGAAAGTGGATTCTATACCGTTAACAAAAATGCATGAATTTAAAAATTTGGTTGATTTTTCGAAAAGTTGTGCGTTTTTAAAGTTATGAAGATTTTCATGTTTGTACTAAAATCTATATCTTTACTATTTGTTTTCCTGGTCCATATTTTCTGATTAAAACCAATGTTGTTAGATATCGATGCAAAGTAGGATTAAAGTCATTCACAGAAATGCAACATTTTTTAAAATCGGTTGATATTTGACAAAGTTATGGCTTTTCAAAGTTGAGAGAGTTTTCAGAAATATGTAAAAATGGCCACAAAAAGTCCAAAAATTAAAAATGATTAAATTAATAAACTTTTGATGCATTTTGAAAGTGGATTCTATACCGTTAACAAAACTGCATGAATTTAAAATTTTTGTTGATTTTCCGAAAAGTTGTGCGTTTTTAAAGTTATGAAAATTTTAATTTCTGTACTAAAATCTATATCTTTACTATTTGTTTTTCCTGGTCCATATTTTCTGATTAAAATCAATGATGTTAGATATCGATGCAAAATAGGATTAAAGTCATTCACAGAAATGCAACATTTTTTAAAATCGGTTGATATTTGACAAAGTTATTGCTTTTCAAAGTTGAGAGAGTTTTCAGAAATATGTAAAAATGGCCACAAAAAGTCCAAAAATTAAAAATGATTAAATTAATAAACTTTTGATGCATTTTGAAAGTGGATTCTATACCGTTAACAAAACTGCATGAATTTAAAAATTTGGTTGATTTTTCGAAAAGTTGTGCGTTTTTAAAGTTATGAAGATTTTCATGTTTGTACTAAAATCTATATCTTTACTATTTGTTTTCCTGGTCCATATTTTCTGATTAAAACCAATGATGTTAGATACCGATGCAAAATAGGATTAAAGTCATTCACAGAAATGCAACATTTTTTAAAATCGGTTGATATTTGACAAAGTTATAGCTTTTCAAAGTTGGGAAAGTTTTCAGAAATATGTAAAAATGGCCACAAAAAGTCCAAAAATTAAAAATGATTAAATTAATAAACTTTTGATGCATTTTGAAAGTGGATTCTATACCGTTAACAAAACTGCATGAATTTAAAAATTTGGTTGATTTTTCGAAAAGTTGTGCGTTTTTAAAGTTATGAAAATTTTAATTTCTGTACTAAAATCTATATCTTTACTATTTGTTTTTCCTGGTCCATATTTTCTGATTAAAATCAATGATGTTAGATATCGATGCAAAATAGGATTAAAGTCATTCACAGAAATGCAACATTTTTTAAAATCGGTTGATATTTGACAAAGTTATGGCTTTTCAAAGTTGAGAGAGTTTTCAGAAATATGTAAAAATGGCAACAGAAGTCCAAAAATTAAAAATGACAATATTAATAAACTTTTGATGAATTTTGAAAATTGATTCTATACCGTTAACAAAAATGCATGAATTTAAAAATTTTGTTGATTTTTCGAAAAGTTGTGCGTTTTTAAAGTTATGAAGATTTTCATGTTTGTACTAAAATCTATATCTTTACTATTTGTTTTCCTGGTCCATATTTTCTGATTAAAACCAATGATGTTAGATACCGATGCAAAATAGGATTAAAGTCATTCACAGAAATGCAACATTTTTTAAAATCGGTTGATATTTGACAAAGTTATAGCTTTTCAAAGTTGGGAAAGTTTTCAGAAATATGTAAAAATGGCCACAAAAAGTCCAAAAATTAAAAATGATTAAATTAATAAACTTTTGATGCATTTTGAAAGTGGATTCTATACCGTTAACAAAAATGCATGAATTTAAAAATTTGGTTGATTTTTCGAAAAGTTGTGCGTTTTTAAAGTTATGAAGATTTTCATGTTTGTACTAAAATCTATATCTTTACTATTTGTTTTCCTGGTCCATATTTTCTGATTAAAACCAATGATGTTAGATATCGATGCAAAATAGGATTAAAGTCATTCACAGAAATGCAACATTTTTTAAAATCGGTTGATATTTGACAAAGTTATGGCTTTTCAAAGTTGAGAGAGTTTTCAGAAATATGTAAAAATGGCCACAAAAAGTCCAAAAATTAAAAATGATTAAATTAATAAACTTTTGATGCATTTTGAAAGTGGATTCTATACCGTTAACAAAAATGCATGAATTTAAAAATTTGGTTGATTTTTCGAAAAGTTGTGCGTTTTTAAAGTTATGAAGATTTTCATGTTTGTACTAAAATCTATATCTTTACTATTTGTTTTCCTGGTCCATATTTTCTGATTAAAACCAATGATGTTAGATATCGATGCAAAATAGGATTAAAGTCATTCACAGAAATGCAACATTTTTTAAAATCGGTTGATATTTGACAAAGTTATGGCTTTTCAAAGTTGAGAGAGTTTTCAGAAATATGTAAAAATGGCCACAAAAAGTCCAAAAATTAAAAATGATTATATTAATAAACTTTTGATGCATTTTGAAAGTGGATTCTATACCGTTAACAAAACTGCATGAATTTAAAATTTTTGTTGATTTTTCGAAAGGTTGTGCGTTTTTAAAGTTATGAAAATTTTAATTTCTGTACTAAAATCTATATCTTTACTATTTGTTTTTCCTGGTCCATATTTTCTGATTAAAATCAATGATGTTAGATATCGATGCAAAATAGGATTAAAGTCATTCACAGAAATGCACCATTTTTTAAAATCGGTTGATATTTGACAAAGTTATGGCTTTTCAAAGTTGAGAGAGTTTTCAGAAATATGTAAAAATGGCAACAGAAGTCCAAAAATTAAAAATGACAATATTAATAAACTTTTGATGAATTTTGAAAATTGATTCTATACCGTTAACAAAAATGCATGAATTTAAAAATTTGGTTGATTTTTCGAAAAGTTGTGCGTTTTTAAAGTTATGAAGATTTTCATGTTTGTACTAAAATCTATATCTTTACTATTTGTTTTCCTGGTCCATATTTTCTGATTAAAACCAATGATGTTAAATATCGATGCAAAATAGGATTAAAGTCATTCACAGAAATGCAACATTTTTTAAAATCGGTTGATATTTGACAAAGTTATAGCTTTTCAAAGTTGAGAGAGTTTTCAGAAATATGTAAAAATGGCCACAAAAAGTCCAAAAATTAAAAATGATTAAATTAATAAACTTTTGATGCATTTTGAAAGTGGATTCTATACCGTTAACAAAACTGCATGAATTTAAAAATTTGGTTGATTTTTCGAAAAGTTGTGCGTTTTTAAAGTTATGAAGATTTTCATGTTTGTACTAAAATCTATATCCATACTATTTGTTTTCCTGGTCCATATTTTCTGATTAAAACCAATGATGTTAGATATCGATGCAAAATAGGATTAAAGTCATTCACAGAAATGCAACATTTTTTAAAATCGGTTGATATATGACAAAGTTATGGCTTTTCAAAGTTGAGAGAGTTTTCAGAAATATGTAAAAATGGCCACAAAAAGTCCAAAAATTAAAAATGATTAAATTAATAAACTTTTGATGCATTTTGAAAGTGGATTCTATACCGTTAACAAAAATGCATGAATTTAAAAATTTGGTTGATTTTTCGAAAAGTTGTGCGTTTTTAAAGTTATGAAGATTTTCATGTTTGTACTAAAATCTATATCTTTACTATTTGTTTTCCTGGTCCATATTTTCTGATTAAAACCAATGATGTTAGATATCGATGCAAAATAGGATTAAAGTCATTCACAGAAATGCACCATTTTTTAAAATCGGTTGATATTTGACAAAGTTATGGCTTTTCAAAGTTGAGAGAGTTTTCAGAAATATGTAAAAATGGCAACAGAAGTCCAAAAATTAAAAATGACAATATTAATAAACTTTTGATGAATTTTGAAAATTGATTCTATACCGTTAACAAAAATGCATGAATTTAAAAATTTTGTTGATTTTTCGAAAAGTTGTGCGTTTTTAAAGTTATGAAGATTTTCATGTTTGTACTAAAATCTATATCTTTACTATTTGTTTTCCTGGTCCATATTTTCTGATTAAAACCAATGATGTTAAATATCGATGCAAAATAGGATTAAAGTCATTCACAGAAATGCAACATTTTTTAAAATCGGTTGATATTTGACAAAGTTATAGCTTTTCAAAGTTGAGAGAGTTTTCAGAAATATGTAAAAATGGCCACAAAAAGTCCAAAAATTAAAAATGATTAAATTAATAAACTTTTGATGCATTTTAAAAGTGGATTCTATACCGTTAACAAAACTGCATGAATTTAAAAATTTGGTTGATTTTTCGAAAAGTTGTGCGTTTTTAAACTTATGAAGATTTTCATGTTTGTACTAAAATCTATATCTTTACTATTTGTTTTCCTGGTCCATATTTTCTGATTAAAATCAATGATGTTAGATATCGATGCAAAATAGGATTAAAGTCATTCACAGAAATGCAACATTTTTTAAAATCGGTTGATATTTGACAAAGTTATGGCTTTTCAAAGTTGAGAGAGTTTTCAGAAATATGTAAAAATGGCAACAGAAGTCCAAAAATTAAAAATGACAATATTAATAAACTTTTGATGAATTTTGAAAATTGATTCTATACCGTTAACAAAAATGCATGAATTTAAAAATTTTGTTGAATTTTCGAAAAGTTGTGCGTTTTTAAAGTTATGAAGATTTTCATGTTTGTACTAAAATCTATATCTTTACTATTTGTTTTCCTGGTCCATATTTTCTGATTAAAACCAATGATGTTAAATATCGATACAAAATAGGATTAAAGTCATTCACAGAAATGCAACATTTTTTAAAATCGGTTGATATTTGACAAAGTTATTGCTTTTCAAAGTTGAGAGAGTTTTCAGAAATATGTAAAAATGGCCACAAAAAGTCCAAAAATTAAAAATGACAATATTAATAAACTTTTGATGAATTTTGAAAATTGATTCTATACCGTTAACAAAAATGCATGAATTTAAAAATTTTGTTGATTTTTCGAAAAGTTGTGCGTTTTTAAAGTTATGAAGATTTTCATGTTTGTACTGAAATCTATATCTTTACTATTTGTTTTCCTGGTCCATATTTTCTGATTAAAACCAATGATGTTAAATATCGATGCAAAATAGGATTAAAGTCATTCACAGAAATGCAACATTTTTTAAAATCGGTTGATATTTGACAAAGTTATGGCTTTTCAAAGTTGAGAGAGTTTTCAGAAATATGTAAAAATGGCAACAGAAGTCCAAAAATTAAAAATGACAATATTAATAAACTTTTGATGCATTTTGAAAGTGGATTCTATACCGTTAACAAAACTGCATGAATTTAAAATTTTTGTTGATTTTTCGAAAAGTTGTGCGTTTTTAAAGTTATGAAAATTTTAATTTCTGTACTAAAATCTATATCTTTACTATTTGTTTTTCCTGGTCCATATTTTCTGATTAAAATCAATGATGTTAGATATCGATGCAAAATAGGATTAAAGTCATTCACAGAAATGCAACATTTTTTAAAATCGGTTGATATTTGACAAAGTTATGGCTTTTCAAAGTTGAGAGAGTTTTCAGAAATATGTAAAAATGGCAACAGAAGTCCAAAAATTAAAAATGACAATATTAATAAACTTTTGATGAATTTTGAAAATTGATTCTATACCGTTAACAAAAATGCATGAATTTAAAAATTTTGTTGATTTTTCGAAAAGTTGTGCGTTTTTAAAGTTATGAAGATTTTCATGTTTGTACTGAAATCTATATCTTTACTATTTGTTTTCCTGGTCCATATTTTCTGATTAAAACCAATGATGTTAAATATCGATGCAAAATAGGATTAAAGTCATTCACAGAAATGCAACATTTTTTAAAATCGGTTGATATTTGACAAAGTTATAGCTTTTCAAAGTTGAGAGAGTTTTCAGAAATATGTAAAAATGGCCACAAAAAGTCCAAAAATTAAAAATGATTAAATTAATAAACTTTTGATGCATTTTGAAAGTGGATTCTATACCGTTAACAAAACTGCATGAATTTAAAAATTTGGTTGATTTTTCGAAAAGTTGTGCGTTTTTAAACTTATGAAGATTTTCATGTTTGTACTAAAATCTATATCTTTACTATTTGTTTTCCTGGTCCATATTTTCTGATTAAAACCAATGATGTTAGATATCGATGCAAAATAGGATTAAAGTCATTCACAGAAATGCAACATTTTTTAAAATCGGTTGATATATGACAAAGTTATGGCTTTTCAAAGTTGAGAGAGTTTTCAGAAATATGTAAAAATGGCCACAAAATGTCCAAAAATTAAAAATGATTAAATTAATAAACTTTTGATGCATTTTGAAAGTGGATTCTATACCGTTAACAAAAATGCATGAATTTAAAAATTTGGTTGATTTTTCGAAAAGTTGTGCGTTTTTAAAGTTATGAAGATTTTCATGTTTGTTGATTTTTCGAAAAGTTGTGCGTTTTTAAAGTTATGAAGATTTTCATGTTTGTACTGAAATCTATATCTTTACTATTTGTTTTCCTGGTCCATATTTTCTGATTAAAACCAATGATGTTAAATATCGATGCAAAATAGGATTAAAGTCATTCACAGAAATGCAACATTTTTTAAAATCGGTTGATATTTGACAAAGTTATAGCTTTTCAAAGTTGAGAGAGTTTTCAGAAATATGTAAAAATGGCCACAAAAAGTCCAAAAATTAAAAATGATTAAATTAATAAACTTTTGATGCATTTTGAAAGTGGATTCTATACCGTTAACAAAACTGCATGAATTTAAAAATTTGGTTGATTTTTCGAAAAGTTGTGCGTTTTTAAAGTTATGAAGATTTTCATGTTTGTACTAAAATCTATATCTTTACTATTTGTTTTCCTGGTCCATATTTTCTGATTAAAACCAATGATGTTAGATATCGATGCAAAATAGGATTAAAGTCATTCACAGAAATGCAACATTTTTTAAAATCGGTTGATATATGACAAAGTTATGGCTTTTCAAAGTTGAGAGAGTTTTCAAAATATAAAAAAAAAAAAAAAAAAAAAAAAATAAAAAAAAAAAAAAAAATAAATTTTATAAGGATTTATACTAGTTAACAAAAATGCATGAATTTAAAAATTTGGTTTTTGTTCGAAAAGTTGTGCGTTTTTAAAGTTGAAGATTTTCATGTTTGTACTAAAATCTATATCTTTACTTTTTGTTTTTCTGGTCCATATTTTCTGATTAAAACCAATGATGTTAGATATCGATGCAAAATAGGATTAAAGTCATTCACAGAAATGCAACATTTTTTAAAATCGGTTGATATTTGATGTTTTCAAAGTTGAGAGTTTTCGAAATATGTAAAAATGGCCACAAAAAGTCCAAAAATTAAAAATGATTAAATTAATAAACTTTTGATGCATTTTGAAAGTGGTTATATTAAAAAAAATAAAAATTTATACCGTTAACAAAAAATAAATTTTGTTGATTTTTCGAAAAGTTGTGCGTTTTTAAAGTTATGAAAATTTTAATTTTTGTACTAAAATCTATATCTTTACTATTTGTTTTTCCTGGTCCATATTTTCTGATTAAAATCAATGATGTTAGATATCGATGCAAAATAGGATTAAAGTCATTCACAGAAATGCAACATTTTTTAAAATCGGTTGATATTTGACAAAGTTATGGCTTTTCAAAGTTGAGAGAGTTTTCAGAAATATGTAAAAATGGCAACAGAAGTCCAAAAATTAAAAATGATCAATATTAATAAACTTTTGATGAATTTTGAAAATTGATTCTATACCGTTAACAAAAATGCATGAATTTAAAAATTTTGTTGATTTTTTCGAAAAGTTGTGCGTTTTTAAAGTTATGAAGATTTTCATGTTTGTACTAAAATCTATATCTTTACTATTTGTTTTCCTGGTCCATATTTTCTGATTAAAACCAATGATGTTAGATATCGATGCAAAATAGGATTAAAGTCATTCACAGAAATGCAACATTTTTTAAAATCGGTTGATATTTGACAAAGTTATGGCTTTTCAAAGTTGAGAGAGTTTTCAGAAATATGTAAAAATGGCCACAAAAAGTCCAAAAATTAAAAATGATTAAATTAATAAACTTTTGATGCATTTTGAAAGTGGATTCTATACCGTTAACAAAACTGCATGAATTTAAAAATTTGGTTGATTTTTTCGAAAAGTTGTGCGTTTTTAAACGTTATGAAGATTTTCATGTTTGTACTAAAATCTATATCTTTACTATTTGTTTTCCTGGTCCATATTTTCTGATTAAAACCAATGATGTTAGATATCGATGCAAAATAGGATTAAAGTCATTCACAGAAATGCAACATTTTTTAAAATCGGTTGATATATGACAAAGTTATGGCTTTTCAAAGTTGAGAGAGTTTTCAGAAATATGTAAAAATGGCCACAAAAGTCCAAAAATTAAAAATGATTAAATTAATAAACTTTTGATGCATTTTGAAAGTGGATTCTATACCGTTAACAAAAATGCATGAATTTAAAAATTTGGTTGATTTTTCGAAAAGTTGTGCGTTTTTAAAGTTATGAAGATTTTCATGTTTGTACTAAAATCTATATCTTTACTATTTGTTTTCCTGGTCCATATTTTCTGATTAAAACCAATGATGTTAGATATCGATGCAAAATAGGATTAAAGTCATTCACAGAAATGCAACATTTTTTAAAATCGGTTGATATTTGACAAAGTTATGGCTTTTCAAAGTTGAGAGAGTTTTCAGAAATATGTAAAAATGGCCACAAAAAGTCCAAAAATTAAAAATGATTAAATTAATAAACTTTTGATGCATTTTGAAAGTGGATTCTATACCGTTAACAAAACTGCATGAATTTAAAATTTTGTTGATTTTTCGAAAAGTTGTGCGTTTTTAAAGTTATGAAAATTTTAATTTCTGTACTAAAATCTATATCTTTACTATTTGTTTTTCCTGGTCCATATTTTCTGATTAAAATCAATGATGTTAGATATCGATGCAAAATAGGATTAAAGTCATTCACAGAAATGCACAACATTTTTTAAAATCGGTTGATATTTGACAAAGTTATGGCTTTTCAAAGTTGAGAGTGTTTTCAGAAATATGTAAAAATGGCCACAAGAAGTCCAAAAATTAAAAATGACAATATTAATAAACTTTTGATGAATTTTGAAAATTGATTCTATACCGTTAACAAAAATGCATGAATTTAAAAATTTTGTTGATTTTTCGAAAAGTTGTGCTTTTTTAAAGTTATGAAGATTTTCATGTTTGTACTAAAATCTATATCTTTACTATTTGTTTTCCTGGTCCATATTTTCTGATTAAAACCAATGATGTTAAATATCGATGCAAAATAGGATTAAAGTCATTCACAGAAATGCAACATTTTTTAAAATCGGTTGATATTTGACAAAGTTATAGCTTTTCAAAGTTGAGAGAGTTTTCAGAAATATGTAAAAATGGCCACAAAAAGTCCAAAAATTAAAAATGATTAAATTAATAAACTTTTGATGCATTTTGAAAGTGGATTCTATACCGTTAACAAAACTGCATGAATTTAAAAATTTGGTTGATTTTTCGAAAAGTTGTGCGTTTTTAAACTTATGAAGATTTTCATGTTTGTACTAAAATCTATATCTTTACTATTTGTTTTTCCTGGTCCATATTTTCTGATTAAAACCAATGATGTTAGATATCGATGCAAAATAGGATTAAAGTCATTCACAGAAATGCACCATTTTTTAAAATCGGTTGATATTTGACAAAGTTATGGCTTTTCAAAGTTGAGAGAGTTTTCAGAAATATGTAAAAATGGCAACAGAAGTCCAAAAATTAAAAATGACAATATTAATAAACTTTTGATGAATTTTGAAAATTGATTCTATACCGTTAACAAAAATGCATGAATTTAAAAATTTTGTTGATTTTTCGAAAAGTTGTGCGTTTTTTAAAGTTATGAAGATTTTCATGTTTGTACTAAAATCTATATCTTTACTATTTGTTTTCCTGGTCCATATTTTCTGATTAAAACCAATGATGTTAAATATCGATGCAAAATAGGATTAAAGTCATTCACAGAAATGCAACATTTTTTAAAATCGGTTGATATTTGACAAAGTTATAGCTTTTCAAAGTTGAGAGAGTTTTCAGAAATATGTAAAAATGGCCACAAAAAGTCCAAAAATTAAAAATGATTAAATTAATAAACTTTTGATGCATTTTGAAAGTGGATTCTATACCGTTAACAAAACTGCATGAATTTAAAAATTTGGTTGATTTTTCGAAAAGTTGTGCGTTTTTAAACTTATGAAGATTTTCATGTTTGTACTAAAATCTATATCTTTACTATTTGTTTTCCTGGTCCATATTTTCTGATTAAAACCAATGATGTTAGATATCGATGCAAAATAGGATTAAAGTCATTCACAGAAATGCAACATTTTTTAAAATCGGTTGATATTTGACAAAGTTATGGCTTTTCAAAGTTGAGAGAGTTTTCAGAAATATGTAAAAATGGCAACAGAAGTCCAAAAATTAAAAATGACAATATTAATAAACTTTTGATGAATTTTGAAAATTGATTCTATACCGTTAACAAAAATGCATGAATTTAAAAATTTTGTTGATTTTTCGAAAAGTTGTGCGTTTTTTAAAGTTATGAAGATTTTCATGTTTGTACTAAAATCTATATCTTTACTATTTGTTTTCCTGGTCCATATTTTCTGATTAAAACCAATGATGTTAAATATCGATGCAAAATAGGATTAAAGTCATTCACAGAAATGCAACATTTTTTAAAATCGGTTGATATTTGACAAAGTTATAGCTTTTCAAAGTTGAGAGAGTTTTCAGAAATATGTAAAAATGGCCACAAAAAGTCCAAAAATTAAAAATGATTAAATTAATAAACTTTTGATGCATTTTGAAAGTGGATTCTATACCGTTAACAAAACTGCATGAATTTAAAAATTTGGTTGATTTTTCGAAAAGTTGTGTGTTTTTAAACTTATGAAGATTTTCATGTTTGTACTAAAATCTATATCTTTACTATTTGTTTTCCTGGTCCATATTTTCTGATTAAAACCAATGATGTTAGATATCGATGCAAAATAGGATTAAAGTCATTCACAGAAATGCAACATTTTTTAAAATCGGTTGATATATGACAAAGTTATGGCTTTTCAAAGTTGAGAGAGTTTTCAGAAATATGTAAAAATGGCCACAAAATGTCCAAAAATTAAAAATGATTAAATTAATAAACTTTTGATGCATTTTGAAAGTGGATTCTATACCGTTAACAAAAATGCATGAATTTAAAAATTTGGTTGATTTTTCGAAAAGTTGTGCGTTTTTAAAGTTATGAAGATTTTCATGTTTGTACTAAAATCTATATCTTTACTATTTGTTTTCCTGGTCCATATTTTCTGATTAAAACCAATGATGTTAGATATCGATGCAAAATAGGATTAAAGTCATTCACAGAAATGCAACATTTTTTAAAATCGGTTGATATTTGACAAAGTTATGGCTTTTCAAAGTTGAGAGAGTTTTCAGAAATATGTAAAAATGGCCACAAAAAGTCCAAAAATTAAAAATGATTAAATTAATAAACTTTTGATGCATTTTGAAAGTGGATTCTATACCGTTAACAAAACTGCATGAATTTAAAATTTTTGTTGATTTTTCGAAAAGTTGTGCGTTTTTAAAGTTATGAAAATTTTAATTTCTGTACTAAAATCTATATCTTTACTATTTGTTTTTCCTGGTCCATATTTTCTGATTAAAATCAATGATGTTAGATATCGATGCAAAATAGGATTAAAGTCATTCACAGAAATGCAACATTTTTTAAAATCGGTTGATATTTGACAAAGTTATGGCTTTTCAAAGTTGAGAGAGTTTTCAGAAATATGTAAAAATGGCAACAGAAGTCCAAAAATTAAAAATGACAATATTAATAAACTTTTGATGCATTTTGAAAATTGATTCTATACCGTTAACAAAATGCATGAATTTAAAAATTTTGTTGATTTTTCGGAAAAGTTGTGCGTTTTTAAAGTTATGAAGATTTTCATGTTTGTACTAAAATCTATATCTTTACTATTTGTTTTCCTGGTCCATATTTTCTGATTAAAACCAATGATGTTAAATATCGATGCAAAATAGGATTAAAGTCATTCACAGAAATGCAACATTTTTTAAAATCGGTTGATATTTGACAAAGTTATAGCTTTTCAAAGTTGAGAGAGTTTTCAGAAATATGTAAAAAATGGCCACAAAAAGTCCAAAAATTAAAAATGATTAAATTAATAAACTTTTGATGCATTTTGAAAGTGGATTCTATACCGTTAACAAAACTGCATGAATTTAAAATTTGGTTGATTTTTCGAAAAGTTGTGCGTTTTTAAACTTATGAAGATTTTCATGTTTGTACTAAAATCTATATCTTTACTATTTGTTTTCCTGGTCCATATTTTCTGATTAAAACCAATGATGTTAGATATCGATGCAAAATAGGATTAAAGTCATTCACAGAAATGCACCATTTTTTAAAATCGGTTGATATTTGACAAAGTTATGGCTTTTCAAAGTTGAGAGAGTTTTCAGAAATATGTAAAAATGGCAACAGAAGTCCAAAAATTAAAAATGACAATATTAATAAACTTTTGATGAATTTTGAAAATTGATTCTATACCGTTAACAAAAATGCATGAATTTAAAAATTTGGTTGATTTTTCGAAAAGTTGTGCGTTTTTAAAGTTATGAAGATTTTCATGTTTGTACTAAAATCTATATCTTTACTATTTGTTTTCCTGGTCCATATTTTCTGATTAAAACCAATGATGTTAAATATCGATGCAAAATAGGATTAAAGTCATTCACAGGAATGCAACATTTTTTAAAATCGGTTGATATTTGACAAAGTTATAGCTTTTCAAAGTTGAGAGAGTTTTCAGAAATATGTAAAAATGGCCACAAAAAGTCCAAAAATTAAAAATTATTAAATTAATAAACTTTTGATGCATTTTGAAGTGGATCAAAGTTAAAAATGCATGAATTTAAAAGTTTGGTTGATTTTTGGAAAAGTGTGTTTTTTTATTTATAAAAAAATCTATATCTTTATATTTGTTTTCTGGTCCTATTTTCTGATTAAACCAATGATGTTAGATATCGATGCAAATAGGATTAAGTCATTCACGAAATGCAACATTTTTTAAAAAGGGTTTAATATAAAAAAAATTTAGGTTTTTTAAAATTGGAGGGTTTTTAAAAAAAAAAAAAAAAACCAAAAAAAAAAAAAAAAAAAAAAAAAAAAATTAATTTTTTATGCATTTTGAAAGTGGATTCTATACCGTTAACAAAAATGCATGAATTTAAAAATTTGGTTGATTTTTCGAAAAGTTGTGCGTTTTTAAAGTTATGAAGATTTTCATGTTTGTACTAAAATCTATATCTTTACTATTTGTTTTCCTGGTCCATATTTTCTGATTAAAACCAATGATGTTAGATATCGATGCAAAATAGGATTAAAGTCATTCACAGAAATGCAACATTTTTTAAAATCGGTTGATATTTGACAAAGTTATGGCTTTTCAAAGTTGAGAGAGTTTTCAGAAATATGTAAAAATGGCCACAAAAAGTCCAAAAATTAAAAATGATTAAATTAATAAACTTTTGATGCATTTTGAAAGTGGATTCTATACCGTTAACAAAACTGCATGAATTTAAAATTTTGTTGATTTTTCGAAAAGTTGTGCGTTTTTAAAGTTATGAAAATTTTAATTTCTGTACTAAAATCTATATCTTTACTATTTGTTTTTCCTGGTCCATATTTTCTGATTAAAATCAATGATGTTAGATATCGATGCAAAATAGGATTAAAGTCATTCACAGAAATGCACCATTTTTTAAAATCGGTTGATATTTGACAAAGTTATGGCTTTTCAAAGTTGAGAGAGTTTTCAGAAATATGTAAAAATGGCAACAGAAGTCCAAAAATTAAAAATGACAATATTAATAAACTTTTGATGAATTTTGAAAATTGATTCTATACCGTTAACAAAAATGCATGAATTTAAAAATTTTGTTGATTTTTCGAAAAGTTGTGCGTTTTTAAAGTTATGAAGATTTTCATGTTTGTACTAAAATCTATATCTTTACTATTTGTTTCCCTGGTCCATATTTTCTGATTAAAACCAATGATGTTAAATATCGATGCAAAATAGGATTAAAGTCATTCACAGAAATGCAACATTTTTTAAAATCGGTTGATATTTGACAAAGTTATAGCATTTCAAAGTTGAGAGAGTTTTCAGAAATATGTAAAAATGGCCACAAAAAGTCAAAAAATTAAAAATGATTAAATTAATAAACTTTTGATGCATTTTGAAAGTGGATTCTATACCGTAAACAAAACTGCATGAATTTAAAAATTTGGTTGATTTTTCGAAAAGTTGTGCGTTTTTAAAGTTATGAAGATTTTCATGTTTGTACTAAAATCTATATCTTTACTATTTGTTTTCCTGGTCCATATTTTCTGATTAAAACCAATGATGTTAGATATCGATGCAAAATAGAATTAAAGTCATTCACAGAAATGCAACATTTTTTAAAATCGGTTGATATTTGACAAAGTTATGGCTTTTCAAAGTTGAGAGAGTTTTCAGAAATATGTAAAAATGGCCACAAAAAGTCAAAAAATTAAAAATGATTAAATTAATAAACTTTTGATGCATTTTGAAAGTGGATTCTATACCGTTAACAAAACTGCATGAATTTAAGATTTTTGTTGATTTTTCGAAAAGTTGTGCGTTTTTAAAGTTTTGAAAATTTTAATTTCTGTACTAAAATCTATATCTTTACTATTTGTTTTTCCTGGTCCATATTTTCTGATTAAAATCAATGATGTTAGATATCGATGCAAAATAGGATTAAAGTCATTCACAGAAATGCAACATTTTTTAAAATCGGTTGATATTTGACAAAGTTATGGCTTTTCAAAGTTGAGAGAGTTTTCAGAAATATGTAAAAATGGCAACAGAAGTCCAAAAATTAAAAATGACAATATTAATAAACTTTTGATGAATTTTGAAAATTGATTCTATACCGTTAACAAAAATGCATGAATTTAAAAATTTTGTTGATTTTTCGAAAAGTTGTGCGTTTTTAAAGTTATGAAGATTTTCATGTTTGTACTAAAATCTATATCTTTACTATTTGTTTTCCTGGTCCATATTTTCTGATTAAAACCAATGATGTTAGATATCGATGCAAAATAGGATTAAAGTCATTCAAAGAAATGCAACATTTTTTAAAATCGGTTGATATTTGACAAAGTTATAGCTTTTCAAAGTTGAGAGAGTTTTCAGAAATATGTAAAAATGGCCACAAAAAGTCCAAAAATTAAAAATGATTAAATAATTAAACTTTTGATGCATTTTGAAAGTGGATTCTATACCGTTAACAAAACTGCATGAATTTAAGATTTTTGTTGATTTTTCGAAAAGTTGTGCGTTTTTAAAGTTTTGAAAATTTTAATTTCTGTACTAAAATCTATATCTTTACTATTTGTTTTTCCTGGTCCATATTTTCTGATTAAAATCAATGATGTTAGATATCGATGCAAAATAGGATTAAAGTCATTCACAGAAATGCAACATTTTTTAAAATCGGTTGATATTTGACAAAGTTATGGCTTTTCAAAGTTGAGAGAGTTTTCAGAAATATGTAAAAATGGCAACAGAAGTCCAAAAATTAAAAATGACAATATTAATAAACTTTTGATGAATTTTGAAAATTGATTCTATACCGTTAACAAAAATGCATGAATTTAAAAATTTTGTTGATTTTTCGAAAAGTTGTGCGTTTTTAAAGTTATGAAGATTTTCATGTTTGTACTAAAATCTATATCTTTACTATTTGTTTTCCTGGTCCATATTTTCTGATTAAAACCAATGATGTTAGATATCGATGCAAAATAGGATTAAAGTCATTCAAAGAAATGCAACATTTTTTAAAATCGGTTGATATTTGACAAAGTTATAGCTTTTCAAAGTTGAGAGAGTTTTCAGAAATATGTAAAAATGGCCACAAAAAGTCCAAAAATTAAAAATGATTAAATAATTAAACTTTTGATGCATTTTGAAAGGGGATTCTATACCGTTAACAACACTGCATGAATTTAAAATTTTTGTCTATTTTTCGAAAAGTTGTGCGTTTTTAAAGTTATGAAAATTTTAATTTCTGTACTAAAATCTATATCTTTACTATTTGTTTTTCCTGGTCCATATTTTCTGATTAAAATCAATGATGTTAGATATCGATGCAAAATAGGATTAAAGTCATTCACAGAAATGCAACATTTTTTAAAATCGGTTGATATTTGACAAAGTTATGGCTTTTCAAAGTTGAGAGAGTTTTCAGAAATATGTAAAAATGGCAACAGAAGTCCAAAAATTAAAAATGACAATATTAATAAACTTTTGATGAATTTTGAAAATTGATTCTATACCGTTAACAAAAATGCATGAATTTAAAAATTTTGTTGTTTTTTTGAAAAGTTGTGCGTTTTTAAAGTTATGAAGATTTTCATGTTTGTACTAAAATCTATATCTTTACTATTTGTTTTCCTGGTCCATATTTTCTGATTAAAACCAATGATGTTAGATATCGATGCAAAATAGGATTAAAGTCATTCACAGAAATGCAACATTTTTTAAAATCGGTTGA
Source organism: Drosophila quadrilineata (assembly GCA_018150725.1). Classification (NCBI taxonomy): domain Eukaryota; kingdom Metazoa; phylum Arthropoda; class Insecta; order Diptera; family Drosophilidae; genus Drosophila; species Drosophila quadrilineata. Next base: position 56,121 of record JAECWN010000452.1, read on the forward strand.
TATTTGACAAAGTTATGGCTTTTCAAAGTTGAGAGAGTTTTCAGAAATATGTAAAAATGGCCACAAAAAGTCCAAAAATTAAAAATGATTAAATTTATAAACTTTTGACGCTTTTTGAAAGTGGATTCTATACCGTTAACAAAACTGCATGAATTTAAAATTTTTGTTGATTTTTCGAAAAGTTGTGCGTTTTTAAAGTTATGAAAATTTTAATTTCTGTACTAAAATCTATATCTTTACTATTTGTTTTTCCTGGTCCATATTTTCTGATTAAAATCAATGATGTTAGATATCGATGCAAAATAGGATTAAAGTCATTCACAGAAATGCAACATTTTTTAAAATCGGTTGATATTTAACAAAGTTATGGCTTTTCAAAGTTGAGAGAGTTTTCAGAAATATGTAAAAATGGCAACAGAAGTCCAAAAATTAAAAATGACAATATTAATAAACTTTTGATGAATTTTGAAAATTGATTCTATACCGTTAACAAGAATGCATGAATTTAAAAATTTTGTTGATTTTTCGAAAAGTTGTGCGTTTTTAAAGTTATGAAGATTTTCATGTTTGTACTAAAATCTATATGTTTACTATTTGTTTTCCTGGTCCATATTTTCTGATTAAAACCAATGATGTTAGATATCGATGCAAAATAGGATTAAAGTCATTCACAGAAATGCAACATTTTTTAAAATCGGTTGATATTTGACAAAGTTATGGCTTTTCAAAGTTGAGAGAGTTTTCAGAAATATGTAAAAATGGCCACAAAAAGTCCAAAAATTAAAAATGATTAAATTAATAAACTTTTGATGCATTTTGAAAGTGGATTCTATACCGTTAACAAAAATGCATGAATTTAAAAATTTGGTTGATTTTTCGGTTGATATTTGACAAAGTTATGGCTTTTCAAAGTTGAGAGAGTTTTCAGAAATATGTAAAAATGGCAACAGAAGTCAAAAAATTAAAAATGACAATATTAATAAACTTTTGATGAATTTTGAAAATTGATTCTATACCGTTAACAAAAATGCATGAATTTAAAAATTTTGTTGATTTTTCGAAAAGTTGTGCGTTTTTAAAGTTATGAAGATTTTCATGTTTGTACTAAAATCTATATCTTTACTATTTGTTTTCCTGGTCCATATTTTCTGATTAAAACCAATGATGTTAGATATCGATGCAAAATAGGATTGAAGTCATTCACAGAAATGCAACATTTTTTAAAATCGGTTGATATTTGACAAAGTTATAGCTTTTCAAAGTTGAGAGAGTTTTCAGAAATATGTAAAAATGGCCACAAAAAGTCCAAAAATAAAAAATGATTAAATTAATAAACTTTTGATGCATTTTGAAAGTGGATTCTATACCGTTAACAAAAATGCATGAATTTAAAAATTTGGTTGATTTTTTGAAAAGTTGTGCGTTTTTAAAGTTATGAAGATTTTCATGTTTGTACTAAAATCTATATCTTTACTATTTGTTTTCCTGGTCCATATTTTCTGATTAAAACCAATGATGTTAGATATCGATGCAAAATAGTATTGAAGTCATTCACAGAAATGCAACATTTTTTAAAATCGGTTGATATTTGACAAAGTTATAGCTTTTCAAAGTTGAGAGAGTTTTCAGAAATATGTAAAAATGGCCACAAAAAGTCCAAAAATTAAAAATGATTAAATTAATAAACTTTTGATGCATTTTGAAAGTGGATTCTATACCGTTAACAAAACTGCATGAATTTAAAATTTTTGTTGATTTTTCGAAAAGTTGTGCGTTTTTAAAGTTATGAAAATTTTAATTTTTGTACTAAAATCTATATCTTTACTATTTGTTTTTCCTGGTCCATATTTTCTGATTAAAATCAATGATGTTAGATATCGATGCAAAATAGGATTAAAGTCATTCACAGAAATGCAACATTTTTTAAAATCGGTTGATATTTGACAAAGTTATGGCTTTTCAAAGTTGAGAGAGTTTTCAGAAATATGTAAAAATGGCAACAGAAGTCCAAAAATTAAAAATGACAATATTAATAAACTTTTAATGAATTATGAAAATTTATTCTATACCGTTAACAAAAATGCATGAATTTAAAAATTTGGTTGATTTTTCGAAAAGTTGTGCGTTTTTAAAGTTATGAAGATTTTCATGTTTGTACTAAAATCTATATCTTTACTATTTGTTTTCCTGGTCCATATTTTCTGATTAAAACCAATGATGTTAGATATCGATGCAAAATAGGATTAAAGTCATTCACAGAAATGCAACATTTTTTAAAATCGGTTGATATTTGACAAAGTTATGGCTTTTCAAAGTTGAGAGAGTTTTCAGAAATATGTAAAAATGGCCACAAAAAGTCCAAAAATTAAAAATGATTAAATTTATAAACTTTTGACGCTTTTTGAAAGTGGATTCTATACCGTTAACAAAACTGCATGAATTTAAAATTTTTGTTGATTTTTCGAAAAGTTGTGCGTTTTTAAAGTTATGAAAATTTTAATTTCTGTACTAAAATCTATATCTTTACTATTTGTTTTTCCTGGTCCATATTTTCTGATTAAAATCAATGATGTTAGATATCGATGCAAAATAGGATTAAAGTCATTCACAGAAATGCAACATTTTTTAAAATCGGTTGATATTTAACAAAGTTATGGCTTTTCAAAGTTGAGAGAGTTTTCAGAAATATGTAAAAATGGCAACAGAAGTCCAAAAATTAAAAATGACAATATTAATAAACTTTTGATGAATTTTGAAAATTGATTCTATACCGTTAACAAGAATGCATGAATTTAAAAATTTTGTTGATTTTTCGAAAAGTTGTGCGTTTTTAAAGTTATGAAGATTTTCATGTTTGTACTAAAATCTATATGTTTACTATTTGTTTTCCTGGTCCATATTTTCTGATTAAAACCAATGATGTTAGATATCGATGCAAAATAGGATTAAAGTCATTCACAGAAATGCAACATTTTTAAAATCGGTTGATATTTGACAAAGTTATGGCTTTTCAAAGTTGAGAGAGTTTTCAGAAATATGTAAAAATGGCCACAAAAAGTCCAAAAATTAAAAATGATTAAATTAATAAACTTTTGATGCATTTTGAAAGTGGATTCTATACCGTTAACAAAAATGCATGAATTTAAAAATTTGGTTGATTTTTCGGTTGATATTTGACAAAGTTATGGCTTTTCAAAGTTGAGAGAGTTTTCAGAAATATGTAAAAATGGCAACAGAAGTCCAAAAATTAAAAATGACAATATTAATAAACTTTTGATGAATTTTGAAAATTGATTCTATACCGTTAACAAAAATGCATGAATTTAAAAATTTTGTTGATTTTTCGAAAAGTTGTGCGTTTTTAAAATTATGAAGATTTTCATGTTTGTACTAAAATCTATATCTTTACTATTTGTTTTCCTGGTCCATATTTTCTGATTAAAACCAATGATGTTAGATATCGATGCAAAATAGGATTGAAGTCATTCACAGAAATGCAACATTTTTTAAAATCGGTTGATATTTGACAAAGTTATAGCTTTTCAAAGTTGAGAGAGTTTTCAGAAATATGTAAAAATGGCCACAAAAAGTCCAAAAATTAAAAATGACAAAATTAATAAACTTTTGATGCATTTTGAAAGTGGATTCTATACCGTTAACAAAACTGCATGAATTTAAAATTTTTGTTGATTTTTCGAAAAGTTGTGCGTTTTTAAAGTTATGAAGATTTTAATTTTTGTACTAAAATCTATATCTTTACTATTTGTTTTTCCTGGTCCATATTTTCTGATTAAAATCAATGATGTTAGATATCGATGCAAAATAGGATTAAAGTCATTCACAGAAATGCAACATTTTTTAAAATCGGTTGATATTTGACAAAGTTATGGCTTTTCAAAGTTGAGAGAGTTTTCAGAAATATGTAAAAATGGCAACAGAAGTCCAAAAATTAAAAATGACAATATTAATAAACTTTTATTGAATTATGAAAATTTATTCTATACCGTTAACAAAAATGCATGAATTTAAAAATTTTGTTGATTTTTCGAAAAGTTGTGCGTTTTTAAAGTTATGAAGATTTTCATGTTTGTACTAAAATCTATATCTTTACTATTTGTTTTCCTGGTCCATATTTTCTGATTAAAACCAATGATGTTAAATATCGATGCAAAATAGGATTAAAGTCATTCACAGAAATGCAACATTTTTTAAAATCGGTTGATATTTGACAAAGTTATAGCTTTTCAAAGTTGAGAGAGTTTTCAGAAATATGTAAAAATGGCCACAAAAAGTCCAAAAATTAAAAATGATTAAATTAATAAACTTTTGATGCATTTTGAAAGTGGATTCTATACCGTTAACAAAACTGCATGAATTTAAAAATTTGGTTGATTTTTCGAAAAGTTGTGCGTTTTTAAAATTATGAAGATTTTCATGTTTGTACTAAAATCTATATCTTTACTATTTGTTTTCCTGGTCCATATTTTCTGATTAAAAACCAATGATGTTAGATATCGATGCAAAATAGGATTAAAGTCATTCACAGAAATGCAACATTTTTTAAAATCGGTTGATATTTGACAAAGTTATGGCTTTTCAAAGTTGAGAGAGTTTTCAGAAATATGTAAAAATGGCCACAAAAAGTCCAAAAATTAAAAATGATTAAATTAATAAACTTTTGATGCATTTTGAAAGTGGATTCTATACCGTTAACAAAACTGCATGAATTTAAAATTTTTGTTGATTTTTCGAAAAGTTGTGCGTTTTTAAAGTTATGAAAATTTTAATTTTTGTACTAAAATCTATATCTTTACTATTTGTTTTTCCTGGTCCATATTTTCTGATTAAAATCAATGATGTTAGATATCGATGCAAAATAGGATTAAAGTCATTCACAGAAATGCAACATTTTTTAAAATCGGTTGATATTTGACAAAGTTATGGCTTTTCAAAGTTGAGAGAGTTTTCAGAAATATGTAAAAATGGCAACAGAAGTCCAAAAATTAAAAATGACAATATTAATAAACTTTTAATGAATTATGAAAATTTATTCTATACCGTTAACAAAAATGCATGAATTTAAAAATTTTGTTGATTTTTCGAAAAGTTGTGCGTTTTTAAAGTTATGAAGATTTTCATGTTTGTACTAAAATCTATATCTTTAATATTTGTTTTCCTGGTCCATATTTTCTGATTAAAACCAACGATGTTAGATATCGATGCAAAATAGGATTAAAGTCATTCACAGAAATGCAACATTTTTTAAAATCGGTTGATATTTGACAAAGTTATAGCTTTTCAAAGTTGGGAGAGTTTTCAGAAATATGTAAAAATGGCCACAAAAAGTCCAAAAATTAAAAATGATTAAATTAATAAACTTTTGATGCATTTTGAAAGTGGATTCTATACCGTTAACAAAACTGCATGAATTTAAAATTTTTGTTGATTTTTCGAAAAGTTGTGCGTTTTTAAAGTTATGAAAATTTTAATTTCTGTACTAAAATCTATATCTTTACTATTTGTTTTTCCTGGTCCATATTTTCTGATTAAAATCAATGATGTTAGATATTGATGCAAAATAGGAATAAAGTCATTCACAGAAATGCAACATTTTTTAAAATCGGTTGATATTTGACAAAGTTATGGCTTTTCAAAGTTGAGAGAGTTTTCAGAAATATGTAAAAATGGCAACAGAAGTCCAAAAATTAAAAATGACAATATTAATAAACTTTTGATGAATTTTGAAAATTGATTCTATACCGTTAACAAAAATGCATGAATTTAAAAATTTTGTTGATTTTTCGAAAAGTTGTGCGTTTTTAAAGTTATGAAGATTTTCATGTTTGTACTAAAATCTATATCTTTACTATTTGTTTTCCTGGTCCATATTTTCTGATTAAAATCAATGATGTTAAATATCGATGCAAAATAGGATTAAAGTCATTCACAGAAATGCAACATTTTTTAAAATCGGTTGATATTTGACAAAGTTATAGCTTTTCAAAGTTGAGAGAGTTTTCAGAAATATGCAAAAATGGCCACAAAAAGTCCAAAAATTAAAAATGATTAAATTAATAAACTTTTGATGCATTTTGAAAGTGGATTCTATACCGTTAACAAAACTGCATGAATTTAAAATTTTTGTTGATTTTTCGAAAAGTTGTGCGTTTTTAAAGTTATGAAAATTTTAATTTCTGTACTAAAATCTATATCTTTACTATTTGTTTTTCCTGGTCCATATTTTCTGATTAAAATCAATGATGTTAGATATTGATGCAAAATAGGAATAAAGTCATTCACAGAAATGCAACATTTTTTAAAATCGGTTGATATTTGACAAAGTTATGGCTTTTCAAAGTTGAGAGAGTTTTCAGAAATATGTAAAAATGGCAACAGAAGTCCAAAAATTAAAAATGACAATATTAATAAACTTTTGATGAATTTTGAAAATTGATTCTATACCGTTAACAAAAATGCATGAATTTAAAAATTTTGTTGATTTTTCGAAAAGTTGTGCGTTTTTAAAGTTATGAAGATTTTCATGTTTGTACTAAAATCTATATCTTTACTATTTGTTTTCCTGGTCCATATTTTCTGATTAAAATCAATGATGTTAAATATCGATGCAAAATAGGATTAAAGTCATTCACAGAAATGCAACATTTTTTAAAATCGGTTGATATTTGACAAAGTTATAGCTTTTCAAAGTTGAGAGAGTTTTCAGAAATATGCAAAAATGGCCACAAAAAGTCCAAAAATTAAAAATGATTAAATTAATAAACTTTTGATGCATTTTGAAAGTGGATTCTATACCGTTAACAAAACTGCATGAATTTAAAAATTTGGTTGATTTTTCGAAAAGTTGTGCGTTTTTAAAGTTATGAAGATTTTCATGTTTGTACTAAAATCTATATCTTTACTATTTGTTTTCCTGGTCCATATTTTCTGATTAAAACCAATGATGAAAGATATCGATGCAAAATAGGATTAAAGTCATTCACAGAAATGCAACATTTTTTAAAATCGGTTGATATTTGACAAAGTTATGGCTTTTCAAAGTTGAGAGAGTTTTCAGAAATATGTAAAAATGGCCACAAAAAGTCCAAAAATTAAAAATGATTAAATTAATAAACTTTTGATGCATTTTGAAAGTGGATTCTATACCGTTAACAAAACTGCATGAATTTAAAATTTTTGTTGATTTTTCGAAAAGTTGTGCGTTTTTAAAGTTATGAAAATTTTAATTTCTGTACTAAAATCTATATCTTTACTATTTGTTTTTCCTGGTCCATATTTTCTGATTAAAATCAATGATGTTAGATATCGATGCAAAAAAAAATTAAAGTCATTCACAGAAATGCAACATTTTTTAAAATCGGTTGATATTTGACAAAGTTATGGCTTTTCAAAGTTGAGAGAGTTTTCAGAAATATGTAAAAATGGCAACAGAAGTCCAAAAATTAAAAATGACAATATTAATAAACTTTTGATGAATTTTGAAAATTGATTCTATACCGTTAACAAAAATGCATGAATTTAAAAATTTTGTTGATTTTTCGAAAAATTGTGCGTTTGTAAAGTTATGAAGATTTTCATGTTTGTACTAAAATCTATATCTTTACTATTTGTTTTCCTGGTCCATATTTTCTGATTAAAACCAATGATGTTAGATATCGATGCAAAATAGGATTAAAGTCATTCACAGAAATGCAACATTTTTTAAAATCGGTTGATATTTGACAAAGTTATGGCTTTTCAAAGTTGAGAGAGTTTTCAGAAATATGTAAAAATGGCCACAAAAAGTCCAAAAATTAAAAATGATTAAATTAATAAACTTTTGATGCATTTTGAAAGTGGATTCTATACCGTTAACAAAAATGCATGAATTTAAAAATTGGTTGATTTTTCGAAAAGTTGTGCGTTTTTAAAGTTATGAAGATTTTCATGTTTGTACTAAAATCTATATCTTTACTATTTGTTTTCCTGGTCCATATTTTCTGATTAAAACCAATGATGTTAGATATCGATGCAAAATAGGATTAAAGTCATTCACAGAAATGCACCATTTTTTAAAATCGGTTGATATTTGACAAAGTTATGGCTTTTCAAAGTTGAGAGAGTTTTCAGAAATATGTAAAAATGGCCACAAAAAGTCCAAAAATTAAAAATGATTAAATTAATAAACTTTTGATGCATTTTGAAAGTGTATTCTATACCGTTAACAAAACTGCATGAATTTAAAATTTTTGTTGATTTTTCGAAAAGTTTTGCGTTTTTAAAGTTATGAAGATTTTCATGTTTGTACTAAAATCTATATCTTTACTATTTGTTTTTCCTGGTCCATATTTTCTGATTAAAATCAATGATGTTAGATATCGATGCAAAATAGGATTAAAGTCATTCACAGAAATGCAACACTTTTTAAAATCGGTTGATATTTGACAAAGTTATGGCTTTTCAAATTTGAGAGAGTTTTCAGAAATATGTAAAAATGGCAACAGAAGTCCAAAAATTAAAAATGACAATATTAATAAACTTTTGATGCATTTTGAAAGTGGATTCTATACCGTTAACAAAAATGCATGAATTTAAAAATTGGTTGATTTTTCGAAAAGTTGTGCGTTTTTAAAGTTATGAAGATTTTCATGTTTGTACTAAAATCTATATCTTTACTATTTGTTTTCCTGGTCCATATTTTCTGATTAAAACCAATGATGTTAGATATCGATGCAAAATAGGATTAAAGTCATTCACAGAAATGCAACATTTTTTAAAATCGGTTGATATTTGACAAAGTTATGGCTTTTCAAAGTTGAGAGAGTTTTCAGAAATATGTAAAAATGGCCACAAAAAGTCCAAAAATTAAAAATGATTAAATTAATAAACTTTTGATGCATTTTGAAAGTGTATTCTATACCGTTAACAAAACTGCATGAATTTAAAATTTTTGTTGATTTTTCGAAAAGTTGTGCGTTTTTAAAGTTATGAAGATTTTCATGTTTGTACTAAAATCTATATCTTTACTATTTGTTTTTCCTGGTCCATATTTTCTGATTAAAATCAATGATGTTAGATATCGATGCAAAATAGGATTAAAGTCATTCACAGAAATGCAACATTTTTTAAAATCGGTTGATATTTGACAAAGTTATGGCTTTTCAAATTTGAGAGAGTTTTCAGAAATATGTAAAAATGGCAACAGAAGTCCAAAAATTAAAAATGACAATATTAATAAACTTTTGATGAATTTTGAAAATTGATTCTATACCGTTAACAAAAATGCATGAATTTAAAAATTTTGTTGATTTTTCGAAAAGTTGTGCGTTTTTAAAGTTATGAAGATTTTCATGTTTGTACTAAAATCTATATCTTTACTATTTGTTTTCCTGGTCCATATTTTCTGATTAAAACCAATGATGTTAAATATCGATGTAAAATAGGATTAAAGTCATTCACAGAAATGCAACATTTTTTAAAATCGGTTGATATTTGACAAAGTTATAGCTTTTCAAAGTTGAGAGAGTTTTCAGAAATATGTAAAATTGGCCACAAAAAGTCCAAAAATTAAAAATGATTAAATTAATAAACTTTTGATGCATTTTGAAAGTGGATTCTATACCGTTAACAAAACTGCATGAATTTAAAAATTTGGTTGATTTTTCGAAAAGTTGTGCGTTTTTAAAGTTATGAAGATTTTCATGTTTGTACTAAAATCTATATCTTTACTATTTGTTTTCCTGGTCCATATTTTCTGATTAAAACCAATGACGTTAGATATCGATGCAAAATAGGATTAAAGTCATTCACAGAAATGCAACATTTTTTAAAATCGGTTGATATTTGACAAAGTTATGGCTTTTCAAAGTTGAGAGAGTTTTCAGAAAAATGTAAAAATGGCCACAAAAAGTCCAAAAATTAAAAATGATTAAATTAATAAACTTTTGATGCATTTTGAAAGTGTATTCTATACCGTTAACAAAACTGCATGAATTTAAAATTTTTGTTGATTTTTCGAAAAGTTGTGCGTTTTTAAAGTTATGAAGATTTTCATGTTTGTACTAAAATCTATATCTTTACTATTTGTTTTTCCTGGTCCATATTTTCTGATTAAAATCAATGATGTTAGATATCGATGCAAAATAGGATTAAAGTCATTCACAGAAATGCAACACTTTTTAAAATCGGTTGATATTTGACAAAGTTATGGCTTTTCAAATTTGAGAGAGTTTTCAGAAATATGTAAAAATGGCAACAGAAGTCCAAAAATTAAAAATGACAATATTAATAAACTTTTGATGAATTTTGAAAATTGATTCTATACCGTTAACAAAAATGCATGAATTTAAACATATTGTTGATTTTTCGAAAAGTTGTGCGTTTTTAAAGTTATGAAGATTTTCATGTTTGTACTAAAATCTATATCTTTACTATTTGTTTTCCTGGTCCATATTTTCTGATTAAAACCAATGATGTTAAATATCGATGCAAAATAGGATTAAAGTCATTCACAGAAATGCAACATTTTTTAAAATCGGTTGATATTTGACAAAGTTATAGCTTTTCAAAGTTGAGAGAGTTTTCAGAAATATGTAAAAATGGCAACAGAAGTCCAAAAATTAAAAATGACAATATTAATAAACTTTTGATGAATTTTGAAAATTGATTCTATACCGTTAACAAAAATGCATGAATTTAAACATTTTGTTGATTTTTCGAAAAGTTGTGCGTTTTTAAAGTTATGAAGATTTTCATGTTTGTACTAAAATCTATATCTTTACTATTTGTTTTCCCGGTCCATATTTTCTGATTAAAACCAATGATGTTAAATATCGATGCAAAATAGGATTAAAGTCATTCACAGAAATGCAACATTTTTTAAAATCGGTTGATATTTGACAAAGTTATAGCTTTTCAAAGTTGAGAGAGTTTTCAGAAATATGTAAAAATGGCCACAAAAAGTCCAAAAATTAAAAATGATTAAATTAATAAACTTTTGATGCATTTTGAAAGTGGATTCTATACCGTTAACAAAACTGCATGAATTTAAAAATTTGGTTGATTTTTCGAAAAGTTGTGCGTTTTTAAAGTTATGAAGATTTTCATGTTTGTACTAAAATCTATATCTTTACTATTTGTTTTCCTGGTCCATATTTTCTGATTAAAACCAATGACGTTAGATATCGATGCAAAATAGGATTAAAGTCATTCACAGAAATGCAACATTTTTTAAAATCGGTTGATATTTGACAAAGTTATGGCTTTTCAAAGTTGAGAGAGTTTTCAGAAATATGTAAAAATGGCCACAAAAAGTCCAAAAATTAAAAATGATTAAATTAATAAACTTTTGATGCATTTTGAAAGTGGATTCTATACCGTTAACAAAATTGCATGAATTTAAAATTTTTGTTGATTTTTCGAAAAGTTGTGCGTTTTTAAAGTTATGAAAATTTTAATTTCTGTACTAAAATCTATATCTTTACTATTTGTTTTTCCTGGTCCATATTTTCTGATTAAAACCAATGATGTTAGATATCGATGCAAAATAGGATTAAAGTCATTCACAGAAATGCAACATTTTTTAAAATCGGTTGATATCTGACAAAGTTATGGCTTTTCAAAGTTGAGAGAGTTTTCAGAAATATGTAAAAATGGCAACAGAAGTCCAAAAATTAAAAATGACAATATTAATAAACTTTTGATGAATTTTGAAAATTGATTCTATACCATTAACAAAAATGCATGAATTTAAAAATTTTGTTGATTTTTCGAAAAGTTGTGCGTTTTTAAAGTTATGAAGATTTTCATGTTTGTACTAAAATCTATATCTTTACTATTTGTTTTCCTGTTCCATATTTTCTGATTAAAACCAATGATGTTAAATATCGATGCAAAATAGGATTAAAGTCATTCACAGAAATGCAACATTTTTTTAAAATCGGTTGATATTTGACAAAGTTATAGCTTTTCAAAGTTGAGAGAGTTTTCAGAAATATGTAAAAATGGCCACAAAAAGTCCAAAAATTAAAAATGATTAAATTAATAAACTTTTGATGCATTTTGAAAGTGGATTCTATACCGTTAACAAAACTGCATGAATTTAAAAATTTGGTTGATTTTTCGAAAAGTTGTGCGTTTTTAAAGTTATGAAGATTTTCATGTTTGTACTAAAATCTATATCTTTACTATTTGTTTTCCTGGTCCATATTTTCTGATTAAAACCAATGATGTTAGATATCGATGCAAAATAGGATTAAAGTCATTCACAGAAATGCAACATTTTTTAAAATCGGTTGATATTTGACAAAGTTATGGCTTTTCAAAGTTGAGAGAGTTTTCAGAAATATGTAAAAATGGCCACAAAAAGTCCAAAAATTAAAAATGATTAAATTAACAAACTTTTGATGCATTTTGAAAGTGGATTCTATACCGTTAACAAAACTGCATGAATTTAAAATTTTTGTTGATTTTTCGAAAAGTTGTGCGTTTTTAAAGTTATAAAATTTTAATTTCTGTACTAAAATCTATATCTTTACTATTTGTTTTTCCTGGTCCATATTTTCTGATTAAAATCAATGATGTTAGATATCGATGCAAAATAGGATTAAAGTCATTCACAGAAATGCAACATTTTTTAAAATCGGTTGATATTTGACAAAGTTATGGCTTTTCAAAGTTGAGAGAGTTTTCAGAAATATGTAAAAATGGCAACAGAAGTCCAAAAATTAAAAATGACAATATTAATAAACTTTTGATGAATTTTGAAAATTGATTCTATACCGTTAACAAAAATGCATGTATTTAAAAATTTTGTTGATTTTTCGAAAAGTTGTGCGTTTGTAAAGTTATGAAGATTTTCATGTTTGTACTAAAATCTATATCTTTACTATTTGTTTTCCTGGTCCATATTTTCTGATTAAAACCAATGATGTTAGATATCGATGCAAAATAGGATTAAAGTCATTCACAGAAATGCAACATTTTTTAAAATCGGTTGATATTTGACAAAGTTATGGCTTTTCAAAGTTGAGAGAGTTTTCAGAAATATGTAAAAATGGCCACAAAAAGTCCAAAAATTAAAAATGATTAAATTAATAAACTTTTGATGCATTTTGAAAGTGGATTCTATACCGTTAACAAAAATGCATGAATTTAAAAATTGGTTGATTTTTCGAAAAGTTGTGCGTTTTTAAAGTTATGAAGATTTTCATGTTTGTACTAAAATCTATATCTTTACTATTTGTTTTCCTGGTCCATATTTTCTGATTAATACCAATGATGTTAGATATCGATGCAAAATGGGATTAAAGTCATTCACAGAAATGCAACATTTTTTAAAATCGGTTGATATTTGACAAAGTTATGGCTTTTCAAAGTTGAGAGAGTTTTCAGAAATATGTAAAAATGGCAACAGAAGTCCAAAAATTAAAAATGACAATATTAATAAACTTTTGATGAATTTTGAAAATTGATTCTATACCATTAACAAAAATGCATGAATTTAAAAATTTTGTTGATTTTTCGAAAAGTTGTGCGTTTTTAAAGTTATGAAGATTTTAATGTTTGTACTAAAATCTATATCTTTACTATTTGTTTTCCTGGTCCATATTTTCTGATTAAAACCAATGATGTTAAATATCGATGCAAAATAGGATTAAAGTCATTCACAGAAATGCAACATTTTTTAAAATCGGTTGATATTTGACAAAGTTATAGCTTTTCAAAGTTGAGAGAGTTTTCAGAAATATGTAAAAATGGCCACAAAAAGTCCAAAAATTAAAAATGATTAAATTAATAAACTTTTGATGCATTTTGAAAGTGGATTCTATACCGTTAACAAAACTGCATGAATTTAAAATTTTTGTTGATTTTTCGAAAAGTTGTGCGTTTTTAAAGTTATGAAAATTTTAATTTCTGTACTAAAATCTATATCTTTACTATTTGTTTTTCCTGGTCCATATTTTCTGATTAAAACCAATGATGTTAGATATCGATGCAAAATAGGATTAAAGTCATTCACAGAAATGCAACATTTTTTAAAATCGGTTGATATTTGACAAAGTTATGGCTTTTCAAAGTTGAGAGAGTTTTCAGAAATATGTAAAAATGGCAACAGAAGCCCAAAAATTAAAAATGACAATATTAATAAACTTTTGATGAATTTTGAAAATTGATTCTATACCATTAACAAAAATGCATGAATTTAAAAATTTTGTTGATTTTTCGAAAAGTTGTGCGTTTTTAAAGTTATGAAGATTTTCATGTTTGTACTAAAATCTATATCTTTACTATTTGTTTTCCTGTTCCATATTTTCTGATTAAAACCAATGATGTTAAATATCGATGCAAAATAGGATTAAAGTCATTCACAGAAATGCAACATTTTTTAAAATCGGTTGATATTTGACAAAGTTATAGCTTTTCAAAGTTGAGAGAGTTTTCAGAAATATGTAAAAATGGCCACAAAAAGTCCAAAAATTAAAAATGATTAAATTAATAAACTTTTGATGCATTTTGAAAGTGGATTCTATACCGTTAACAAAACTGCATGAATTTAAAAATTTGGTTGATTTTTCGAAAAGTTGTGCGTTTTTAAAGTTATGAAGATTTTCATGTTTGTACTAAAATCTATATCTTTACTATTTGTTTTCCTGGTCCATATTTTCTGATTAAAACCAATGATGTTAGATATCGATGCAAAATAGGATTAAAGTCATTCACAGAAATGCATTATTTTTTAAAATCGGTTGATATTTGACAAAGTTATGGCTTTTCAAAGTTGAGAGAGTTTTCAGAAATATGTAAAAATGGCAACAGAAGTCCAAAAATTAAAAATGACAAAATTAATAAACTTTTGATGAATTTTGAAAATTGATTCTATACCGTTAACAAAAATGCATGTATTTAAAAATTTTGTTGATTTTTCGAAAAGTTGTGCGTTTGTAAAGTTATGAAGATTTTCATGTTTGTACTAAAATCTATATCTTTACTATTTGTTTTCCTGGTCCATATTTTCTGATTAAAACCAATGATGTTAGATATCGATGCAAAATAGGATTAAAGTCATTCACAGAAATGCAACATTTTTTAAAATCGGTTGATATTTGACAAAGTTATGGCTTTTCAAAGTTGAGAGAGTTTTCAGAAATATGTAAAAATGGCCACAAAAAGTCCAAAAATTAAAAATGATTAAATTAATAAACTTTTGATGCATTTTGAAAGTGGATTCTATACCGTTAACAAAAATGCATGAATTTAAAAATTGGTTGATTTTTCGAAAAGTTGTGCGTTTTTAAAGTTATGAAGATTTTCATGTTTGTACTAAAATCTATATCTTTACTATTTGTTTTCCTGGTCCATATTTTCTGATTAATACCAATGATGTTAGATATCGATGCAAAATGGGATTAAAGTCATTCACAGAAATGCAACATTTTTAAAATCGGTTGATATTTGACAAAGTTATGGCTTTTCAAAGTTGAGAGAGTTTTCAGAAATATGTAAAAATGGCCACAAAAAGTCCAAAAATTAAAAATGATTAAATTAATAAACTTTTTATGCATTTTGAAAGTGGATTCTATACCGTTAACAAAACTGCATGAATTTAAAATTTTTGTTGATTTTTCGAAAAGTTGTGCGTTTTTAAAGTTATGAAGATTTTCATGTTTGTACTAAAATCTATATCTTTACTATTTGTTTTTCCTGGTCCATATTTTCTGATTAAAATCAATGATGTTAGATATCGATGCAAAATAGGATTAAAGTCATTCACAGAAATGCAACATTTTTTAAAATCGGTTGATATTTGACAAAGTTATGGCTTTTCAAATTTGAGAGAGTTTTCAGAAATATGTAAAAATGGCAACAGAAGTCCAAAAATTAAAAATGACAATATTAATAAACTTTTGATGAATTTTGAAAATTGATTCTATACCGTTAACAAAAATGCATGAATTTAAAAATTTTGTTGATTTTTCGAAAAGTTGTGCGTTTTTAAAGTTATGAAGATTTTCATGTTTGTACTAAAATCTATATCTTTACTATTTGTTTTCCTGGTCCATATTTTCTGATTAAAACCAATGATGTTAAATATCGATGCAAAATAGGATTAAAGTCATTCACAGAAATGCAACATTTTTTAAAATCGGTTGATATTTGACAAAGTTATAGCTTTTCAAAGTTGAGAGAGTTTTCAGAAATATGTAAAAATGGCCACAAAAAGTCCAAAAATTAAAAATGATTAAATTAATAAACTTTTGATGCATTTTGAAAGTGGATTCTATACCGTTAACAAAACTGCATGAATTTAAAAATTTGGTTGATTTTTCGAAAAGTTGTGCGTTTTTAAAGTTATGAAGATTTTCATGTTTGTACTAAAATCTATATCTTTACTATTTGTTTTCCTGGTCCATATTTTCTGATTAAAACCAATGACGTTAGATATCGATGCAAAATAGGATTAGAGTCATTCACAGAAATGCAACATTTAAAATCGGTTGATATTTGACAAAGTTATGGCTTTTCAAAGTTGAGAGAGTTTTCAGAAATATGTAAAAATGGCCACAAAAAGTCCAAAAATTAAAAATGATTAAATTAATAAACTTTTGATGCATTTTGAAAGTGGATTCTATACCGTTAACAAAACTGCATGAATTTAAAATTTTTGTTGATTTTTCGAAAAGTTGTGCGTTTTTAAAGTTATGAAAATTTTAATTTCTGTACTAAAATCTATATCTTTACTATTTGTTTTTCCTGGTCCATATTTTCTGATTAAAACCAATGATGTTAGATATCGATGCAAAATAGGATTAAAGTCATTCACAGAAATGCAACATTTTTTAAAATCGGTTGATATTTGACAAAGTTATGGCTTTTCAAAGTTGAGAGAGTTTTCAGAAATATGTAAAAATGGCAACAGAAGCCCAAAAATTAAAAATGACAATATTAATAAACTTTTGATGAATTTTGAAAATTGATTCTATACCATTAACAAAAATGCATGAATTTAAAAATTTTGTTGATTTTTCGAAAAGTTGTGCGTTTTTAAAGTTATGAAGATTTTCATGTTTGTACTAAAATCTATATCTTTACTATTTGTTTTCCTGTTCCATATTTTCTGATTAAAACCAATGATGTTAAATATCGATGCAAAATAGGATTAAAGTCATTCACAGAAATGCAACATTTTTTAAAATCGGTTGATATTTGACAAAGTTATAGCTTTTCAAAGTTGAGAGAGTTTTCAGAAATATGTAAAAATGGCCACAAAAAGTCCAAAAATTAAAAATGATTAAATTAATAAACTTTTGATGCATTTTGAAAGTGGATTCTATACCGTTAACAAAACTGCATGAATTTAAAATTTTTGTTGATTTTTCGAAAAGTTGTGCGTTTTTAAAGTTATGAAAATTTTAATTTCTGTACTAAAATCTATATCTTTACTATTTGTTTTTCCTGGTCCATATTTTCTGATTAAAACCAATGATGTTAGATATCGATGCAAAATAGGATTAAAGTCATTCACAGAAATGCAACATTTTTTAAAATCGGTTGATATTTGACAAAGTTATGGCTTTTCAAAGTTGGAGAGTTTTCAGAAATATGTAAAAATGGCAACAGAAGTCCAAAAATTAAAAATGACAATATTAATAAACTTTTGATGAATTTTGAAAGTGTATTCTATACCATTAACAAAAATGCATGAATTTAAAAATTTTGTTGATTTTTCGAAAAGTTGTGCGTTTTTAAAGTTATGAAGATTTTCATGTTTGTACTAAAATCTATATCTTTACTATTTGTTTTCCTGTTCCATATTTTCTGATTAAAACCAATGATGTTAAATATCGATGCAAAATAGGATTAAAGTCATTCACAGAAATGCAACATTTTTTAAAATCGGTTGATATTTGACAAAGTTATAGCTTTTCAAAGTTGAGAGAGTTTTCAGAAATATGTAAAAATGGCCACAAAAAGTCCAAAAATTAAAAATGATTAAATTAATAAACTTTTGATGCATTTTGAAAGTGGATTCTATACCGTTAACAAAACTGCATGAATTTAAAAATTTGGTTGATTTTTCGAAAAGTTGTGCGTTTTTAAAGTTATGAAGATTTTCATGTTTGTACTAAAATCTATATCTTTACTATTTGTTTTCCTGGTCCATATTTTCTGATTAAAACCAATGATGTTAGATATCGATGCAAAATAGGATTAAAGTCATTCACAGAAATGCAACATTTTTTAAAATCGGTTGATATTTGACAAAGTTATAGCTTTTCAAAGTTGGGAGAGTTTTCAGAAATATGTAAAAATGGCCACAAAAAGTCCAAAAATTAAAAATGATTAAATTAATAAACTTTTGATGCATTTTGAAAGTGGATTCTATACCGTTAACAAAAATGCATGAATTTAAAAATTTGGTTGATTTTTCGAAAAGTTGTGCGTTTTTAAAGTTATGAAGATTTTCATGTTTGTACTAAAATCTATATCTTTACTATTTGTTTTCCTGGTCCATATTTTCTGATTAAAACCAATGATGTTAGATATCGATGCAAAATAGGATTAAAGTCATTCACAGAAATGCAACATTTTTTAAAATCGGTTGATATTTGACAAAGTTATGGCTTTTCAAAGTTGAGAGAGTTTTCAGAAATATGTAAAAATGGCCACAAAAAGTCCAAAAATTAAAAATGATTAAATTAATAAACTTTTGATGCATTTTGAAAGTGGATTCTATACCGTTAACAAAAATGCATGAATTTAAAAATTTGGTTGATTTTTCGAAAAGTTGTGCGTTTTTAAAGTTATGAAAATTTTAATTTCTGTACTAAAATCTATATTTTTTTATTTTTTTTTTTTTTGCCTGGTCCATATTTTCTGATTAAAATCAATGATGTTAGATATCGATGCAAAATAGGATTAAAGTCATTCACAGAAATGCAACATTTTTTAAAATCGGTTGATATTTGACAAAGTTATGGCTTTTCAAAGTTGAGAGAGTTTTCAGAAATATGTAAAAATGGCAACAGAAGTCCAAAAATTAAAAATGACAATATTAATAAACTTTTGATGAATTCTGAAAATTGATTCTATACCGTTAACAAAAATGCATGAATTTAAAAATTTTGTTGATTTTTCGAAAAGTTGTGCGTTTTTAAAGTTATGAAGATTTTCATGTTTGTACTAAAATCTATATCTTTACTATTTGTTTTCCTGGTCCATATTTTCTGATTAAAACCAATGATGTTAGATATCGATGCAAAATAGGATTAAAATCATTCACAGAAATGCAACATGTTTTAAAATCGGTTGATATTTGACAAAGTTATAGCTTTTCAAAGTTGGGAGAGTTTTCAGAAATATGTAAAAATGGCCACAAAAAGTCCAAAAATTAAAAATGATTAAATTAATAAACTTTTGATGCATTTTGAAAGTGGATTCTATACCGTTAACAAAAATGCATGAATTTAAAAATTTGGTTGATTTTTCGAAAAGTTGTGCGTTTTTAAAGTTATGAAGATTTTCATGTTTGTACTAAAATCTATATCTTAAATTAATAAA
The DNA here is from genome assembly GCA_018150725.1 of Drosophila quadrilineata. Classification (NCBI taxonomy): domain Eukaryota; kingdom Metazoa; phylum Arthropoda; class Insecta; order Diptera; family Drosophilidae; genus Drosophila; species Drosophila quadrilineata. The sequence continues at coordinate 75,678 of JAECWN010000452.1, forward strand.
CTTTTGATGCATTTTGAAAGTGGATTCTATACCGTTAACAAAAATGCATGAATTTAAAAATTTGGTTGATTTTTCGAAAAGTTGTGCGTTTTTAAAGTTATGAAGATTTTCATGTTTGTACTAAAATCTATATCTTTACTATTGGTTTTCCTGGTCCATATTTTCTGATTAAAACCAATGATGTTAGATATCGATGCAAAATAGGATTAAAGTCATTCACAGAAATGCAACATTTTTTAAAATCGGTTGATATTTGACAAAGTTATGGCTTTTCAAAGTTGAGAGAGTTTTCAGAAATATGTAAAAATGGCCACAAAAAGTCCAAAAATTAAAAATGATTAAATTAATAAACTTTTGATGCATTTTGAAAGTGGATTCTATACCGTTAACAAAAATGCATGAATTTAAAAATTTGGTTGATTTTTCGAAAAGTTGTGCGTTTTTAAAGTTATGAAGATTTTCATGTTTGTACTAAAATCTATATCTTTACTATTTGTTTTCCTGGTCCATATTTTCTGATTAAAACCAATGATGTTAGATATCGATGCAAAATAGGATTAAAGTCATTCACAGAAATGCAACATTTTTTAAAATCGGTTGATATTTGACAAAGTTATCGCTTTTCAAAGTTGAGAGAGTTTTCAGAAATATGTAAAAATGGCCACAAAAAGTCCAAAAATTAAAAATGATTAAATTAATAAACTTTTGATGCATTTTGGAAGTGGATTCTATACCGTTAACAAAAATGCATGAATTTAAAAATTTGGTTGATTTTTCGAAAAGTTGTGCGTTTTTAAAGTTATGAAAATTTTAATTTCTGTACTAAAATCTATATCTTTACTATTTGTTTTTCCTGGTCCATATTTTCTGATTAAAATCAATGATGTTAGATATCGATGCAAAATAGGATTAAAGTCATTCACAGAAATGCAACATTTTTTAAAATCGGTTGATATTTGACAAAGTTATGGCTTTTCAAAGTTGAGAGAGTTTTCAGAAATATGTAAAAATGGCAACAGAAGTCCAAAAATTAAAAATGACAATATTAATAAACTTTTGATGAATTCTGAAAATTGATTCTATACCGTTAACAAAAATGCATGAATTTAAAAATTTTGTTGATTTTTCGAAAAGTTGTGCGTTTTTAAAGTTATGAAGATTTTCATGTTTGTACTAAAATCTATATCTTTACTATTTGTTTTCCTGGTCCATATTTTCTGATTAAAACCAATGATGTTAGATATAGATGCAAAATAGGATTAAAGTCATTCACAGAAATGCAACATTTTTTAAAATCGGTTGATATTTGACAAAGTTATAGCTTTTCAAAGTTGGGAGAGTTTTCAGAAATATGTAAAAATGGCCACAAAAAGTCCAAAAATTAAAAATGATTAAATTAATAAACTTTTGATGCATTTTGAAAGTGGATTCTATACCGTTAACAAAAATGCATGAATTTAAAAATTTGGTTGATTTTTCGAAAAGTTGTGCGTTTTTAAAGTTATGAAGATTTTCATGTTTGTACTAAAATCTATATCTTTACTATTTGTTTTCCTGGTCCATATTTTCTGATTAAAACCAATGATGTTAGATATCGATGCAAAATAGGATTAAAGTCATTCACAGAAATGCAACATTTTTTAAAATCGGTTGATATTTGACAAAGTTATGGCTTTTCAAAGTTGAGAGAGTTTTCAGAAATATGTAAAAATGGCCACAAAAAGTCCAAAAATTAAAAATGATTAAATTAATAAACTTTTGATGCATTTTGAAAGTGGATTCTATACCGTTAACAAAAATGCATGAATTTAAAAATTTGGTTGATTTTTCGAAAAGTTGTGCGTTTTTAAAGTTATGAAGATTTTCATGTTTGTACTAAAATCTATATCTTTACTATTTGTTTTCCTGGTCCATATTTTCTGATTAAAACCAATGATGTTAGATATCGATGCAAAATAGGATTAAAGTCATTCACAGAAATGCAACATTTTTTAAAATCGGTTGATATTTGACAAAGTTATGGCTTTTCAAAGTTGAGAGAGTTTTCAGAAATATGTAAAAATGGCCACAAAAAGTCCAAAAATTAAATACGACAAAATTAAAAAACTTTTAACGCATTTTGAAAGTGGATTCTATACCGTTAACAAAAATGCATGAATTTAAAAATTTGGTTGATTTTTCGAAAAGTTGTGCGTTTTTAAAGTTATGAAGATTTTCATGTTTGTACTAAAATCTATATCTTTACTATTTGTTTTCCTGGTCCATATTTTCTGATTAAAACCAATGATGTTAGATATCGATGCAAAATATGATTAAAGTCATTCACAGAAATGCAACATTTTTTAAAATCGGTTGATATTTGACAAAGTTATGGCTTTTCAAAGTTGAGAGAGTTTTCAGAAATATGTAAAAATGGCCACAGAAAGTCCAAAAATTAAAAATGTCAATATTAATAAACTTTTGATGCATTTTGAAAGTGGATTCTATACCTTTAACAAAAATGCATTAATTTAAAAATTTGGTTGATTTTTCGAAAAGTTGTGCGTTTTTAAAGTTATGAAGATTTTAATTTTTGTACTAATATCTATATCTTTACTATTTGTTTTTCCTGGTCCATATTTTCTGATTAAAGCCAATGATGTTAGATATCGATGCAAAATAGGATTAAAGTCATTCACAGAAATGCAACATTTTTTAAAATCGGTTGATATTTGACAAAGTTATGGCATTTCAAAGTTGAAAGAGTTTTCAGAAATATGTAAAAATGGCCACAAAAAGTCCAAAAATTAAAAATGATTAAATTAATAAACTTTTGATGCATTTTGAAAGTGGATTCTATACCGTTAACAAAAATGCATGAATTTAAAAATTTGGTTGATTTTTCGAAAAGTTGTGCGTTTTTAAAGTTATGAAGATTTTCATGTTTGTACTAAAATCTATATCTTTACTATTTGTTTTCCTGGTCCATATTTTCTGATTAAAACCAATGATGTTAGATATCGATGCAAAATAGGATTAAAGTCATTCACAGAAATGCAACATTTTTTAAAATCGGTTGATATTTGACAAAGTTATGGCTTTTCAAAGTTGAGAGAGTTTTCAGAAATATGTAAAAATGGCCACAAAAAGTCCAAAAATTAAAAATGATTAAATTAATAAACTTTTGATGCATTTTGAAAGTGGATTCTATACCGTTAACAAAAATGCATGAATTTAAAAATTTGGTTGATTTTTCGAAAAGTTGTGCGTTTTTAAAGTTATGAAGATTTTCATGTTTGTACTAAAATCTATATCTTTACTATTTGTTTTCCTGGTCCATATTTTCTGATTAAAACCAATGATGTTAGATATCGATGCAAAATAGGATTAAAGTCATTCACAGAAATGCAACATTTTTAAAATCGGTTGATATTTGACAAAGTTATGGCTTTTCAAAGTTGAGAGAGTTTTCAGAAATATGTAAAAATGGCCACAAAAAGTCCAAAAATTAAATACGACAAAATTAAAAAACTTTTAACGCATTTTGAAAGTGGATTCTATACCGTTAACAAAAATGCATGAATTTAAAAATTTGGTTGATTTTTCGAAAAGTTGTGCGTTTTTAAAGTTATGAAGATTTTCATGTTTGTACTAAAATCTATATCTTTACTATTTGTTTTCCTGGTCCATATTTTCTGATTAAAACCAATGATGTTAGATATCGATGCAAAATATGATTAAAGTCATTCACAGAAATGCAACATTTTTTAAAATCGGTTGATATTTGACAAAGTTATGGCTTTTCAAAGTTGAGAGAGTTTTCAGAAATATGTAAAAATGGCCACAGAAAGTCCAAAAATTAAAAATGTCAATATTAATAAACTTTTGATGCATTTTGAAAGTGGATTCTATACCTTTAACAAAAATGCATTAATTTAAAAATTTGGTTGATTTTTCGAAAAGTTGTGCGTTTTTAAAGTTATGAAGATTTTAATTTTTGTACTAATATCTATATCTTTACTATTTGTTTTTCCTGGTCCATATTTTCTGATTAAAGCCAATGATGTTAGATATCGATGCAAAATAGGATTAAAGTCATTCACAGAAAGGCAACATTTTTTAAAATCGGTTGATATTTGACAAAGTTATGGCATTTCAAAGTTGAAAGAGTTTTCAGAAATATGTAAAAATGGCCACAAAAAGTCCAAAAATTAAAAATGACAAAATTAATAAACTTTTGATGCATTTTGAAAGTGAATTGTATACCATTAACAAAAATGCATGAATTTAAAAATTTGGTTGATTTTTCGAAAAGTTGTGCGTTTTTAAAGTATTGAATATTTTAATTTTTGTACTAATATCTATATCTTTACTTTTTGTTTTTCCTGGTCCATATTTTCTGATTAAAGACAATGATGTTAGATAACGATGCAAAATAGGATTAAAGTCATTCACAGAAATGCAACATTTTTTAAAATCGGTTTATATTTGACAAAGTTATGTCATTTCAAAGTTGACAAAATGCATGAATCTAAAAATTTTGTTGTTTTTTCGAAAAGTTGTGCGCTTTTAAAGTTATGTAGATTTTAATTTTTGTACTAATATCTATATCTTAACTATTTGTTTTTCCTGGACCATATTTTCTGATTAAAGCCAATGATGTTAGATATCGATGCAAAATAGGATTAAAGTCATTCACAGAAATGCAACATTTTTTAAAATCGGTTGATATCTGACAAAGTTATGGCTTTTCAAAGTTGAGAGAGCTTTCAGAAATATGTAAAAATGGCCACAAAAAGTCCAGAAATTAAAAGTGACAATATTAATAAACTTTTGATGCATTTTGAAAGTGGATTCTATACCGTTAACAAAACTGCATGAATTTAAAAATTCGGTTGATTTTCGAAAGTTGTGCGTTTTAAAGTTAAGAAGATTTTCATTTTTGTACTAAAATCTATATCTTTACTATTTGTTTTTCCAGGTCCATATTTTCTGATTAATGCCAATGATGTTAGATATCGATGCAAAATAGGATTAAAGTCATTCACAGAAAACCAACATTTTTTAAAATCGGTTGTTATTTGACATAGTTATGGCATTTCAAAGTTGAGAGAGTTTTCAGAAATATGCATAAATGGCCACAGAAGTCCAAAAATTAAATACGACAATATTAATAAACTTTTGATGCATTTTGAAAGTGGATTGTATACCATTAACAAAAATGCATGAATTTAAAAATTTGGTTGATTTTTCGAAAAGTTGTGCGTTTTTAAGGTTAAGAAGATCTTCATTTTTGTACTAAAATCTATATCTTTACTATTTGTTTTTCCTGGTCCATATTTTCTGATTAAAGCCAATGATGTTAGATAACGATGCAAAATAGGATTAAAGTCCTTCACAGAAATGCAACATTTTTTAAAATCGGTTTATATTTGACAAAGTTATGTCATTTCAAAGTTGACAAAATGCATGAATTTAAAAATTTTGTTGATTTTTCGAAAAGTTGTGCGTTTTTAAAGTTATGTAGATTTTAATTTTTGTACTAATACCTATATCTTAACTATTAGTTTTTCCTGGACCATATTTTCTGATTAAAGCCAATGATGTTAGATATCGATGCAAAATAGGATTAAAGTCATTCACAGAAATGCAACATTTTTTAAAATCGGTTGATATCTGACAAAGTTATGGCTTTTCAAAGTTGAGAGAGTTTTCAGAAATATGTAAAAATGGCCACAAAAAGTCCAGAAATTAAAAGTGACAATATTAATAAACTTTTGATGCATTTTGAAAGTGGATTCTATACCGTTAACAAAACTGCATGAATTTAAAAATTCGGTTGATTTTCGAAAGTTGTGCGTTTTAAAGTTAAGAAGATTTTCATTTTTGTACTAAAATCTATATCTTTACTATTTGTTTTTCCTGGTCCATATTTTCTGATTAAAGCCAATGATGTTAGATATCGATGCAAAATAGGATTAAAGTCATTCACAGAAAACCAACATTTTTTAAAATCGGTTGATATTTGACAAAGTTATGGCATTTCAAAGTTGAGAGAGTTTTTAGAAATATGCATAAATGGCCACAGAAGTCCAAAAATTAAATGCGACAATATTAATAAACTTTTGATGCATTTTGAAAGTGGATTGTATACCATTAACAAAAATGCATGAATTTAAAAATTTGGTTGATTTTTCGAAAAGTTGTGCGTTTCAAGGTTAAGAAGATCTTCATTTTTGTACTAAAATCTATATCTTTACTATTTGTTTCTCCTGGTCCATATTTTCTGATTAAAACCAATGATGTTAGATATCGATGCAAAATAAGATCAAAGTCATTCACAGAAATGCAACATTTTTTAAAATCGGTTGATATTTGACAAAGTTATGGCATTTCAAAGTTGAGAGAGTTTTCAGAAATATGCAAAAATGGCCACAAAAAGTCCAAAAATTAAATACGACAAAATTATTAAGCTTTTGATGCATTTTGAAAGTGGATTCTATACCGTTAACAAAACTGCATGAATATAAAAATTTGGTTGATTTTTCGAAAAGTTGTGCGTTTTTAAGGTTAAAAAGATCTTTATTTTTGTACTAAAATCTATATCTTTACTATTTGTTTTTCCTGGTCCATATTTTCTGATTAAAGCCAATGATGTTAGATATCGATGGAAAATAGGATCAAAGTCATTCACAGAAATGCAACATTTTTTTAAATCGGTTGATATTTGACAAAGTTATGGCATTTCAAAGTTGAGAGAGTTTTCAGAAATATGCAAAAATGGCCACAAAAAGTCCAAAAATTAAATACGACAAAATTATTAAGCTTTTGATGCATTTTGAAAGTGGATTCTATACCGTTAACAAAACTGCATGAATATAAAAATTTGGTTGATTTTTCGAAAAGTTGTGCGTTTTTAAGGTTAAAAAGATCTTTATTTTTGTACTAAAATCTATATCTTTACTATTTGTTTTTCCTGGTCCATATTTTCTGATTAAAGCCAATGATGTTAGATATCGATGGAAAATAGGATCAAAGTCATTCACAGAAATGCAACATTTTTTTAAATCGGTTGATATTTGACAAAGTTATGGCATTTCAAAGTTGAGAGAGTTTTCAGAAATATGCAAAAATGGCCACAGAAAGTCCAAAAATTAAATACGACAAAATTAATAAACTTTTGATGCAATTTGAGAGTGGATTCTATACCATTAACAAAACTGCATGAATTTAAAAATTCGGTTGATTTTTCGAAAAGTTGTGCGTTTTTAAAGTTATGAAGATTTTAATTTTTGTACTAAAATCTATATCTTTACTTTTTGTTTTTCCTGGTCCATATTTTGTGATTAAAGCCAATGATGTTAGATATCAATGTAAAATAGGATCAAAGTCATTTACAGAAATGCTACATTTTTAAAATCGGTTTATATTTGACAAAGTTATGGCATTTCAAAGTTGAGAGAGTTTTCAGAAATATGTAAAAAAGGCCACAGAAAGTCCAATAATTAAAAATGACAAAATTAATAAACTTTTGATGCATTTTGAAAGTGGATTCTATGCCAGTAACAAAAATGCAAGAATTTAAATATTTGGTTAATTTTTCGAAAAGTTGTGCGTTATTAAAGTTAACAAGATTTTCATTTTTGTACTAAAATCTATATCTTTACTATTTGATTTACCTGGACCATATTTTCTGATTAAAGCCAATGATGTTAGATATCGATGCAAAATAGGATTAAAGTCATTCACAGAAAACCAACATTTTTTAAAATCGGTTGATATTTGACAAAGTTATGGCATTTCAAAGTTAAGAGAGTTTTCAGAAATATGCATAAATGGCCACAGAAGTCCAAAAATTAAATACGACAACATTAAAAAACTTTTGATGCATTTTGGAAATTGATTCTATACCATTAACAAAAATGCATGAATTTAAAAATTCGGTTGATTTTTCGCAAGTTGTGCGTTTTTAAAGTTATGAAAATTTTCATTTTGGTACTAAAATCTATATCTTTACTATTTGTTTTTCCTGGTCCATATTTTCTGATTAAAGCCAATGATGTTAGATATCGATGCAAAATAGGATCAAAGTCATTCACAGAAATGCAACATTTTTTAAAATCGGTTTATATTTGACAAAGTTATGTCATTTCAAAGTTGACAAAATGCATGAATTTAAAAATTTAGTTGATTTTTCGAAAAGTTGTGCGCTTTTAAAGTTATGTAGATTTTAATTTTTGTACTAATATCTATATCTTAACTATTTGTTTTTCTTGGACCATATTTTCTGATTAAAGCCAATGATGTTAGATATCGATGCAAAATAGGATTAAAGTCATTCACAGAAATGCAACATTTTTTTAAAATCGGTTGATATCTGACAAAGTTATGGCTTTTCAAAGTTGAGAGAGTTTTCAGAAATATGTAAAATCGGTTGATATTTGACAAAGTTATGGCATTTCAAAGTTGAGAGAGTTTTCAGAAATATGCAAAAATGGCCACAAAAAGTCCAAAAATTAAATACGACAAAATTATTAAGCTTTTGATGCATTTTGAAAGTGGATTCTATACCGTTAACAAAACTGCATGAATATAAAAATTTGGTTGATTTTTCGAAAAGTTGTGCGTTTTTAAGGTTAAAAAGATCTTTATTTTTGTACTAAAATCTATATCTTTACTATTTGTTTTTCCTGGTCCATATTTTCTGATTAAAGCCAATGATGTTAGATATCGATGGAAAATAGGATCAAAGTCATTCACAGAAATGCAACATTTTTTAAATCGGTTGATATTTGACAAAGTTATGGCATTTCAAAGTTGAGAGAGTTTTCAGAAATATGCAAAAATGGCCACAGAAAGTCCAAAAATTAAATACGACAAAATTAATAAACTTTTGATGCAATTTGAGAGTGGATTCTATACCATTAACAAAACTGCATGAATTTAAAAATTCGGTTGATTTTTCGAAAAGTTGTGCGTTTTTAAAGTTATGAAGATTTTAATTTTTGTACTAAAATCTATATCTTTACTTTTTGTTTTTCCTGGTCCATATTTTGTGATTAAAGCCAATGATGTTAGATATCAATGTAAAATAGGATCAAAGTCATTTACAGAAATGCTACATTTTTAAAATCGGTTTATATTTGACAAAGTTATGGCATTTCAAAGTTGAGAGAGTTTTCAGAAATATGTAAAAAAGGCCACAGAAAGTCCAATAATTAAAAATGACAAAATTAATAAACTTTTGATGCATTTTGAAAGTGGATTCTATGCCAGTAACAAAAATGCAAGAATTTAAATATTTGGTTAATTTTTCGAAAAGTTGTGCGTTATTAAAGTTAACAAGATTTTCATTTTTGTACTAAAATCTATATCTTTACTATTTGATTTACCTGGACCATATTTTCTGATTAAAGCCAATGATGTTAGATATCGATGCAAAATAGGATTAAAGTCATTCACAGAAAACCAACATTTTTTAAAATCGGTTGATATTTGACAAAGTTATGGCATTTCAAAGTTAAGAGAGTTTTCAGAAATATGCATAAATGGCCACAGAAGTCCAAAAATTAAATACGACAACATTAAAAAACTTTTGATGCATTTTGGAAATTGATTCTATACCATTAACAAAAATGCATGAATTTAAAAATTCGGTTGATTTTTCGCAAGTTGTGCGTTTTTAAAGTTATGAAAATTTTCATTTTGGTACTAAAATCTATATCTTTACTATTTGTTTTTCCTGGTCCATATTTTCTGATTAAAGCCAATGATGTTAGATATCGATGCAAAATAGGATCAAAGTCATTCACAGAAATGCAACATTTTTTAAAATCGGTTTATATTTGACAAAGTTATGTCATTTCAAAGTTGACAAAATGCATGAATTTAAAAATTTAGTTGATTTTTCGAAAAGTTGTGCGCTTTTAAAGTTATGTAGATTTTAATTTTTGTACTAATATCTATATCTTAACTATTTGTTTTTCTTGGACCATATTTTCTGATTAAAGCCAATGATGTTAGATATCGATGCAAAATAGGATTAAAGTCATTCACAGAAATGCAACATTTTTTTAAAATCGGTTGATATCTGACAAAGTTATGGCTTTTCAAAGTTGAGAGAGTTTTCAGAAATATGTAAAAATGGCCACAAAAAGTCCAGAAATTAAAAGTGACAATATTAATAAACTTTTGATGAATTTTGAAAATTGATTCTATACCGTTAACAAAAATGCATGAATTTAAAAATTCGGTTGATTTTCGAAAGTTGTGCGTTTTAAAGTTAAGAAGATTTTCATTTTTGTACTAAAATCTATATCTTTACTATAAGTTTTTCCTGGTCCATATTTTCTGATTAAAGCCAATGATGTTAGATATCGATGCAAAATAGGATTAAAGTCATTCACAGAAAACCAACATTTTTTAAAATCGGTTGATATTTGACAAAGTTATGGCATTTCAAAGTTGAGAGAGTTTTCAGAAATATGCATAAATGGCCACAGAAGTCCAAAAATTAAATACGACAATATTAATAAACTTTTGATGCATTTTGAAAGTGGATTGTATACCATTAACAAAAATGCATGAATTTAAAAATTTGGTTGATTTTTCGAAAAGTTGTGCGTTTTTAAGGTTAAGAAGATCTTCATTTTTGTACTAAAATCTATAGCTTTACTATTTGTTTCTCCTGGTCCATATTTTCTGATTAAAACCAATGATGTTAGATATCGATGCAAAATAAGATCAAAGTCATTCACAGAAATGCAACATTTTTTAAAATCGGTTTATATTTGACAAAGTTATGGCATTTCAAAGTTGAGAGAGTTTTCAGAAATATGCAAAAATGGCCACAAAAAGTCCAAAAATTAAATACGACAAAATTATTAAGCTTTTGATGCATTTTGAAAGTGGATTCTATACCGTTAACAAAACTGCATGAATATAAAAATTTGGTTGATTTTTCGAAAAGTTGTGCGTTTTTAAGGTTAAGAAGATCTTCATTTTTGTACTAAAATCTATATCTTTACTATTTGTTTTTCCTGGTCCATATTTTCTGATTAAAGCCAATGATGTTAGATATCGATGGAAAATAGGATCAAAGTCATTCACAGAAATGCAACATTTTTCAAAATCGGATAATATTTGACAAAGTTATGGCATTTCAAAGTTGAGAGAGTTTTCAGAAATATGCAAAAATGGCCACAGAAAGTCCAAAAATTAAATACCACAAAATTAATAAACTTTTGATGCAATTTGAGAGTGGATTCTATACCATTAACAAAACTGCATGAATTTAAAAATTCGGTTGATTTTTCGAAAAGTTGTGCGTTTTTAAATTTATGAAGATTTTCATTTTTGTACTAAAATCTATATCTTTACTATTTGTTTTTCCTGGTCCATATTTTCTGATTAAAGCCAATGATGTTAGATATCGATGCAAAACAGGATTAAAGTCATTCACAGAAATGCAACATTTTTTAAAATCGGTTGATATTTGACAAAGTTATGGGTTTTCAAAGTCGACAGAGTTTTCAGAAATATGCAAAAATGGCCACAGAAGTCCAAAAATTAAATACGACAAAATTAATAAATATTTGATGCAATTTGAGAGTGGATTCTATACCATTAACAAAACTGCATGAATTTAAAAATTCGGTTGATTTTTCGAAAAGTTGTGCGTCTTTAAAGTTATGAAGATTTTCATTTTTGTAATAAAATCTATATCTTTACTATTTGTTTTTCCTGGACCATATTTTCTGATTAAAGCCAATGATGTTAGATATCGATGCAAAATAGGATCAAAGTCATTCACAGAAATGCAACATTTTTTAAATTCGGTTGATATTTGACAAAGTTATGGGTTTTCAAAGTCGACAGAGTTTTCAGAAATATGCAAAAATGGCCACAGATGTCCAAAAATTAAATACGACAAAATTAATAAACTTTTGATGCAATTTGAGAGTGGATTCTATACCATTAACAAAACTGCATGAATTTAAAAATTCAGTTGATTTTTCGAAAAGTTGTGCGTTATTAAAGTTAACAAGATTTTCATTTTTGTACTAAAATCTATATCTTTACAATTTGTTTTTCCTGGTCCATATTTTCTGATTAAAGCCAATGATGTTAGATATTGATGCAAAACAGAATCAAAGTCATTCACAGAAATGCAACATTTTTTAAAATCGGTTGATATTTGACAAAGTTATGGCTTTTCAAAGTTGAGATAGTTTTCAGAAATATGTAAAAATGGCCACAGAAATTCCAAAAATTAAAAATGAGAAAATTAATAAACTTTTGATGCATTTTGAAAGTGTATTCTATACCATTGACAAATATGCAAAAATTTAAAAAATCTGTTGATATTTCGAAAAGTTGTGCGTTTTTAAAGTTATGAAGATTTTAATTTTTGTACTAAAATCTATATCTTTACTATTTGTTATTCCTCGTCCATATTTTCTGATTAAAGCCAATGATGTTAGATATCGATGCAAAATAGGATCAAAGTCATTCACAGAAATGCAACATTTTTTAAAATCGGTTGATATTTGACAAAGTTATGGCATTTCAAAGTTGAGAGAGTTTTCAGAAATATGTAAAAATGACCACAGAAATTCCAAAAATTAAAAATGACAAAATTAATAAACTTTTGATGCATTTTGAGAGTGGATTCTATACCATTAACAAAACTGCATTAATTTAAAAATTCGGTTGATTTTTCGGAATGTTGTGCGTCTTTAAAGTTAACAAGATTTTCATTTTTGTACTAAAATCTATATCTTTACTATTTGTTTTTCCTCGTCCATATTTTCTGATTAAAGCCAATGATGTTAGATATCGATGCAAAATAGGATCAAAGTCATTCACAGAAATGCAACATTTTTTAAAATCGGTTGATATTTGACAAAGTTATGGCATTTCAAAGTTGAGAGAGTTTTCAGAAATATGTAAAAATGGCCACAGAAATTCCAAAAATTAAAAATGACAAAATTAATAAACTTTCGATGCATTTTGAGAGTGGATTCTAGACCATTAACAAAACTGCATGAATTTAAAAATTCGGTTGATTTTTCGGAATGTTGTGCGTCTTTAAAGTTAACAAGATTTTCATTTTTGTACTGAAATCTATATCTTTACTATTTGTGTTTCCTGGCTTTTGTGATAAAAGCCAATGATGTTAGATATCGATGCAAAATAGGATCAAAGTCATTCACAGAAATGCAACATTTTTTAAAATCGGTTTATATTTGACAAAGTTATAGCATTTCAAAGTTGAGAGAGTTTTCAGAAATATGCAAATATGGCCACAGAAAGTCCAAAAATCAAATATGACAATATTAATAAACTTTTGATGCATTTTGGAAATTGATTCTATACCATTGACAAATATGCATAAATTTAAAAAATCTGTTGATATTTCGAAAAGTTGTGCGTTTTTAAAGTTATGAAGATTTTCATTTTTGTACTAAAAATATATCTTTACTATTTGTTATTCCTCGTCCATATTTTCTGATTAAAGCCAATGATGTTAGATATCGATGCAAAACAGGATCAAAGTCATTCACAGAAATGCAACATTTTTCAAAATCGGATAATATTTGACAAAGTTATGGCATTTCAAAGTTGAGAGAGTTTTCAGAAATATGCAAAAATGGCCACAGAAAGTCCAAAAATTAAATACGACAAAATTAATAAACTTTTGATGCATTTTGAAAATTGATTCTATACCATTAACAAAACTGCATGAATTTAAAAATTCGGTTGATTTTTCGAAAAGTTGTGCGTTATTAAAGTTAAGAAGATTTTCATTTTTGTACTAAAATCTATATATTTACTATTTGATTTACCTGGTCCATATTTTCTGATTAGAGCCAATGATGTTAGATATCGATGCAAAATAGGATCAAAGTCATTCACAGTAATGCAACATTTTTTAAAATCGGTTGATATTTGACAAAGTTATGGCATTTCAAAGTTGAGAGAGTTTTCAGAAATATGTAAAAATGGCCACAGAAAGTCCAAAAATTAAAAATGACAAAATTAGTAAACTTTTGATGCATTTTGGAAATTGATTCTATACCATTAACAAAAATGCATGAATTTAAAAATTCGCTTGATATTTCGAAAAGTTGTGCGTTATTAAAGTTAACAATATTTTCATTTTTGTACTAAAATCTATATCTTTACAATTTGTTTTTCCTGGTCCATATTTTCTGATTAAAGCCAATGATGTTAGATATTGATGCAAAACAGGATCAAAGTCATTCAAAGAAATGCAACATTTTTTAAAATCGGTTTATATTTGACAAAGTTATGGCTTTTCAAAGTTGAGATAGTTTTCGGAAATATGTAAAAATAGCCACAGAAATTCCAAAAATTAAAAATGACAAAATTAATAAACTTTTGATGCATTTTGAAAGTGTATTCTATACCGTTAACAAAACTGCATGAATTTAAAAATTCGGTTGAATTTTCGGAAAGTTGTGCGTCTTTAAAGTTAACAAGATTTTCATTTTTGTACTAAAATCTATATCTTTACTATTTGTGTTTCCTGGCTTTTGTGATAAAAGCCAATGATGTTAGATATCGATGCAAAATAGGATCAAAGTCATTCACAGAAATGCAACATTTTTTAAAATCGGTTTATATTTGACAAAGTTATGGCATTTTAAAGTTGAGAGAGTTTTCAGAAATATGCAAAAATGGCCACAGAAAGTCCAAAAATCAAATATGACAATATTAATAAACTTTTGGTGCATTTTGGAAATTGATTCTATACCATTGACAAATATGCATAAATTTAAAAATTCGGTTGATATTTCGAAAAGTTGTGCGTTTTTAAAGTTATGAAGATTTTCATTTTTGTACTAAAATCTATATCTTTACTATTTGTTATTCCTCGTCCATATTTTCTGATTAAAGCCATATATCTGATGTTAGATATCTATGCAAAATAGGATCAAAGTCATTCACAGAAATGCAACATTTTTTAAACTCGGTTGATATTTGACAAAGTTATGGCATTTCAAAGTTGAGAGAGTTTTCAGAAATATGCAAAAATGGCCACAGAAAGTCCAAAAATTAAATATGACAATATTAATAAACTTTTGATGAATTTTGGAAATTGATTCTATACCATTGACAAATATGCATAAATTTAAAAAATCTGTTGATATTTCGAAAAGTTGTGCGTTTTTAAAGTTAAGAAGATTTTCATTTTTGTACTAAAATCTATATCTTTACAATTTGTTTTTCCTGGTCCATAGTTTGTGATTAAATCCAATGATGTTAGATATTGATGCAAAATAGGATCAAAGTCATTCACAGAAATGCAACATTTTTCAAAATCGGATAATATTTGACAAAGTTATGGCATTTCAAAGTTGAGAGAGTTTTCAGAAATATGCAAAAATGGCCACAGAAAGTCCAAAAATTAAATACGACAAAATTAATAAACTTTTGATGCATTTTGAAAATTGATTCTATACCATTAACAAAACTGCATGAATTTAAAAATTCGGTTGATTTTTCGAAAAGTTGTGCGTTATTAAAGTTATGAAGATTTTCATTTTTGTACTAAAATCTATATCTTTACAATTTGTTTTCCTGGTCCATATTTTCTGATTAAAGCCAATGATGTTAGATATTGATGCAAAACAGGATCAAAGTCATTCACAGAAATGCAACATTTTTTAAAATCGGTTTATATTTGACAAAGTTATGGCTTTTCAAAGTTGAGATAGTTTTCGGAAATATGTAAAAATGGCCACAGAAATTCCAAAAATTAAAAATGACAAAATTAATAAACTTTTGATGCATTTTGAAAGTGTATTCTATACCATTAACAAAACTGCATGAATTTAAAAATTCAGTTGATTTTTCGAAAAGTTGTTCGTTATTAAAGTTAACAATATTTTCATTTTTGTACTAAAATCTATATCTTTACAATTTGTTTTTCCTGGTCCATATTTTCTGATTAAAGCCAATGATGTTAGATATTGATGCAAAACAGGATCAAAGTCATTCACAGAAATGCAACATTTTTTAAAATCGGTTTATATTTGACAAAGTTATGGCATTTCAAAGTTGAGATAGTTTTCGGAAATATGTAAAAATGGCCACAGAAAGTCCAAAAATTAAAAATGACAAAATTAGTAAACTTTTGATGCATTTTGGAAATTGATTCTATACCATTAACAAAAATGCATGAATTTAAAAATTCGCTTGATATTTCGAAAAGTTGTGCGTCTTTAAAGTTATGAAGATTTTCATTTTTGTACTAAAATCTATATCTTTACTTTTTGTTTTTCCTGGTCCATATTTTCTGATTAAAGCCAATGATGTTAGATATCGATGGAAAATAGGATCAAAGTCATTCACAGAAATGCAACATTTTTTAAAATCGGATAATATTTGACAAAGTTATGGCATTTCAAAGTTGAGAGAGTTTTCAGAAATATGCAAAAATGGCCACAGAAAGTCCAAAAATTAAATACGACAAAATTAATAAACTTTTGATGCATTTTGAGAGTGGATTCTATACCATTAACAAAACTGCATGAATTTAAAAATTCGGTTGATTTTTCGAAAAGTTGTGCGTTATTAAAGTTATGAAGATTTTCATTTTTGTACTAAAATCTATATCTTTACAATTTGTTTTCCTGGTCCATATTTTCTGATTAAAGCCAATGATGTTAGATATTGATGCAAAACAGGATCAAAGTCATTCACAGAAATGCAACATTTTTTAAAATCGGTTTATATTTGACAAAGTTATGGCTTTTCAAAGTTGAGATAGTTTTCGGAAATATGTAAAAATGGCCACAGAAATTCCAAAAATTAAAAATGACAAAATTAATAAACTTTTGATGCATTTTGAAAGTGTATTCTATACCATTAACAAAACTGCATGAATTTAAAAATTCAGTTGATTTTTCGAAAAGTTGTGCGTTATTAAAGTTAACAATATTTTCATTTTTGTACTAAAATCTATATCTTTACAATTTGTTTTTCCTGGTCCATATTTTCTGATTAAAGCCAATGATGTTAGATATTGATGCAAAACAGGATCAAAGTCATTCACAGAAATGCAACATTTTTTAAAATCGGTTTATATTTGACAAAGTTATGGCATTTCAAAGTTGAGATAGTTTTCGGAAATATGTAAAAATGGCCACAGAAATTCCAAAAATTAAAAATGACAAAATTAATAAACTTTTGATGCATTTTGAAAGTGTATTCTATACCGTTAACAAAACTGCATGAATTTAAAAATTCGGTTGATTTTTCGGAAAGTTGTGCGTCTTTAAAGTTAACAAGATTTTCATTTTTGTACTAAAATCTATATCTTTACTATTTGTTATTCCTCGTCCATATTTTCTGATTAAAGCCAATGATGTTAGATATCGATGCAAAATAGGATCAAAGTCATTCACAGAAATGCAACATTTTTTAAAATCGGATAATATTTGACAAAGTTATGGCATTTCAAAGTTGAGAGAGTTTTCAGAAATATGCAAAAATGGCCACAGAAAGTCCAAAAATTAAATACGACAAAATTAATAAACTTTTGATGCATTTTGAGAGTGGATTCTATACCATTAACAAAACTGCATGAATTTAAAAATTCGGTTGATTTTTCGAAAAGTTGTGCGTTATTAAAGTTATGAAGATTTTCATTTTTGTACTAAAATCTATATCTTTACAATTTGTTTTCCTGGTCCATATTTTCTGATTAAAGCCAATGATGTTAGATATTGATGCAAAACATTTTTTAAAATCGGTTTATATTTGACAAAGTTATGGCTTTTCAAAGTTGAGATAGTTTTCGGAAATATGTAAAAATGGCCACAGAAATTCCAAAAATTAAAAATGACAAAATTAATAAACTTTTGATGCATTTTGAAAGTGTATTCTATACCGTTAACAAAACTGCATGAATTTAAAAATTCGGTTGATTTTTCGGAAAGTTGTGCGTCTTTAAAGTTAACAAGATTTTCATTTTTGTACTAAAATCTATATGTTTACTATTTGTTTTCCTGGTCCATATTTTCTGATTAAAACCAATGATGTTAGATATCGATGCAAAATAGGATTAAAGTCATTCACAGAAATGCAACATTTTTTAAAATCGGTTTATATTTGACAAAGTTATGGCATTTTAAAGTTGAGAGAGTTTTCAGAAATATGCAAAAATGGCCACAGAAAGTCCAAAAATCAAATATGACAATATTAATAAACTTTTGGTGCATTTTGGAAATTGATTCTATACCATTGATAAATATGCATAAATTTAAAAATTCGGTTGATATTTCGAAAAGTTGTGCGTTTTTAAAGTTATGAAGATTTTAATTTTTGTACTAAAATCTATATCTTTACTATTTGTTATTCCTCGTCCATATTTTCTGATTAAAGCCATTAATGTTAGATATCTATGCAAAATAGGATCAAAGTCATTCACAGAAATGCAACATTTTTTAAAATCGGTTGATATTTGACAAAGTTATGGCATTTCAAAGTTGAGAGAGTTTTCAGAAATATGCAAAAATGGCCACAGAAAGTCCAAAAATCAAATATGACAATATTAATAAACTTTTGGTGCATTTTGGAAATTGATTCTATACCATTGACAAATACGCATAAATTTAAAAATTCGGTTGATATTTCGAAAAGTTGTGCGTTTTTAAAGTTATGAAGATTTTCATTTTTGTACTAAAATCTATATCTTTACTATTTGTTATTCCTCGTCCATATTTTCTGATTAAAGCCATATATCTGATGTTAGATATCGATGCAAAATAGGATCAAAGTCATTCACAGAAATGCAACATTTTTTAAATTCGGTTGATATTTGACAAAGTTATGGGTTTTCAAAGTCGACAGAGTTTTCAGAAATATGCAAAAATGGCCACAGAAAGTCCAAAAATTAAATATGTCAATATTAATAAACTTTTGATGCATTTTGGAAATTGATTCTATACCATTGACAAATATGCATAAATTTAAAAAATCTGTTGATATTTCGAAAAGTTGTGCGGTTTTAAAGTTAAGAAGATTTTCATTTTTGTACTAAAATCTATATCTTTACAATTTGTTTTTCCTGGTCCATATTTTGTGATTAAAGCCAATGATGTTAGATATTGATGCAAAATAGGATCAATGTCATTCACAGAAATGCAACATTTTTCAAAATCGGATAATATTTGACAAAGTTATGGCATTTTCAGAAATATGCAAAAATGGCCACAGAAAGTCCAAAAATTAAATACGACAAAATTAATAAACTTTTGATGCATTTTGAGAGTGGATTCTATACCATTAACAAAACTGCATGAATTTAAAAATTCGGTTGATTTTTCGAAAAGTTGTGCGTTATTAAAGTTAACAATATTTTGACTTTTGTACTAAAATCTATATCTTTACAATTTGTTTTCCTGGTCCATATTTTCTGATTAAAGCCAATGATGTTAGATATTGATGCAAAACAGGATCAAAGTCATTCACAGAAATGCAACATTTTTTAAAATCGGTTGATATTTGACAAAGTTATGGCATTTCAAAGTTGAGAGAGTTTTCAGAAATATGTAAAAATGGCCACAGAAAGTCCAAAAATTAAATACGACAAAATTAAAAAACTTTTGATGCATTTTATAAATTGATTCTATACCGTTAACAAAAATTAATAAATTTAAAAATTCGGTTGAATTTTCGAAAAGATGTGCGTCTTCAAAGTTACGAAGATTTTAATTTTTGTACTAAAATCTATATCTTTACTATTTGTTATTCCTCGTCCATATTTTCTGATTAAAGCCAATGATGTTAGATATCGATGCAAAATAGGTTTAAAGTCATTCACAGAAATGCAACATTTTTTAAAATCGGTTGATATTTGACAAAGTTATGGCATTTCAAAATGATAGAGTTTCAGAAATATGCAAAAATGGCCACAGAAGTCCAAAAATTAAATACGACAAAATTAAAAAACTTTTGACGCATTTTGGAAATTGATTCTACACCGTTAACAAAAATGCATGAATTTAAAAATTCGGTTGATTTTTTTAAAAGTTGTGCATTTTTAGAGTTATGAAGATTTTAATTTTTGTACTAAAATCTATATCTTTACTATTTGTTATTCCTCGTCCATATTTTCTGATTAAAGCCAATGATGTTAGATATCGATGCAAAATAGGATCAAAGTCATTCACAGAAATGCAACATTTTTTAAAATCGGTTTATATTTGACAAAGTTATGGTATTTAAAAGTTGAGAGAGTTTTCAGAAATATGTAAAAATGGCCACAGAAAGTCGAAAAATTAAATATGACTAAATTAATAAACTTTTGATGCATTTTGAAAGTGGATTCTATAGTGTTAACAAAACTGCATAAATTTAAAAAATCTGTTGATATTTCGAAGTTGTGCGTTTTTAAAGTTATGAAGATTTTCATTTTTGTACTAAAATCTATATCTTTACTATTTGTTTTTCCTGGTCCATATTTTCTAATTAAAGCCAATGATGTCAGATATCGATGCAAAATAGGATCAAAGTCATTCACAGAAATGCAACATTTTTTAAAATCGGTTTATATTTGACAAAGTTATGGTATTTAAAAGTTGAGAGAGTTTTCAGAAATATGTAAAAATGGCCACAGAAAGTCGAAAAATTAAATATGACTAAATTAATAAACTTTTGATGCATTTTGGAAATTGATTCTATACCATTGACAAATATGCATAAATTTAAAAAATCTGTTGATATTTCGAAAAGTTGTGCGTTTTTAAAGTTATGAAGATTTTCATTTTTGTACTAAAATCTATATCTTTACTATTTGTTTTTCCTGGTCCATATTTTCTGATTAAAGCCAATGATGTCAGATATCGATGCAAAATAGGATCAAAGTCATTCACGGAAATGCAACATTTTTTAAAATCGGTTTATATTTGACAAAGTTATGGCATTTAAAAGTTGAGAGAGTTTTCAGAAATATGTAAAAATGGCCACAGAAAGTCCAAAAATTAAATATGACAAAATTAATAAACTTTTGATGCATTTGATGCAAAAATGATGTTAGATATCGATGCAAAATAAGATCAAAGTCATTCACAGAAATGCAACATTTTTTAAAATCGGTTTATATTTGACAAAGTTATGGCATTTAAAAGTGGAGAGAGTTTTCAGAAATATGTAAAAATGGCCACAGAAAGTCCAAAAATTAAAAATGACAAAATTAATAAACTTTTGATGCATTTTGAAAGTGGATTCTATAGTGTTAACAAAACGGCATGAATTTAAAAATTCGGTTGAATTTTTGAAAAGTTGTGCGTCTTTAAAGTTACGAAGATTTTCATTTTTGTACTAAAATCTATATCTTTACTATTTGTTATTCCTCGTCCATATTTTCTGTTTAAAGCCAATGATGTTAGATATCGATGCAAAATAGGATCAAAGTCATTCACAGAAATGCAACATTTTTTAAAATCGGTTTATATTTGACAAAGTTATGGCATTTTAAAGTTGAGAGAGTTTTCAGAAATATGTAAAAATGGCCACAGAAAGTCCAAAAATTAAATATGACAAAATTAATAAACTTTTGATGCATTTGATGCAAAAATGATGTTAGATATCGATGCAAAATAAGATCAAAGTCATTCACAGAAATGCAACATTTTTTAAAATCGGTTTATATTTGACAAAGTTATGGCATTTAAAAGTGGAGAGAGTTTTCAGAAATATGTAAAAATGGCCACAGAAAGTCCAAAAATTAAAAATGACAAAATTAATAAATCGATGCAAAATAGGATCAAAGTCATTCACAGAAATGCAACATTTTTTAAAATCGGTTTATATTTGACAAAGTTATGGCATTTAAAAGTGGAGAGAGTTTTCAGAAATATGTAAAAATGGCCACAGAAAGTCCAAAAATTTAAAATGACAAAATTAATAAACTTTTGATGCATTTTGAAAGTGGATTCTATACCGTTAGCAAAAATGCATGAATTTAAAAATTCGGTTGATTTTTCGAAAAGTTGTGCGTCTTTAAAGTTATGAAGATTTTCATTGTTGTACTAAAATCTATATCTTTACTATTTGTTTTTCCTGGTCCATATTTTCTGATTAAAGCCAATGATGTTAGATATCGATGCAAAATAGGATCAAAGTCATTCACAGAAATGCAACATTTTTTAAAATCGGTTTATATTTGACAAAGTTATGGCATTTAAAAGTTGAGAGAGTTTTCAGAAATATGTAAAAATGGCCACAGAAAGTCGAAAAATTAAATATGACTAAATTAATAAACTTTTGATGCATTTTGGAAATTGATTCTATACCATTGACAAATATGCATAAATTTAAAAAATCTGTTGATATTTCGAAAAGTTGTACGTTTTTAAAGTTATGAAGATTTTCATTTTTGTACTAAAATCTATATCTTTACTATTTGTTTTTCCTGGTCCATATTTTCTGATTAAAGCCAATGATGTCAGATATCGATGCAAAATAGGATCAAAGTCATTCACGGAAATGCAACATTTTTTAAAATCGGTTTATATTTGACAAAGTTATGGCATTTAAAAGTTGAGAGAGTTTTCAGAAATATGTAAAAATGGCCACAGAAAGTCCAAAAATTAAATATGACGAAATTAATAAACTTTTGATGCATTTGATGCAAAAATGATGTTAGATATCGATGCAAAATAAGATCAAAGTCATTCACAGAAATGCAACATTTTTTAAAATCGGTTTATATTTGACAAAGTTATGGCATTTAAAAGTGGAGAGAGTTTTCAGAAATATGTAAAAATGGCCACAGAAAGTCCAAAAATTAAAAATGACAAAATTAATAAACTTTTGATGCATTTTGAAAGTGGATTCTATAGTGTTAACAAAACGGCATGAATTTAAAAATTCGGTTGAATTTTTGAAAAGTTGTGCGTCTTTAAAGTTACGAAGATTTTCATTTTTGTACTAAAATCTATATCTTTACTATTTGTTATTCCTCGTCCATATTTTCTGTTTAAAGCCAATGATGTTAGATATCGATGCAAAATAGGATCAAAGTCATTCACAGAAATGCAACATTTTTTAAAATCGGTTTATATTTGACAAAGTTATGGCATTTAAAAGTTGAGAGAGTTTTCAGAAATATGTAAAAATGGCCACAGAAAGTCCAAAAATTAAATATGACAAAATTAATAAATTTTTGATGCATTTGATGCAAAAATGATGTTAGATATCGATGCAAAATAAGATCAAAGTCATTCACAGAAATGCAACATTTTTTAAAATCGGTTTATATTTGACAAAGTTATGGCATTTAAAAGTGGAGAGAGTTTTCAGAAATATGTAAAAATGGCCACAGAAAGTCCAAAAATTAAAAATGACAAAATTAATAAATCGATGCAAAATAGGATCAAAGTCATTCACAGAAATGCAACATTTTTTAAAATCGGTCAATATTTGACAGAGTTATGGCATTTCAAAGTTGAGAGAGTTCTCAGAAATATGCAAAAATGGCCACAGAAGTCCAAAAATTAAATACGACAAAATTAAAAAACTTTTGATGCATTTTGGAAATTGATTCTATACCATTAACAAAAATGCATGAATTTAAAAATTCGGTTGATTTTTCGAAAAAATGTGCGTCTTTAAAATTATGAAGATTTTCATTTTTGTACTAAAATCTATATCTTTACTATTTGTTTTTCTTGGTCCATATTTTCTGATTAAAGCCAGTGATGTTAGATATCGATGCAAAATAGGATCAAAGTCATTCACAGAAATGCAACATTTCTTAAAATCGGTTTATATTTGACAAAGTTATGGCTTTTCAAAGTTGAGAGAGTTTTCAGAAATATGTAAAAATGGCCACAGAAAGTCCAAAAATTTTTAAATTTAAATGAAAATCTTCATAACTTTAAAGACGCACAACTTTCGAAAAATTAACCAAATTTTTAAATTCATGCATTTTTGTTACTAGTATAGAACCCACTTTCAAAATGCATCAAAAGTTTATTAATTTTGTCATTTTTCATTTTTGGACATTCTGTGGCCATTTTTACATATTTCTGAAAACTCTCTCTACTTTGAAAAGCCATAACTTTGTCAAATATAAACCGATTTAAAAAAATGTTGCATTTCTGTGAATGACTTTGATCCTATTTTGCATCGATATTTAACATCATTGGCTTTAATCAGAAAATATGGACCAGGAAAAACAAATCGTAAAGATATAGATTTTAGTACAAAAATTAAAATCTTCATAATTTTAAAGACGCACATTTTTTCGAAAAATCAACCGAATTTTTAAATTCATGCATTTTTGTTAATGGTATAGAATCAATTTCCAAAATGCATCAAAAGTTTTTTAATTTTGTCGTATTTAATTTTTGGACTTCTGTGGCCATTTTTGCATATTTCTGAGAACTCTCTCAACTTTGAAATGCCATAACTCTGTCAAATATTGACCGATTTTAAAAAATTTTGCATTTCTGTGAATGACTTTGATCTTATTTTGCATCGATATCTAACATCATTGGCTTTAATCAGAAAATATGGACCAGGAAAAACAAATAGTAAAGATATAGATTTTAGTACAAAAATGAAAATCTTGTTAACTTTAAAAACGCACAACTTTTCGAAAAATCAACTGATGTTTTAAATTCATGCATTTTTGTTAATGGTATACAATCCACTTTCAAAATGCATCAAAACTTTATTAATATTGTCGTATTTAATATTTGGACTTCTGTGGCCATTTTTGCATATTTCTGAAAACTCTCTCAACTTTGAAATGCCATAACTTTGTCAAATATAAACCGATTTTAAAAAATGTTGCATTTCTCTGAATGACTTTGATCTTATTTTGCATCGATATCAAACATCATTGGCTTTAACCAGAAAATATGGACCAGGAAAAACAAATAGTAAAGATATAGATTTTAGTACAAAAATTAAAATCTTCATAACTTTAAAGACGCACAACTTTTCGAAAAATTAACCGAATTTTTAAATTTATTCATTTTTGTTAACGGTATAGAATCAATTTATAAAATGCATCAAAAGTTTTTTAATTTTGTCGTATTTAATTTTTGGACTTCTGTGGCCATTTTTGCATATTTCTGAAAACTCTCTCAACTTTGAAATTTCATAACTTTGTCAAATATCGACCGATTTTAAAAAATGTTGCATTTCTGTGAATGACTTTAATCCTATTTTCCATCGATATCTAACATCATTGGCTTTAATCAGAATGATAATATTTGCATTTCTGATAATGGTATCGAATATAGTTTGAATCTGCATCAAAATTTTTTACTTTTGCAACATTTTAATTTTTGACTATTTTTGGCCATTTTTGGATTCCTTTATCAACTTTAAGAAGTCATAACTTTTCCAAAAATCAGCCAATTTTCAAAATTTTTACATTTCTGAAAAACGTTATTATCCTTTTTCAAATAGCATTTAAAATACTTTAGATGTAGAAACTATGGTTGAAAGAGAAAGAAGTTGCAGTGAAATCGTTTTTAGTAGAAAATTGACGATTTTGTCAACATTGAAGAGCAATAACTTTGCTAAAAATCACCCAATTTTAAAAATTTTTGCATTTCTGATTATGGTATCGAACATAGTTTGAATCTGCATTAAAATTTTTTACTGTTGAAACTTTTTAATTTTTGACTATTTTTGGCCATTTTTGGCCATTTTTGGATTCCTTTACCAACTTTAAGAAGTCATAACTTTTCCAAAAATCAGCCGAATTTCAAAATTTTTACATTTCTATAAAACGCTTTAATTCTTTTTTCAACTAGCATTTAAAATTCTTTACATATAGAAACTATGGTTGAAAGAGAATGAAATTGCAGTGAAATCGTTTTTTAGTACAAAATTGACAATTTTGTCAACTTTGAAGAGCAATAACTTTGCTAAAAATCACCCAATTTTTTAAATTTTTGCATTTCTGATTATGGTAACAAATATAGTTTGAATCTGTATTAGAGTTGGTTACTTTTGACACTTTTTAATTTTTGACTATTTTTGGCAATTTTTGCCCATTTTTGGATTCCTTTATCAACTTTAAGAAGTCATAACTTTCCAAAAATCAGCCGATTTCCAAAATTTACACTTCTAAAAAACGCTTTAATTCTCTTTTCAACTAGCATTTAAAATTCTTTACATATAGAAACTGTGGTTGAAAGAGAATGAAATTGCAGTGAAATCGTTTTTTAGTAGAAAATTGACGATTTTGTCAAATTTGAAGAGCAATAACTTTGCTAAAAATCACCCAATTTTTCAAATATTTGCATTTCTGTTTATGGTATCGAACATAGTTTGAATCTGCATTAAAATTTTTTACTATTGAAACTTTTTAATTTTTGACTTTTTTTTGGCAATTTTTGGACTTCTTTATCAACTTTAAGAAGTCATAACTTTTCCAAAAATCAGTCGATTTTCAAAATTTTTACATTTCAGAAAAACGCTTTAATCCTTTTTTTTAAATATCATTTAAAATTCTTTATATATAGAAACTGTGGTTGAAAGAGAAAGAAATTGCAGTGAAATCGTTTTTTAGTAGAAAATTGACGAATTTGTCAACTTTGAAGACCAATAACTTTGCTAAAAATCACCCAATTTTAAATATGTTTGCATTTCTGATTATGGTATCGAACATAGTTTGAATCTGAATTAAAATTTTTTTCTATAGAAACTTTTTAATTTTTGACTATTTTTGGCCATTTCTGGCCATTTTTTGATTCCTTATCAACTTTAAGAAATCATAACTTTTCCAAAAATCAGCCGATTTTCAAAATTTGTATATTTCAGAAAAACGCTTTAATCCTTTTTTTTAAATATCATTTAAAATTCTTTATATATAGAAAGTGTGGTTGAAAGAGAAAGAAATTGCAGTGAAATCGTTTTTTAGTAGAAAATTGACGATTTTGTCAACTTTGAAGACCAATAACTTTGCTAAAAATCACCCAATTTTTAATATGTTTGCATTTCTGATTATGGTATCGAACATAGTTTGAATCTGCATTAAAATTGGTTACTATTGAAACTTTTTAATTTTTGACTACTTTTGGCCATTTTTGGCCATTTTTGGATTCCTTTAACTTTATGAAGTCATAACTTTTCCAAAAGTCAGCCAATTTTCAAAATTTTTACATTTCTGAAAAACCCTTTAATCCTTTGTTTAATTAGCATTTAAAATTCTTTACATATAGAAACTATGGTTGAAAGAGAATGAAATTGCAGTGAAATCGTTTTTTAGTAGAAAATTTACGATTTTGTCAACTTTGAAGACCAATAACTTTGTTAAAAATCACCCAATTGTTCAAATATTTGCATTTCTGTTTATGGTATCGAACATAGTTTGAATCTGCTCAAAATTTTTTACTTTTGACATTTTTTAATTTTTGACTATTTTTGGCAATTTTTGGATTCCTTTATCAACTTTAAGAAGTCATAACTTTTCCAAAAATCAGCCAATTATAAAAATTTTTACATTTCTGAAAAACGCTATCATCCTTTTTTCAAATAGCATTTAAAATTCTTTACATATAGAAACTGTGTTTGAAAGGGAATGAAATTGCAGTGAAATCGTTTTTTAGTAGAAAATTGACGATTTTGTCAACTTTGAAGACCAATAACTTTGTTAAAAATCACCCAATTTTAAATATGTTTGCATTTCTAATTATGGTATCGAACATAGTTTGAATCTGCATCAAAATTTTTTACTTTTGACATTTTTTAATTTTTGACTATTTTTGGCCATTTTTGGATTCCTTTATCAACTTTAAGAAGTCATAACTTTTCCAAAAATCAGCCAATTATAAAAATTTTTACATTTCTGAAAAACGCTATCATCCTTTTTTCAAATAGCATTTAAAATTCTTTACATATAGAAACTGTGTTTGAAAGGGAATGAAATTGCAGTGAAATCGTTTTTTAGTAGAAAATTGACGATTTTGTCAACTTTGAAGACCAATAACTTTGTTAAAAATCACCCAATTTTAAATATGTTTGCATTTCTAATTATGGTATCGAACATAGTTTGAATCTGCATTAAAATATTTTAATATTGAAACTTTTTAATTTTTGACTATTTTTGGCCGTTTCTGGATTCCTTTATCAAATTTAAGAAGTCATAACTTTTCGAAAAATCAGCCAATTAACAAAATTTTTACATTTCTGAAAAACGCTTTAATCCTTCATTCCATTAGCATTCAAAATTCTTTACATATAGAAACTATGGTTGAAAGAGAATGAAATTGCAGTGAAATCGTTATTTAGTAGAAAATTTACGATTTTGTTAACTTTGAAGAGCAATAACTTTGCTAAAAATCACCCAATTTTAAATATGTTTGCATTTCTGATTATGGTATCGAACATAGTTTGAATCTGCATCAAAATTTTTTACTTTTGCAACTTTTACTTTTTGACTATTTTTGGCCATTTTCGGCCATTTGTTGACTCCTTTATCAACTTTAAGAAGTCATAACTTTTCCAAAAATCAGCCGATTTTCAAAATTTTTACATTTCTGTAAATCGCTTTAATCCTTTTTCCAAAAAGCATTTAAAATTCTTTACATATAGAAACTGTGTTTGAAAGGGAATGAAATTGCAGTTAAATCGTTTTTTAGTAGAAAATTGACGAATTTGTCAACTTCGAAGACCAATAACTTTGTTAAAAATCACCCAATTTTAAATATGTTTGCATTTCTAATTATGGTATCGAACATAGTTTGAATCTGCATTAAAATATTTTAATATTGAAACTTTTTAATTTTTGACTATTTTTGGCCATTTTCGGCCATTTTTTGACTCCTTTATCAACTTTAAGAAGTCATAACTTTTCCAAAAATAAGCCGATTTTCAAAATTTTTACATTTCTGAAAAACGCTTTAATCCTTTATTCCATTAGCATTCAAAATTCTTTACATATAGAAACTATGGTTGAAAGAGAATGAAATTGCAGTGAAATCGTTTTTTAGTAGAAAATTTACGATTTTGTTAACTTTGAAGAGCAATAACTTTGCTAAAAATCACCCAATTTTAAATATGTTTGCATTTCTGATTATGGTATTGAACATAGTTTGAATCTGCATTAAAATTTTTTACTTTTGAAACTTTTTAATTTTTGACAATTTTTACATTTCTGAAAAACGCTTTAATCCTTTATTAAACTAGCACTTAAAATTCTTTAAATATAGAAGCTATGGTTGAAAGAGAAACAAATTGCAGTGAAATCGTTTTTTAGTAGAAAATTGACGATTTTGTCAACTTTGAAGACCAATAACTTTGCTAAAAATCACCCAATTTTTAATATGTTTGCATTTCTGATTATGGTATCGAACATAGTTTGAATCTGCATCAAAATCTTTTACTTTTGCAACTTTTTAATTTTTGACTATTTTTGGCCATTTTTGGATTTCTTTTTAAACTTTAAGATGTCATAACTTTTCCAAAAATCAGCCAATTTTCAAAATTTTTACGTTTCTGAAAAACGCTATCATCCTTTTTTCAAATAGCATTTAAAATTCTTTACATATAGAAACTGTGGTTGAAAGGGAATGAAATTGCAGTGAAATCGTTTTTTAGTAGAAAATTGACGATTTTGTCAACTGTGAACAGCAATAACTTTGCTAAAAATCACCCAATTTTAAATATGTTTGCATTTCTGTTTATGGTATCGACCATAGTTTGAATCTGCATCAAAATTTTTAACTTTTCAAAATTTTTAATTTTTGACTATTTTTGGCCATTTTTGGATTCCTTTATCAACTTTTAGAAGTCATAACTTTTCCAGAAATCAGCCGATTTTCAAAATTTTTACATTTCTGAAAAACGCTTTAATCCTTTATTTAACTAGCACTTAAAATTCTTTACATATAGAAGCTATGGTTGAAAGAGAAACAAATTGCAGTGAAATCGTTTTTTAGTAGAAAATTTACGATTTTGTCAACTTTGAAGAGCAATAACTTTGCTAAAAATCACCCAATTTTTAAAATTTTTGCATTTCTGTTTATGGTATCCAATATAGTTTGAATCTGCATCAAAATTTGTTATTTTTGACAATTTTTTTAGTTTTTGACTATTTTTGGCCATTTTTGGATTCCTTTATCAACTTTAAGAAGTCATAACTTTCCAAAAATCTGCCGATTTTCAAAATTTTTACATTTCTGAAAAACGCTATAATCCTTTTTTCAAATAGCATTTAAAATTTTTTACATATAGAAACTATGGTTGAAAGAGAAAGAAATTGTAGTGAAATCGTTTTTTAGTAGAAAATTGACGATTTTGTCAACTTTGAAGAGCAATAACTTTGCTAAAAATCACCCAATTTTTCAAATATTTGGATTTCTGTTTATAGTAACAAATATAGTTTGAATCTGTATCAAAATTGGTTACATTTGACATTTTTTAATTTTTGACTACTTTTGGCCATTTTCGGCCATTTTTGGATTCCTTTATCAACTTTAAGAAGTCATAACTTTCCAAAAATCAGCCGATTTTCAAAATTTTTACATTTCTGAAAAACGCCTTAATTCTGTTCTTAAATATCATTTAAAATTCTTTACATATAGAAACTATGGTTGAAAGAGAAACAAATTGCAGTGAAATCGTTTTTTAGTAGAAAATTGACGATTTTGTCAACTTTGAAGAGCAATAACTTTGCTAAAAATCACCCAATTTTTTAAATTTTTGCATTTCTGTTTATGGCATCGAATATAGTTTGAATCTGCATCAAAATTGGTTATTTTTGACAATTTTTAATTTTTGACTATTTTTTGGCCATTTTTGGATTCCTTTATCAACTTTAAGAAGTCATAACTTTTCCAAAAATCAGCCAATTTTCAAAATTTTTACATTTCTAAAAACACTATAATCCGTTTTTCAAATAGCATTTAAAATTCTTTACATATAGAAACTATGGTTGAAAGTAAAGAAATTGCAGTGAAATCGTTTTTTAGTAGAAAATTGACGATTTTGTCAACTTTGAAGAGCAATAACTTAGCTAAAAATTACCCAATTTTTCAAATATTTGCATTTCTGTTTATGGTAACAAATATAGTTTGATTCTGTATCAAAATTGGTTTCTTTTGACATTTTTTTAATTTTTGACTACTTTTGGCCATTTTTGGCCATTTTTGGAGTCCTTTATCAACTTTAAGAAGTCATAACTTTTCCAAAAATCAGCCGATTTTCAAAATTTTCACATTTCTGAAAAACGCTTTAATCCTTTTTTCAACTAGCACTTAAAATTCTTTACATATAGAAACTATGGTTGAAAGAGAAAGAAATTGCAGTGAAATCGTTTTTTAGTACAAAATTGACGATTTTGTCAACTTTGAAGAGCAATAACTTTGCTAAAAATCACCCAATTTTAAATATGTTTGCATTTCTGATTATGGTATCGAACATAGTTTGAATCTGCATTAAAGTTTTTTACTATTGAATCTTTTTAATTTTTGACTATTTTTGGCCATTTTTGGCCATTTTTGGATTCCTTTATCAACTTTAAGAAGTCATAACTTTCCCAAAAATCAGCCGATTTTCAAAATTTTCACATTTCTGAAAAACGCTTTAATCCTTTTTTCAACTAGCACTTAAAATTCTTTACATATAGAAACTATGGTTGAAAGAGAAAGAAATTGCAGTGAAATCGTTTTTTAGTACAAAATTGACGATTTTGTCAACTTTGAAGAGCAATAACTTTGCTAAAAATCACCCAATTTTAAATATGTTTGCATTTCTGTTTATGGTATCGACCATAGTTTGAATCTGCATCAAAATTTTTAACTTTTCAAAATTTTTAATTTTTGACTATTTTTGGCCATTTTTGGATTCCTTTATCAACTTTAAGAAGTCATAACTTTCCCAAAAATCAGCCGATTTTCAAAATTTTCACATTTCTGAAAAACGCTTTAATCCTTTTTTCAACTAGCACTTAAAATTCTTTACATATAGAAACTATGGTTGAAAGAGAAAGAAATTGCAGTGAAATCGTTTTTTAGTACAAAATTGACGATTTTGTCAACTTTGAAGAGCAATAACTTTGCTAAAAATCACCCAATTTTAAATATGTTTGCATTTCTGTTTATGGTATCGACCATAGTTTGAATCTGCATCAAAATTTTTAACTTTTCAAAATTTTTAATTTTTGACTATTTTTGGCCATTTTTGGATTCCTTTATCAACTTTTAGAAGTCATAACTTTTCCAGAAATCAGCCGATTTTCAAAATTTTTACATTTCTGAAAAACGCTTTAATCCTTTATTTAACTAGCACTTAAAATTCTTTACATATAGAAGCTATGGTTGAAAGAGAAACAAATTGCAGTGAAATCGTTTTTTAGTAGAAAATTTACGATTTTGTCAACTTTGAAGAGCAATAACTTTGCTAAAAATCACCCAATTTTTAAAATTTTTGCATTTCTGTTTATGGTATCCAATATAGTTTGAATCTGCATCAAAATTTGTTATTTTTGACAATTTTTTTTAGTTTTTGACTATTTTTGGCCATTTTTGGATTCCTTTATCAACTTTAAGAAGTCATAACTTTCCAAAAATCTGCCGATTTTCAAAATTTTTACATTTCTGAAAAACGTTATAATCCTTTTTTCAAATAGCATTTAAAATTTTTTACATATAGAAACTATGGTTGAAAGAGAAAGAAATTGTAGTGAAATCGTTTTTTAGTAGAAAATTGACGATTTTGTCAACTTTGAAGAGCAATAACTTTGCTAAAAATCACCCAATTTTTCAAATATTTGGATTTCTGTTTATAGTAACAAATATAGTTTGAATCTGTATCAAAATTGGTTACATTTGACATTTTTTAATTTTTGACTACTTTTGGCCATTTTCGGCCATTTTTGGATTCCTTTATCAACTTTAAGAAGTCATAACTTTCAAAAATCAGCCGATTTTCAAAATTTTTACATTTCTGAAAAACGCCTTAATTCTGTTCTTAAATATCATTTAAAATTCTTTACATATAGAAACTATGGTTGAAAGAGAAACAAATTGCAGTGAAATCGTTTTTTAGTAGAAAATTTACGATTTTGTCAACTTTGAAGAGCAATAACTTTGCTAAAAATCACTCAATTTTTCAAATTTTTGCATTTCTGTTTATGGCATCGAATATAGTTTGAATCTGCATCAAAATTGGTTATTTTTGACAATTTTTAATTTTTGACTATTTTTTGGCCATTTTTGGATTCCTTTATCAACTTTAAGAAGTCATAACTTTTCCAAAAATCAGCCAATTTTCAAAATTTTTACATTTCTAAAAACACTATAATCCGTTTTTCAAATAGCATTTAAAATTCTTTACATATAGAAACTATGGTTGAAAGTAAAGAAATTGCAGTGAAATCGTTTTTTAGTAGATAATTGACGATTTTGTCAACTTTGAAGAGCAATAACTTAGCTAAAAATCACCCAATTTTTCAAATATTTGCATTTCTGTTTATGGTAACAAATATAGTTTGATTCTGTATCAAAATTGGTTTCTTTTGACATTTTTTTAATTTTTGACTACTTTTGGCCATTTTTGGCCATTTTTGGATTCCTTTATCAACTTTTAGAAGTCATAACTTTTCCAGAAATCAGCCGATTTTCAAAATTTTTACATTTCTGAAAAACGCTTTAATCCTTTATTTAACTAGCACTTAAAATTCTTTACATATAGAAGCTATGGTTGAAAGAGAAACAAATT
Source organism: Drosophila quadrilineata (assembly GCA_018150725.1). Taxonomy (NCBI): domain Eukaryota; kingdom Metazoa; phylum Arthropoda; class Insecta; order Diptera; family Drosophilidae; genus Drosophila; species Drosophila quadrilineata. The sequence goes on from JAECWN010000452.1 coordinate 109,377, forward strand.
GCAGTGAAATCGTTTTTTAGTAGAAAATTTACGATTTTGTCAACTTTGAAGAGCAATAACTTTGCTAAAAATCACCCAATTTTTAAAATTTTTGCATTTCTGTTTATGGTATCCAATATAGTTTGAATCTGCATCAAAATTTGTTATTTTTGACAATTTTTTTTAGTTTTTGACTATTTTTGGCCATTTTTGGATTCCTTTATCAACTTTAAGAAGTCATAACTTTCCAAAAATCTGCCGATTTTCAAAATTTTTACATTTCTGAAAAACGCTATAATCCTTTTTTCAAATAGCATTTAAAATTTTTTACATATAGAAACTATGGTTGAAAGAGAAAGAAATTGTAGTGAAATCGTTTTTTAGTAGAAAATTGACGATTTTGTCAACTTTGAAGAGCAATAACTTTGCTAAAAATCACCCAATTTTTCAAATATTTGGATTTCTGTTTATAGTAACAAATATAGTTTGAATCTGTATCAAAATTGGTTACATTTGACATTTTTTAATTTTTGACTACTTTTGGCCATTTTCGGCCATTTTTGGATTCCTTTATCAACTTTAAGAAGTCATAACTTTCCAAAAATCAGCCGATTTTCAAAATTTTTACATTTCTGAAAAACGCCTTAATTCTGTTCTTAAATATCATTTAAAATTCTTTACATATAGAAACTATGGTTGAAAGAGAAACAAATTGCAGTGAAATCGTTTTTTAGTAGAAAATTTACGATTTTGTCAACTTTGAAGAGCAATAACTTTGCTAAAAATCACTCAATTTTTCAAATTTTTGCATTTCTGTTTATGGCATCGAATATAGTTTGAATCTGCATCAAAATTGGTTATTTTTGACAATTTTTAATTTTTGACTATTTTTTGGCCATTTTTGGATTCCTTTATCAACTTTAAGAAGTCATAACTTTTCCAAAAATCAGCCAATTTTCAAAATTTTTACATTTCTAAAAACACTATAATCCGTTTTTCAAATAGCATTTAAAATTCTTTACATATAGAAACTATGGTTGAAAGTAAAGAAATTGCAGTGAAATCGTTTTTTAGTAGAAAATTGACGATTTTGTCAACTTTGAAGAGCAATAACTTAGCTAAAAATCACCCAATTTTTCAAATATTTGCATTTCTGTTTATGGTAACAAATATAGTTTGATTCTGTATCAAAATTGGTTTCTTTTGACATTTTTTAATTTTTGACTACTTTTGGCCATTTTTGGCCATTTTTGGAGTCCTTTATCAACTTTAAGAAGTCATAACTTTTCCAAAAATCAGCCGATTTTCAAAATTTTCACATTTCTGAAAAACGCTTTAATCCTTTTTTCAACTAGCACTTAAAATTCTTTACATATAGAAACTATGGTTGAAAGAGAAAGAAATTGCAGTGAAATCGTTTTTTAGTACAAAATTGACGATTTTGTCAACTTTGAAGAGCAATAACTTTGCTAAAAATCACCCAATTTTAAATATGTTTGCATTTCTGATTATGGTATCGAACATAGTTTGAATCTGCATTAAAGTTTTTTACTATTGAATCTTTTTAATTTTTGACTATTTTTGGCCATTTTTGGCCATTTTTGGATTCCTTTATCAACTTTAAGAAGTCATAACTTTCCCAAAAATCAGCCGATTTTCAAAATTTTTACATTTCTGAAAAACGCTTTAATCCTTTTTTCAACTAGCACTTAATATTGTTTGCATGTAGAAACTATGGTTGAAAGAGAAAGAAATTGCAGTGAAATCATTTTTTAGTAGAAAATTGACGAGTTTGTCAATTTTGAAGAGCAATATCTTTGCTAAAAATCACCCAATTTTTTACATTTTTGCATTTCTGATTATGGTAACAAATATAGTTTGAATCTGTATCAAAATTGGTTACTTTTGACATTTTTTAATTTTTGACTATTTTTTGGCCATTTTTGGATTCCTTTATCAACTTTAAGAAGTCATAACTTTTCCAAAAATCAGCCAATTTTCAAAATTTTTACATTTCTAAAAACACTATAATCCTTTTTTCAACTAGCACTTAAAATTCTTTACATATAGAAACTATGGTTGAAAGAGAAAGAAATTGCAGTGAAATCGTTTTTTAGTACAAAATTGACGATTTTGTCAACTTTGAAGAGCAATAACTTAGCTAAAAATCACCCAATTTTTCAAATATTTGCATTTCTGTTTATGGTAACAAATATAGTTTGAATCTGTATCAAAATTGGTTTCTTTTGACATTTTTTTAATTTTTGACTACTTTTGGCCATTTTTGGCCATTTTTGGATTCCTTTATCAACTTTAAGAAGTCATAACTTTTCCAAAAATCAGCCGATTTTCAAAATTTTCACATTTCTGAAAAACGCTTTAATCCTTTTTTCAACTAGCACTTAAAATTCTTTACATATAGAAACTATGGTTGAAAGAGAAAGAAATTGCAGTGAAATCGTTTTTTAGTACAAAATTGACGATTTTGTCAACTTTGAAGAGCAATAACTTAGCTAAAAATCACCCAATTTTTCAAATATTTGCATTTCTGTTTATGGTAACAAATATAGTTTGAATCTGTATCAAAATTGGTTTCTTTTGACATTTTTTTAATTTTTGACTACTTTTGGCCATTTTTGGCCATTTTTGGATTCCTTTATCAACTTTTAGAAGTCATAACTTTTCCAGAAATCAGCCGATTTTCAAAACTTTTACATTTCTGAAAAACGCTTTAATCCTTTATTAAACTAGCACTTAAAATTCTTTACATATAGAAGCTATGGTTGAAAGAGAAAGAAATTGCAGTGAAATCGTTTTTTAGTAGAAAATTGACGATTTTGTCAACTTTGAAGAGCAATATCTTTGCTAAAAATCACCCAATTTTTAAAATTTTTGCATTTCTGTTTATGGTATCCAATATAGTTTGAATCTGCATCAAAATTTGTTACTTTTGACAATTTTTTTTAGTTTTTGACTATTTTTGGCCATTTTTGGATTCCTTTATCAACTTTAAGAAGTCATAATTTTCCAAAAATCAGCCGATTTTCAAAATTTTTACATTTCTGAAAAACGCCTTAATTCTGTTCTTAAATATCATTTAAAATTCTTTACATATAGAAACTATGGTTGAAAGAGAAAGAAATTGCAGTGAAATCGTTTTTTAGTAGAAAATTTACGATTTTGTCAACTTTGAAGAGCAATAACTTTGCTAAAAATCACCCAATTTTTAAAATTTTTGCATTTCTGTTTTTGGTATCGAATATAGTTTGAATCTGCATCAAAATTGGTTATTTTTGACAATTTTTAATTTTTGACTATTTTTTGGCCATTTTTGGATTCCTTTATCAACTTTAAGAAGTCATAACTTTTCCAAAAATCAGCCAATTTTCAAAATTTTTACATTTCTAAAAACACTATAATCCGTTTTTCAAATAGCATTTAAAATTCTTTACATGTAGAAACTATGGTTGAAAGAGAAAGAAATTGCAGTGAAATCGTTTTTTAGTAGAAAATTGACGATTTTGTCAACTTTGAAGAGCAATAACTTTGCTAAAAATCACCCAATTTTCAATATGTTTGCATTTCTGATTATGGTATCGAACATAGTTTGAATCTGCATTAAAATTTTTTACTATTGAAACCAATTTTTTAAATTTTTGCATTTCTGATTATGGTAACAAATATAGTTTGAATCTGTATCAAAATTGGTTACTTTTGACATTTTTTAATTTTTGACTACTTTTGGCCATTTTTGGCCATTTTTGGATTCCTTTATCAATTTTAAGAAGTCATAACTTTTCCAAAAATCAGCCGATTTTCAAAATTTTTACATTTCTGAAAAACGCTTTAATCCTTTTTCAACTAGCTCTTAAAATTCTTTGCATGTAGAAACTATGGTTGAAAGAGAATGAAATTGCAGTGAAATCGTTTTTTAGTAGAAAATTGACGATTTTGTCAACTTTGAAGAGCAATAACTTTGCTAAAAATCACCCAATTTTTTAAATTTTTGCATTTCTGATTATGGTAACAAATATAGTTTGAATCTGTATCAAAATTGGTTACTTTTGACATTTTTTAATTTTTGACTACTTTTGGCCATTTTTGGCCATTTTTGGATTCCTTTATAAACTTTAAGAAGTCATAACTTTCCAAAAATCAGCCGATTTTCAAAATTTTTACATTTCTGAAAAACGCCTTAATTCTGTTCTTAAATATCATTTAAAATTCTTTACATCTAGAAACTATGGTTGAAAGAGAAACAAATTGAAGTGAAATCGTTTTTTAGTAGAAAATTGACGATTTTGTCAACTTTGAAGAGCAATAACTTTGCTAAAAATCACCCAATTTTTTAAATTTTTGCATTTCTGTTTATGGTATCGAATATAGTTTGAATCTGCGTCAAAATTGGTTATTTTTGACAATTTTTAATTTTTGACTATTTTTTGGCCATTTTTGGATTCCTTTATCAACTTTAAGAAGTCATAACTTTTCCAAAAATCAACCAATTTTCAAAATTTTTACATTTCTAAAAACACTATAATCCGTTTTTCAAATAGCATTTAAAATTCTTTACATGTAGAAACTATGGTTGAAAGAGAAAGAAATTGCAGTGAAATCGTTTTTTAGTAGAAAATTGACGATTTTGTCAACTTTGAAGAGCAATAACTTTGCTGAAAATCACCCAATTTTCAATATGTTTGCATTTCTGATTATGGTATCGAACATAGTTTGAATCTGCATTAAAATTTTTTACTATTGAAACTTTTTAATTTTTGAGTATTTTTGGCCATTTTTGGATTCCTTTATCAACTTTTAGAAGTCATAACTTTTCCAAAAATGACCCGATTTTCAAAATTTTTACATTTCTGAAAAACGCTATAATCCTTTTTTCAAATAGCATTTAAAATTTTTTACATATAGAAACTATGGTTGAAAGAGAAAGAAATTGCAGTGAAATCGTTTTTTAGTAGAAAATTGACGATTTTGTCAACTTTGAAGAGCAATAACTTTGCTGAAAATCACCCAATTTTCAATATGTTTGCATTTCTGATTATGGCATCGAATATAGTTTGAATCTGCATCAAAATTGGTTATTTTTGACAATTTTTAATTTTTGACTATTTTTTGGCCATTTTTGGATTCCTTTATCAACTTTAAGAAGTCATAACTTTTCCAAAAATCAGCCAATTTTCAAAATTTTTACATTTCTAAAAACACTATAATCCGTTTTTCAAATAGCATTTAAAATTCTTTACATATAGAAACTATGGTTGAAAGTAAAGAAATTGCAGTGAAATCGTTTTTTAGTAGAAAATTGACGATTTTGTCAACTTTGAAGAGCAATAACTTAGCTAAAAATCACCCAATTTTTCAAATATTTGCATTTCTGTTTATGGTAACAAATATAGTTTGAATCTGTATCAAAATTGGTTTCTTTTGACATTTTTTTAATTTTTGACTACTTTTGGCCATTTTTGGCCATTTTTGATTCCTTTATCAACTTTAAGAAGTCATAACTTTTCCCAAAATCAGCCGATTTTCAAAATTTTTACATTTCTGAAAAACGCCTTAATTCTGTTCTTAAATATCATTTAAAATTCTTTACATCTAGAAACTATGGTTGAAAGAGAAACAAATTGAAGTGAAATCGTTTTTTAGTAGAAAATTTACGATTTTGTCAACTTTGAAGAGCAATATCTTTGCTAAAAATCACCCAATTTTTTAAATTTTTGCATTTCTGATTATGGTAACAAATATAGTTTGAATCTGTATCAAAATTGGTTACTTTTGACATTTTTTAATTTTTGACTACTTTTGGCCATTTTTGGCCATTTTTGGATTCCTTTATCAATTTTAAGAAGTCATAACTTTTCCAAAAATCAGCCGATTTTCAAAATTTTTACATTTCTGAAAAACGCTTTAATCCTTTTTTCAACTAGCTCTTAAAATTCTTTGCATGTAGAAACTATGGTTGAAAGAGAATGAAATTGCAGTGAAATCGTTTTTTAGTAGAAAATTGACAATTTTGTCAACTTTGAAGAGCAATAACTTTGCTAAAAATCACCCAATTTTTTAAATTTTTGCATTTCTGATTATGGTTACAAATATAGTTTGAATCTGTATCAAAATTGGTTACTTTTGACATTTTTTAATTTTTGACTACTTTTGGCCATTTTTGGCCATTTTTGGATTCCTTTATAAACTTTAAGAAGTCATAACTTTCCAAAAATCAGCCGATTTTCAAAATTTTTACATTTCTGAAAAACGCCTTAATTCTGTTCTTAAATATCATTTAAAATTCTTTACATCTAGAAACTATGGTTGAAAGAGAAACAAATTGAAGTGAAATCGTTTTTTAGTAGAAAATTGACGATTTTGTCAACTTTGAAGAGCAATAACATTGCTAAAAATCACCCAATTTTTTAAATTTTTGCATTTCTGTTTATGGTATCGAATATAGTTTGAATCTGCGTCAAAATTGGTTATTTTTGACAATTTTTAATTTTTGACTATTTTTTGACCATTTTTGGATTCCTTTATCAACTTTAAGAAGTCATAACTTTTCCAAAAATCAACCAATTTTCAAAATTTTTACATTTCTAAAAACACTATAATCCGTTTTTCAAGTAGCATTTAAAATTCTTTACATGTAGAAACTATGGTTGAAAGAGAAAGAAATTGCAGTGAAATCGTTTTTTAGTAGAAAATTGACGATTTTGTCAACTTTGAAGAGCAATATCTTTGCTAAAAATCACCCAATTTTTTACATTTTTGCATTTCTGATTATGGTAACAAATATAGTTTGAATCTGTATCAAAATTGGTTACTTTTGACATTTTTTAATTTTTGACTACTTTTGGCCATTTTTGGATTCCTTTATCAACTTTAAGAAGTCATAACTTTTCCAAAAATCAGCCGATTTTAAAAATTTTTACATTTCTGAAAAACGCTTTAATCCTTTTTTCAACTAGCACTTAAAATTCTTTGCATGTAGAAACTATGGTTGAAAGAGAATGAAATTGCAGTAAAATCGTTTTTTAGTAGAAAATTGACGATTTTGTCAACTTTGAAGAGCAATAACTTTGCTAAAAATCACCCAATTTTAAATATGTTTGCATTTCTGATTATGGTATTGAACATAGTTTGAATCTGCATTAAAATTTTTTACTTTTGAAACTTTTTAATTTTTGACAATTTTTACTTTGCTGAAAAACGCTTTAATCCTTTATTAAACTAGCACTTAAAACTCTTTAAATATAGAAGCTATGGTTGAAAGAGAAACAAATTGCAGTGAAATCGTTTTTTAGTAGAAAATTGACGATTTTGTCAACTTTGAAGAGCAATAACTTTGCTGAAAATCACCCAATTTTCAATATGTTTGCATTTCTGATTATGGCATCGAATATAGTTTGAATCTGCATCAAAATTGGTTATTTTTGACAATTTTTAATTTTTGACTATTTTTTGGCCATTTTTGGATTCCTTTATCAACTTTAAGAAGTCATAACTTTTCCAAAAATCAGCCAATTTTCAAAATTTTTACATTTCTAAAAACACTATAATCCGTTTTTAAAATAGCATTTAAAATTCTTTACATATAGAAACTATGGTTGAAAGTAAAGAAATTGCAGTGAAATCGTTTTTTAGTAGAAAATTGACGATTTTGTCAACTTTGAAGAGCAATAACTTAGCTAAAAATCACCCAATTTTTCAAATATTTGCATTTCTGTTTATGGTAACAAATATAGTTTGAATCTGTATCAAAATTGGTTTCTTTTGACATTTTTTTAATTTTTGACTACTTTTGGCCATTTTTGGCCATTTTTGGATTCCTTTATCAACTTTAAGAAGTCATAACTGTTCCAAAAATCAGCCGATTTTCAAAATTTTTACATTTCTGAAAAACGCCTTAATTCTGTTCTTAAATATCATTTAAAATTCTTTACATCTAGAAACTATGGTTGAAAGAGAAACAAATTGAAGTGAAATCGTTTTTTAGTAGAAAATTGACGATTTTGTCAACTTTGAAGAGCAATAACTTAGCTAAAAATCACCCAATTTTTTAAATTTTTGCATTTCTGATTATGGTAACAAATATAGTTTGAATCTGTATCAAAATTGGTTACTTTTGACATTTTTTAATTTTTGACTACTTTTGGCCATTTTTGGCCATTTTTGGATTCCTTTATCAATTTTAAGAAGTCATAACTTTTCCAAAAATCAGCCGATTTTCAAAATTTTTACATTTCTGAAAAACGCTTTAATCCTTTTTTCAACTAGCTCTTAAAATTCTTTGCATGTAGAAACTATGGTTGAAAGAGAATGAAATTGCAGTGAAATCGTTTTTTAGTAGAAAATTGACGATTTTGTCAACTTTGAAGAGCAATAACTTTGCTAAAAATCACCCAATTTTTTAAATTTTTGCATTTCTGATTATGGTAACAAATATAGTTTGAATCTGTATCAAAATTGGTTACTTTTGACATTTTTTAATTTTTGACTACTTTTGGCCATTTTTGGCCATTTTTGGATTCCTTTATAAACTTTAAGAAGTCATAACTTTCCAAAAATCAGCCGATTTTCAAAATTTTTACATTTCTGAAAAACGCCTTAATTCTGTTCTTAAATATCATTTAAAATTCTTTACATCTAGAAACTATGGTTGAAAGAGAAACAAATTGAAGTGAAATCGTTTTTTAGTAGAAAATTGACGATTTTGTCAACTTTGAAGAGCAATAACATTGCTAAAAATCACCCAATTTTTTAAATTTTTGCATTTCTGTTTATGGTATCGAATATAGTTTGAATCTGCGTCAAAATTGGTTATTTTTGACAATTTTTAATTTTTGACTATTTTTTGGCCATTTTTGGATTCCTTTATCAACTTTAAGAAGTCATAACTTTTCCAAAAATCAACCAATTTTCAAAATTTTTACATTTCTAAAAACACTATAATCCGTTTTTCAAATAGCATTTAAAATTCTTTACATGTAGAAACTATGGTTGAAAGAGAAAGAAATTGCAGTGAAATCGTTTTTTAGTAGAAAATTGACGATTTTGTCAACTTTGAAGAGCAATATCTTTGCTAAAAATCACCCAATTTTTTACATTTTTGCATTTCTGATTATGGTAACAAATATAGTTTGAATCTGTATCAAAATTGGTGTCTTTTGACATTTTTTAATTTTTGACTACTTTTGGCCATTTTTGGATTCCTTTATCAACTTTAAGAAGTCATAACTTTTCCAAAAATCAGCCGATTTTCAAAATTTTTACATTTCTGAAAAACGCTTTAATCCTTTTTTCAACTAGCACTTAAAATTCTTTGCATGTAGAAACTATGGTTGAAAGAGAATGAAATTGCAGTAAAATCGTTTTTTAGTAGAAAATTGACGATTTTGTCAACTTTGAAGAGCAATAACTTTGCTAAAAATCACCCAATATTAAATATGTTTGCATTTCTGATTATGGTATTGAACATAGTTTGAATCTGCATTAAAATTTTTTACTTTTGAAACTTTTTAATTTTTGACAATTTTTACTTTTCTGAAAAACGCTTTAATCCTTTATTAAACTAGCACTTAAAATTCTTTAAATATAGAAGCTATGGTTGAAAGAGAAACAAATTGCAGTGAAATCGTTTTTTAGTAGAAAATTGACGATTTTGTCAACTTTGAAGACCAATAACTTTGCTAAAAATCACCCAATTTTTAATATGTTTGCATTTCTGATTATGGTATCGAACATAGTTTGAATCTGCATCAAAATCTTTTACTTTTGCAACTTTTTAATTTTTGACTATTTTTGGCCATTTTTGGATTTCTTTATTTACTTTAAGATGTCATAACTTTTCCAAAAATCAGCCAATTTTCAAAATTTTTACGTTTCTGAAAAACGCTATCATCCTTTTTTCAAATAGCATTTAAAATTCTTTACATATAGAAACTGTGGTTGAAAGGGAATGAAATTGCAGTGAAATCGTTTTTTAGTAGAAAATTGACGATTTTGTCAACTGTGAACAGCAATAACTTTGCTAAAAATCACCCAATTTTAAATATGTTTGCATTTCTGATTATGGTATCGAACATAGTTTGAATCTGCATTAAAATTTTTTACTATTGAAACTTTTTAATTTTTGACAATTTTTACATTTCTGAAAAACGCTTTAATCCTTTATTAAACTAGCACTTAAAATTCTTTACATATAGAAGCTATGGTTGAAAGAGAATGAAATTGCAGTGAAATCGTTTTTTAGTAGAAAATTGACGATTTTGTCAACTTTGAAGACCAATAACTTTGCTAAAAATCACCCAATTTTAAATATGTTTGCATTTCTGATTATAGTATCGAACATAGTTTGAATCTGCATCAAAATCTTTTACTTTTTAATTTTTGACTATTTTTGAGCATTTTTGGATTTCTTTTTTTACTTTAAGAAGTCATAACTTTTCCAAAAATCAGCCAATTTTCAAAACTATTACATTTCTATATCACGATTTAATCCTTTTTCAAATATTATTTAAAATTCTTTACATATAGAAACTGTGGTTGAAAGAGAAAGAAATTGCAGTGAAATCGTTTTTTAGTAGAAAATTGACGATTTTGTCAACTTTGAAGAGCAATAACTTTGCTAAAAATCACCCAATTTTTAAAATTTTTGCATTTCTGTTTATTGTATCGAACATAGTTTGAATCTGCATCAAAATTTTTAACTTTTCAAAATTTTTAATTTTTGACTATTTTTGGCCATTTTTGGATTTCTTTATTTACTTTAAGATGTCATAACTTTTCCAAAAATCAGCCAATTTTCAAAATTTTTACATTTCTGAAAAACGTTATCATCCTTTTTTCAAATAGCATTTAAAATTCTTTACATATAGAAACTGTGGTTGAAAGAGAAAGAAATTGCAGTGAAATCGTTTTTTAGTAGAAAATTTACGATTTTGTCAACTTTGAAGAGCAATAACTTTGCTAAAAATCACCCAATTTTTAAAATTTTTGCATTTCTGTTTTTGGTATCGAATATAGTTTGAATCTGCATCAAAATTGGTTATTTTTGACAATTTTTAATTTTTGACTATTTTTTGGCCATTTTTGGATTCCTTTATCAACTTTAAGAAGTCATAACTTTTCCAAAAATCAGCCAATTTTCAAAATTTTTACATTTCTAAAAACACTATAATCCGTTTTTCAAATAGCATTTAAAATTCTTTACATGTAGAAACTATGGTTGAAAGAGAAAGAAATTGCAGTGAAATCGTTTTTTAGTAGAAAATTGACGATTTTGTCAACTTTGAAGAGCAATAACTTTGCTAAAAATCACCCAATTTTCAATATGTTTGCATTTCTGATTATGGTATCGAACATAGTTTGAATCTGCATTAAAATTTTTTACTATTGAAACCAATTTTTTAAATTTTTGCATTTCTGATTATGGTAACAAATATAGTTTGAATCTGTATCAAAATTGGTTACTTTTGACATTTTTTAATTTTTGACTACTTTTGGCCATTTTTGGCCATTTTTGGATTCCTTTATCAATTTTAAGAAGTCATAACTTTTCCAAAAATCAGCCGATTTTCAAAATTTTTACATTTCTGAAAAACGCTTTAATCCTTTTTTCAACTAGCTCTTAAAATTCTTTGCATGTAGAAACTATGGTTGAAAGAGAATGAAATTGCAGTGAAATCGTTTTTTAGTAGAAAATTGACGATTTTGTCAACTTTGAAGAGCAATAACTTTGCTAAAAATCACCCAATTTTCAATATGTTTGCATTTCTGATTATGGTATCGAACATAGTTTGAATCTGCATTAAAATTTTTTACTATTGAAACCAATTTTTTAAATTTTTGCATTTCTGATTATGGTAACAAATATAGTTTGAATCTGTATCAAAATTGGTTACTTTTGACATTTTTTAATTTTTGACTACTTTTGGCCATTTTTGGCCATTTTTGGATTCCTTTATCAATTTTAAGAAGTCATAACTTTTCCAAAAATCAGCCGATTTTCAAAATTTTTACATTTCTGAAAAACGCTTTAATCCTTTTTTCAACTAGCTCTTAAAATTCTTTGCATGTAGAAACTATGGTTGAAAGAGAATGAAATTGCAGTGAAATCGTTTTTTAGTAGAAAATTGACGATTTTGTCAACTTTGAAGAGCAATAACTTTGCTAAAAATCACCCAATTTTTTAAATTTTTGCATTTCTGATTATGGTAACAAATATAGTTTGAATCTGTATCAAAATTGGTTACTTTTGACATTTTTTAATTTTTGACTACTTTTGGCCATTTTTGGCCATTTTTGGATTCCTTTATAAACTTTAAGAAGTCATAACTTTCCAAAAATCAGCCGATTTTCAAAATTTTTACATTTCTGAAAAACGCCTTAATTCTGTTCTTAAATATCATTTAAAATTCTTTACATCTAGAAACTATGGTTGAAAGAGAAACAAATTGAAGTGAAATCGTTTTTTAGTAGAAAATTGACGATTTTGTCAACTTTGAAGAGCAATAACTTTGCTAAAAATCACCCAATTTTTTAAATTTTTGCATTTCTGTTTATGGTATCGAATATAGTTTGAATCTGCGTCAAAATTGGTTATTTTTGACAATTTTTAATTTTTGACTATTTTTTTGGCCATTTTTGGATTCCTTTATCAACTTTAAGAAGTCATAACTTTTCCAAAAATCAACCAATTTTCAAAATTTTTACATTTCTAAAAACACTATAATCCGTTTTTCAAATAGCATTTAAAATTCTTTACATGTAGAAACTATGGTTGAAAGAGAAAGAAATTGCAGTGAAATCGTTTTTTTTAGTAGAAAATTGACGATTTTGTCAACTTTGAAGAGCAATAACTTTGCTGAAAATCACCCAATTTTCAATATGTTTGCATTTCTGATTATGGTATCGAACATAGTTTGAATCTGCATTAAAATTTTTTACTATTGAAACTTTTTAATTTTTGAGTATTTTTGGCCATTTTTGGATTCCTTTATCAACTTTTAGAAGTCATAACTTTTCCAAAAATGACCCGATTTTCAAAATTTTTACATTTCTGAAAAACGCTATAATCCTTTTTTCAAATAGCATTTAAAATTTTTTACATATAGAAACTATGGTTGAAAGAGAAAGAAATTGCAGTGAAATCGTTTTTTAGTAGAAAATTGACGATTTTGTCAACTTTGAAGAGCAATAACTTTGCTGAAAATCACCCAATTTTCAATATGTTTGCATTTCTGATTATGGCATCGAATATAGTTTGAATCTGCATCAAAATTGGTTATTTTTGACAATTTTTAATTTTTGACTATTTTTTGGCCATTTTTGGATTCCTTTATCAACTTTAAGAAGTCATAACTTTTCCAAAAATCAGCCAATTTTCAAAATTTTTACATTTCTAAAAACACTATAATCCGTTTTTCAAATAGCATTTAAAATTCTTTACATATAGAAACTATGGTTGAAAGTAAAGAAATTGCAGTGAAATCGTTTTTTAGTAGAAAATTGACGATTTTGTCAACTTTGAAGAGCAATAACTTAGCTAAAAATCACCCAATTTTTCAAATATTTGCATTTCTGTTTATGGTAACAAATATAGTTTGAATCTGTATCAAAATTGGTTTCTTTTGACATTTTTTTAATTTTTGACTACTTTTGGCCATTTTTGGCCATTTTTGGATTCCTTTATCAACTTTAAGAAGTCATAACTTTTCCAAAAATCAGCCGATTTTCAAAATTTTTACATTTCTGAAAAACGCCTTAATTCTGTTCTTAAATATCATTTAAAATTCTTTACATCTAGAAACTATGGTTGAAAGAGAAACAAATTGAAGTGAAATCGTTTTTTAGTAGAAAATTTACGATTTTGTCAACTTTGAAGAGCAATATCTTTGCTAAAAATCACCCAATTTTTTAAATTTTTGCATTTCTGATTATGGTAACAAATATAGTTTGAATCTGTATCAAAATTGGTTACTTTTGACATTTTTTAATTTTTGACTACTTTTGGCCATTTTTGGCCATTTTTGGATTCCTTTATCAATTTTAAGAAGTCATAACTTTTCCAAAAATCAGTCGATTTTCAAAATTTTTACATTTCTGAAAAACGCTTTAATCCTTTTTCAACTAGCTCTTAAAATTCTTTGCATGTAGAAACTATGGTTGAAAGAGAATGAAATTGCAGTGAAATCGTTTTTTTAGTAGAAAATTGACAATTTTGTCAACTTTGAAGAGCAATAACTTTGCTAAAAATCACCCAATTTTTTAAATTTTTGCATTTCTGATTATGGTTACAAATATAGTTTGAATCTGTATCAAAATTGGTTACTTTTGACATTTTTTAATTTTTGACTACTTTTGGCCATTTTTGGCCATTTTTGGATTCCTTTATAAACTTTAAGAAGTCATAACTTTCCAAAAATCAGCCGATTTTCAAAATTTTTACATTTCTGAAAAACGCCTTAATTCTGTTCTTAAATATCATTTAAAATTCTTTACATCTAGAAACTATGGTTGAAAGAGAAACAAATTGAAGTGAAATCGTTTTTTAGTAGAAAATTGACGATTTTGTCAACTTTGAAGAGCAATAACATTGCTAAAAATCACCCAATTTTTTAAATTTTTGCATTTCTGTTTATGGTATCGAATATAGTTTGAATCTGCGTCAAAATTGGTTATTTTTGACAATTTTTAATTTTTGACTATTTTTTGACCATTTTTGGATTCCTTTATCAACTTTAAGAAGTCATAACTTTTCCAAAAATCAACCAATTTTCAAAATTTTTACATTTCTAAAAACACTATAATCCGTTTTTCAAATAGCATTTAAAATTCTTTACATGTAGAAACTATGGTTGAAAGAGAAAGAAATTGCAGTGAAATCGTTTTTTAGTAGAAAATTGACGATTTTGTCAACTTTGAAGAGCAATATCTTTGCTAAAAATCACCCAATTTTTACATTTTTGCATTTCTGATTATGGTAACAAATATAGTTTGAATCTGTATCAAAATTGGTTACTTTTGACATTTTTTAATTTTTGACTACTTTTGGCCATTTTTGGATTCCTTTATCAACTTTAAGAAGTCATAACTTTTCCAAAAATCAGCCGATTTTAAAAATTTTTACATTTCTGAAAAACGCTTTAATCCTTTTTTCAACTAGCACTTAAAATTCTTTGCATGTAGAAACTATGGTTGAAAGAGAATGAAATTGCAGTAAAATCGTTTTTTAGTAGAAAATTGACGATTTTGTCAACTTTGAAGAGCAATAACTTTGCTAAAAATCACCCAATTTTAAATATGTTTGCATTTCTGATTATGGTATTGAACATAGTTTGAATCTGCATTAAAATTTTTTACTTTTGAAACTTTTTAATTTTTGACAATTTTTACTTTGCTGAAAAACGCTTTAATCCTTTATTAAACTAGCACTTAAAACTCTTTAAATATATAAGCTATGGTTGAAAGAGAAACAAATTGCAGTGAAATCGTTTTTTAGTAGAAAATTGACGATTTTGTCAACTTTGAAGAGCAATAACTTTGCTGAAAATCACCCAATTTTCAATATGTTTGCATTTCTGATTATGGCATCGAATATAGTTTGAATCTGCATCAAAATTGGTTATTTTTGACAATTTTTAATTTTTGACTATTTTTTGGCCATTTTTGGATTCCTTTATCAACTTTAAGAAGTCATAACTTTTCCAAAAATCAGCCAATTTTCAAAATTTTTACATTTCTAAAAACACTATAATCCGTTTTTAAAATAGCATTTAAAATTCTTTACATATAGAAACTATGGTTGAAAGTAAAGAAATTGCAGTGAAATCGTTTTTTAGTAGAAAATTGACGATTTTGTCAACTTTGAAGAGCAATAACTTAGCTAAAAATCACCCAATTTTTCAAATATTTGCATTTCTGTTTATGGTAACAAATATAGTTTGAATCTGTATCAAAATTGGTTTCTTTTGACATTTTTTTAATTTTTGACTACTTTTGGCCATTTTTGGCCATTTTTGGATTCCTTTATCAACTTTAAGAAGTCATAACTGTTCCAAAAATCAGCCGATTTTCAAAATTTTTACATTTCTGAAAAACGCCTTAATTCTGTTCTTAAATATCATTTAAAATTCTTTACATCTAGAAACTATGGTTGAAAGAGAAACAAATTGAAGTGAAATCGTTTTTTAGTAGAAAATTTACGATTTTGTCAACTTTGAAGAGCAATATCTTTGCTAAAAATCACCCAATTTTTTAAATTTTTGCATTTCTGATTATGGTAACAAATATAGTTTGAATCTGTATCAAAATTGGTTACTTTTGACATTTTTTAATTTTTGACTACTTTTGGCCATTTTTGGATTCCTTTATCAATTTTAAGAAGTCATAACTTTTCCAAAAATCAGCCGATTTTCAAAATTTTTACATTTCTGAAAAACGCTTTAATCCTTTTTTCAACTAGCTCTTAAAATTCTTTGCATGTAGAAACTATGGTTGAAAGAGAATGAAATTGCAGTGAAATCGTTTTTTAGTAGAAAATTGACGATTTTGTCAACTTTGAAGAGCAATAACTTTGCTAAAAATCACCCAATTTTTTAAATTTTTGCATTTCTGATTATGGTAACAAATATAGTTTGAATCTGTATCAAAATTGGTTACTTTTGACATTTTTTAATTTTTGACTACTTTTGGCCATTTTTGGCCATTTTTGGATTCCTTTATAAACTTTAAGAAGTCATAACTTTCCAAAAATCAGCCGATTTTCAAAATTTTTACATTTCTGAAAAACGCCTTAATTCTGTTCTTAAATATCATTTAAAATTCTTTACATCTAGAAACTATGGTTGAAAGAGAAACAAATTGAAGTGAAATCGTTTTTTAGTAGAAAATTGACGATTTTGTCAACTTTGAAGAGCAATAACATTGCTAAAAATCACCCAATTTTTTAAATTTTTGCATTTCTGTTTATGGTATCGAATATAGTTTGAATCTGCGTCAAAATTGGTTATTTTTGACAATTTTTAATTTTTGACTATTTTTTGGCCATTTTTGGATTCCTTTATCAACTTTAAGAAGTCATAACTTTTCCAAAAATCAACCAATTTTCAAAATTTTTACATTTCTAAAAACACTATAATCCGTTTTTCAAATAGCATTTAAAATTCTTTACATGTAGAAACTATGGTTGAAAGAGAAAGAAATTGCAGTGAAATCGTTTTTTAGTAGAAAATTGACGATTTTGTCAACTTTGAAGAGCAATATCTTTGCTAAAAATCACCCAATTTTTTACATTTTTGCATTTCTGATTATGGTAACAAATATAGTTTGAATCTGTATCAAAATTGGTGTCTTTTGACATTTTTTAATTTTTGACTACTTTTGGCCATTTTTGGATTCCTTTATCAACTTTAAGAAGTCATAACTTTTCCAAAAATCAGCCGATTTTCAAAATTTTTACATTTCTGAAAAACGCTTTAATCCTTTTTTCAACTAGCACTTAAAATTCTTTGCATGTAGAAACTATGGTTGAAAGAGAATGAAATTGCAGTAAAATCGTTTTTTAGTAGAAAATTGACGATTTTGTCAACTTTGAAGAGCAATAACTTTGCTAAAAATCACCCAATATTAAATATGTTTGCATTTCTGATTATGGTATTGAACATAGTTTGAATCTGCATTAAAATTTTTTACTTTTGAAACTTTTTAATTTTTGACAATTTTTACTTTTCTGAAAAACGCTTTAATCCTTTATTAAACTAGCACTTAAAATTCTTTAAATATAGAAGCTATGGTTGAAAGAGAAACAAATTGCAGTGAAATCGTTTTTTAGTAGAAAATTGACGATTTTGTCAACTTTGAAGACCAATAACTTTGCTAAAAATCACCCAATTTTTAATATGTTTGCATTTCTGATTATGGTATCGAACATAGTTTGAATCTGCATCAAAATCTTTTACTTTTGCAACTTTTTAATTTTTGACTATTTTTGGCCATTTTTGGATTTCTTTATTTACTTTAAGATGTCATAACTTTTCCAAAAATCAGCCAATTTTCAAAATTTTTACGTTTCTGAAAAACGCTATCATCCTTTTTTCAAATAGCATTTAAAATTCTTTACATATAGAAACTGTGGTTGAAAGGGAATGAAATTGCAGTGAAATCGTTTTTTAGTAGAAAATTGACGATTTTGTCAACTGTGAACAGCAATAACTTTGCTAAAAATCACCCAATTTTAAATATGTTTGCATTTCTGATTATGGTATCGAACATAGTTTGAATCTGCATTAAAATTTTTTACTATTGAAACTTTTTAATTTTTGACAATTTTTACATTTCTGAAAAACGCTTTAATCCTTTATTAAACTAGCACTTAAAATTCTTTACATATAGAAGCTATGGTTGAAAGAGAATGAAATTGCAGTGAAATCGTTTTTTAGTAGAAAATTGACGATTTTGTCAACTTTGAAGACCAATAACTTTGCTAAAAATCACCCAATTTTAAATATGTTTGCATTTCTGATTATAGTATCGAACATAGTTTGAATCTGCATCAAAATCTTTTACTTTTTTAATTTTTGACTATTTTTGAGCATTTTTGGATTTCTTTTTTTACTTTAAGAAGTCATAACTTTTCCAAAAATCAGCCAATTTTCAAAACTTTTACATTTCTATATCACGATTTAATCCTTTTTCAAATATTATTTAAAATTCTTTACATATAGAAACTGTGGTTGAAAGAGAAAGAAATTGCAGTGAAATCGTTTTTTAGTAGAAAATTGACGATTTTGTCAAATTTGAAGAGCAATAACTTTGCTAAAAATCACCCAATTTTTAAAATTTTTGCATTTCTGTTTATGGTATCCAATATAGTTTGAATCTGCATCAAAATTGTTTACTTTTGACAATTTTTAATTTTTGACTATTTTTGGCCATTTTTGGATTCCTTTATTTACTTTAAGATGTCATAACTTTTCCAAAAATCAGCCAATTTTCAAAATTTTTACATTTCTGAAAAACGTTATCATCCTTTTTTCAAATAGCATTTAAAATTCTTTACATATAGAAACTGTGGTTGAAAGAGAATGAAATTGCAGTGAAATCGTTTTTTAGTAGAAAATTGACGATTTTGTCAAATTTGAAGAGCAATAACTTTGCTAAAAATCACCCAATTTTTAAAATTTTTGCATTTCTGTTTATTGTATCGAACATAGTTTGAATCTGCATCAAAATTTTTAACTTTTCAAAATTTTTAATTTTTGACTATTTTTGGCCATTTTTGGATTTCTTTATTTACTTTAAGATGTCATAACTTTTCCAAAAATCAGCCAATTTTCAAAATTTTTACATTTCTGAAAAACGTTATCATCCTTTTTTCAAATAGCATTTAAAATTCTTTACATATAGAAACTGTGGTTGAAAGAGAATGAAATTGCAGTGAAATCGTTTTTTAGTAGAATATTGACGATTTTGTCAACTCTGAAGACCAATAACTTTGCTAAAAATCACCCAATTTTAAATATGTTTGCATTTCTGATTATGGTATCGAACATAGTTTGAATCTGCATTAAAATTTTTTACTATTGAAACTTTTTAATTTTAGACTATTTTTGGCCATTTTTGGATTCCTATATCAACTTTTAGAAGTCATAACTTTTCCAAAAATGACCCGATTTTCAAAATTTTTACATTTCTGAAAAACGCTATAATCCTTTTTTCAAATAGCATTTAAAATTTTTTACATATAGAAACTATGGTTGAAAGAGAAAGAAATTGCAGTGAAATCGTTTTTTAGTAGAAAATTTACGATTTTGTCAACTTTGAAGAGCAATAACTTTGCTAAAAATCACCCAATTTTTCAAATATTTGGATTTCTGTTTATAGTAACAAATATAGTTTGAATCTGTATCAAAATTGGTTACTTTTGACATTTTTTAATTTTTGACTACTTTTGGCCATTTTCGGCCATTTTTGGATTCCTTTATCAACTTTAAGAAGTCATAACTTTTCCAAAAATCAGCCGATTTTCAAAATTTTTACATTTCTGAAAAACGCTTTAATCCTTTTTTCAACCAGCACTTAAAATTCTTTACATATAGAAACTGTGGTTGAAAGAGAAAGAAATTGCAGTGAAATCGTTTTTTAGTACAAAATTGACGATTTTGTCAACTTTGAAGAGCAATATCTTTGCTAAAAATCACCCAATTTTTTACATTTTTGCATTTCTGATTATGGTAACAAATATAGTTTGAATCTGTATCAAAATTGGTTACTTTTGACATTTTTTAATTTTTGACTACTTTTGGCCATTTTTGGATTCCTTTATCAACTTTAAGAAGTCATAACTTTTCCAAAAATCAGCCGATTTTCAAAATTTTTACATTTCTGAAAAACGCTTTAATCCTTTTTTCAACTAGCACTTAAAATTCTTTGCATGTAGAAACTATGGTTGAAAGAGAATGAAATTGCAGTAAAATCGTTTTTTAGTAGAAAATTGACGATTTTGTCAACTTTGAAGAGCAATAACTTTGCTAAAAATCACCCAATTTTAAATATGTTTGCATTTCTGATTATGGTATTGAACATAGTTTGAATCTGCATTAAAATTTTTTACTATTGAAGCTTTTTAGTTTTTGACAATTTTTACATTTCTGAAAAACGCTTTAATCCTTTATTAAACTAGCACTTAAAATTCTTTAAATATAGAAGCTATGGTTGAAAGAGAAACAAATTGCAGTGAAATCGTTTTTTAGTAGAAAATTGACGATTTTGTCAACTTTGAAGACCAATAACTTTGCTAAAAATCACCCAATTTTTAATATGTTTGCATTTCTGATTATGGTATCGAACATAGTTTGAATCTGTATCAAAATCTTTTACTTTTGCAACTTTTTAATTTTTGACTATTTTTGGCCATTTTTGGATTTCTTTATTTACTTTAAGATGTCATAACTTTTCCAAAAATCAGCCAATTTTCAAAATTTTTACGTTTCTGAAAAACGCTATCATCCTTTTTTCAAATAGCATTTAAAATTCTTTACATATAGAAACTGTGGTTGAAAGGGAATGAAATTGCAGTGAAATCGTTTTTTAGTAGAAAATTGACGATTTTGTCAACTGTGAACAGCAATAACTTTGCTAAAAATCACCCAATTTTTAAAATTTTTGCATTTCTGTTTATTGTATCGAACATAGTTTGAATCTGCATCAAAATTTTTAACTTTTCAAAATTTTTAATTTTTGACTATTTTTGGCCATTTTTGGATTTCTTTATTTACTTTAAGATGTCATAACTTTTCCAAAAATCAGCCGATTTTCAAAATTTTTACATTTCTGAAAAACGTTATCATCCTTTTTTCAAATAGCATTTAAAATTCTTTACATATAGAAACTGTGGTTGAAAGAGAATGAAATTGCAGTGAAATCGTTTTTTAGTTGAAAATTGACGATTTTGTCAACTTTGAAGACCAATAACTTTGCTAAAAATCACCCAATTTTAAATATGTTTGCATTTCTGATTATGGTATCGAACATAGTTTGAATCTGCATTAAAATTTTTTACTATTGAAACTTTTTAATTTTAGACTATTTTTGGCCATTTTTGGATTCCTTTATCAACTTTAAGAAGTCATAACTTTCCCAAAAATCAGCCAATTTTCAAAACTTTTACATTTCTAAATCACGATTTAATCCTTTTTCAAATATTATTTAAAATTCTTTACATATAGAAACTGTGGTTGAAAGAGAAAGAAATTGCAGTGAAATCGTTTTTTAGTAGAAAATTGACGATTTTGTCAACTTTGAAGAGCAATAACTTTGCTAAAAATCACCCAATTTTTTAAATTTTTGCATTTCTGTTTATGGTATCGAACATAGTTTGAATCTGCATCAAAATTTTTAACTTTTCAAAATTTTTAATTTTTGACTATTTTTGGCCATTTTTGGATTTCTTTATTTACTTTAAGATGTCATAACTTTTCCAAACTTTTCAACTTTAAGAAGTCATAACTTTCCCAAAAATCAGCCAATTTTCAAAACTATTACATTTCTAAATCACGATTTAATCCTTTTTCAAATATTATTTAAAATTCTTTACATATAGAAACTGTGGTTGAAAGAGAAAGAAATTGCAGTGAAATCGTTTTTTAGTAGAAAATTGACGATTTTGTCAACTTTGAAGAGCAATAACTTTGCTAAAAATCACCCAATTTTTTAAATTTTTGCATTTCTGTTTATGGTATCGAATATAGTTTGAATCTGCATCAAAATTGGTTATTTTTGACAATTTTTAATTTTTGACTATTTTTTGGCCATTTTTGGATTCCTTTATCAACTTTAAGAAGTCATAACTTTTCCAAAAATCAGCCAATTTTCAAAATTTTTACATTTCTGAAAAACGCTTTAATCCTTTTTTGAACTAGCACTTAGAATTCCTTACATATAGAAACTATGGTTGAAAGAGAATGAAATTACAGTGAAATCGTTTTTTAGTAGAAAATTGACGATTTTGTCAACTTTGAAGAGCAATAACTTTGCTAAAAATCACCCAATTTTCAATATGTTTGCATTTCTGATTATGGTATCGAACATAGTTTGAATCTGCATTAAAATTTTTTACTATTGAAACTTTTTAATTTTTGACTATTTTTGGCCATTTTTGGATTCCTTTATCAACTTTTAGAAGTCATAACTTTTCCAAAAATGACCCGATTTTCAAAATTTTTACATTTCTGAAAAACGCTATAATCCTTTTTTCAAATAGCATTTAAAATTTTTTACATATAGAAACTATGGTTGAAAGAGAAAGAAATTGCAGTGAAATCGTTTTTTAGTAGAAAACTGACTGTTATGTCAACTTTAAAGAGCAATAACGTTGCTAAAAATCACAAAATTTTTTAAATTTTTGCATTTCTGTTTATGGTATCGAACATAGATTAAATCAGCATTAATATATTTTACTTGTGCAACTTTTTAGTTTTTGACTATTTTTGGCCATTTTTGGATTCCTTTATCAACTTTAAGAAGTCATAACTTTTCCAAAAATCAGCCGATTATCAAAATTTTTACATTTCTGAAAAACGCTATAATCCTTTTTTCAAATAGCACTTAAAATTCTTTAAATATAGAAACTATGGTTGAAAGAGAAAGAAATTGCAGTGAAATAATTTTTTAGTAGAAAATTGACGAGTTTGTCAACTTTGAAGAGCAATAACTTTGCTAAAAATCACCCAATTTTAAATATGTTTGCATTTCTGATTATGGTATCGAACATAGTTTGAATCTGCATTAAAATATTTTACTATTGAAACTTTTTAATTTTTGACAATTTTTACATTTCTGAAAAACGCTTTAATCCTTTATTAAACTAGCACTTAAAATTCTTTACATATAGAAACTATGGTTGAAAGAGAATGAAATTGCAGTGAAATCGTTTTTTAGTAGAAAATTGACGATTTTGTCAACTTTGAAGAGCAATAACTTTGCTAAAAATCACCCAATTTTTCAAATATTTGCATTTCTGTTTATGGTATCGAACATAGCTTGTGTCTGCATTAAAATTTTTTACTATTGATACTTTAAAATTTTTGACTATTTTTGGCCATTTTTGGATTCTTTTATCAACTTTTAGAAGTCATAACTTTTCCAGAAATCAGTCGATTTTCAAAATTTTTACATTTCTGAAAAACGCTTTAATCCTTTTTTGAACTAGCACTTAGAATTCTTTACATATAGAAACTATGGTTGAAAGAGAATGAAATTGCAGTGAAATCGTTTTTTTGTTGAAAATTGACGATTTTGTCAACTTTGAAGAGCAATAAATTTGCTAAAATTCACCCAATTTTTAAAATTTTTGCATTTCTGTTTATGGTATCCAATATAGTTTGAATCTGCATCAAAATTGTTTACTTTTGACAATTTTTAATTTTTTACTATTTTTGGCCATTTTTGGATTCCTTTATCAACTTTAAGAAGTCATAACTTTCCAAAAATCAGCCGATTTTAAAAATTTTTACATTTCTGAAAAACGCCTTAATTCTGTTCTTAAATATTATTTAAAATTCTTTACATATAGAAACTATGGTTGAAAGAGAAACAAATTTCAGTGAAATCGTTTTTTAGTGGAAAATTGACGATTTTGTCAACTTTGAAGAGCAATAACTTTGCTAAAAATCACCCAATTTTTTAAATTTTTGCATTTCTGTTTATGGTATCGAATATAGTTTGAATCTGCATCAAAATTGGTTATTTTTGACAATTTATAATTTTTGACTATTTTTTGGCCATTTTTGGATTCCTTTATCAACTTTAAGAAGGCATAACTTTTCCAAATATCAGCCAATTTTCAAAATTTTTACATTTCTAAAAACGCTATAATCCTTTTTTCAAATAGCATTTAAAATTATTTACATGTAGAAACTATGGTTGAAAGAGAAAGAAATTGCAGTGAAATCGTTTTTAGTAGAAAATTGACGATTTTGTCAACTTTGAAGAGCAATAACTTTGCTAAAAATCACCCAATTTTCAATATGTTTGCATTTCTGATTATGGTATCGAACATAGTTTGAATCTGCATTAAAATTTTTTACTATTGAAACTTTTTAATTTTTGACTATTTTTGGCCATTTTTGGATTCCTTTATCAACTTTTAGAAGTCATAACTTTTCCAAAAATGACCCGATTTTCAAAATTTTTACATTTCTGATAAACGCTATAATCCTTTTTTCAAATAGCATTTAAAATTTTTTACATATAGAAACTATGGTTGAAAGAGAAAGAAATTGCAGTGAAATCGTTTTTTTGTAGAAAACTGACTGTTATGTCAACTTTAAAGAGCAATAACGTTGCTAAAAATCACAAAATTTTTTAAATTTTTGCATTTCTGTTTATGGTATCGAACATAGATTAAATCAGCATTAATATATTTTACTTGTGCAACTTTTTAGTTTTTGACTATTTTTGGCCATTTTTGGATTCCTTTATCAACTTTAAGAAGTCATAACTTTTCCAAAAATCAGCCGATTATCAAAATTTTTACATTTCTGAAAAACGCTATAATCCTTTTTTCAAATAGCACTTAAAATTCTTTAAATATAGAAACTATGGTTGAAAGAGAAAGAAATTGCAGTGAAATAATTTTTTAGTAGAAAATTGACGAGTTTGTCAACTTTGAAGAGCAATAACTTTGCTAAAAATCACCCAATTTTAAATATGTTTGCATTTCTGATTATGGTATCGAACATAGTTTGAATCTGCATTAAAATATTTTACTATTGAAACTTTTTAATTTTTGACAATTTTTACATTTCTGAAAAACGCTTTAATCCTTTATTAAACTAGCACTTAAAATTCTTTACATATAGAAACTATGGTTGAAAGAGAATGAAATTGCAGTTTAATTGTTTTTTAGTAGAAAATTGACGATCTTGTCAACTTTGAAGAGCAATAACTTTGCTAAAAATCACCCAATTTTTCAAATATTTGCATTTCTGTTTATGGTATCGAACATAGTTTGAATCTGCATTACAATTTTTTACTATTGAAACTTTTTAATTTTTGACTATTTTTCGGCATTTTTGGATTCCTTTATCAAATTTAAGAAGTCATAACCATTCCAAAAATCAGCCAATTTTCAAAATTTTTACATTTCTGAAAAACGCTTTAATCCTTTATTCAATTAGCATTTAAAATTCTTTACATATAGAAACTATGGTTGAAAGAGAATGAAATTGCAGTGAAATCGTTTTTTAGTAGAAAATTGACGATTTTGTCAACTTTGAAGAGCAATAACTTTGCTATAAATCACCCAATTTTAAATATGTTTGCATTTCTGATTATGGTATCGAACATAGCTTGTGTCTGCATTAAAATTTTTTACTATTGATACTTTAAAATTTTTGACTATTTTTGGCCATTTTTGGATTCTTTTATCAACTTTTAGAAGTCATAACTTTTTCAGAAATCAGCCGATTTTCAAAATTTTTACATTTCTGAAAAACGCTTTAATCCTTTTTTGAACAAGCACTTAGAATTCTTTACATATACAAACTATGGTTGAAAGAGAATGAAATTGCAGTGAAATCGTTTTTTAGTTGAAAATTGACGATTTTGTCAACTTTGAAGAGCAATAAATTTGCTAAAAATCACCCAATTTTTAAAATTTTTGCATTTCTGTTTATGGTATCCAATATAGTTTGAATCTGCATCAAAATTGGTTACTTTTGACAATTTTTAATTTTTTACTATTTTTGGCCATTTTTGGATTCCTTTATCAACTTTAAGAAGTCATAACTTTCCAAAAATCAGCCGATTTTAAAAATTTTTACATTTCTGAAAAACGCCTTAATTCTGTTCTTAAATATCATTTAAAATTCTTTACATATAGAAACTATGGTTGAAAGAGAAACAAATTTCAGTGAAATCGTTGTTTAGTAGAAAATTGACGATTTTGTCAACTTTGAAGAGCAATAACTTTGCTAAAAATCACCCAATTTTTTAATTTTTTGCATTTCTGTTTATGGTATCGAATATAGTTTGAATCTGCATCAAAATTGGTTATTTTTGACAATTTATAATTTTTGACTATTTTTTGGCCATTTTTGGATTCCTTTATCAACTTTAAGAAGGCATAACTTTTCCAAAAATCAGCCAATTTTCAAAATTTTTACATTTCTAAAAACGCTATAATCCTTTTTTCAAATAGCATTTAAAATTATTTACATGTAGAAACCATGGTTGAAAGAGAAAGAAATTGCAGTGAAATCGTTTTTAGTAGAAAATTGACGAGTTTGTCAACTTTGAAAAGCAATAACTTTGCTAAAAATCACCCAATGTTAAATATGTTTGCAATTCTGATTATGGTATCGAACATAGTTTGAATCTGCATTAAAATTTTTAACTATTGAAACTTTTTAATTTTTGACTATTTTTGGCCATTTTTGGATTCCTTTATCAACTTTTAGAAGTCATAACTTTTCCAAAAATCACCCGATTTTCAAAATTTTTACATTTCTGAAAAACGCTATAATCCTTTTTTCAAATAGCATTTAAAATTCTTTACATATAGAAACTATGGTTGAAAGAGAATGAAATTGCAGTGAAATCGTTTTTTAGTAGAAAATTGACGATTTTGTCAACTTTGAAGAGCAATAACTTTGCTAAAAATCACCCAATTTTTCAAATATTTGCATTTCTGTTTATGGTATCGAACATAGTTTGAATCTGCATTACAATTTTTTACTATTGAAACTTTTTAATTTTTGACTATTTTTGCGCATTTTTGGCCATTTTTGTATTCCTTTATCAACTTTTAGAAGTCATAACTTTTCCAGAAATCAGCCGATTTTCAAAATTTTTACATTTCTGAAAAACGCTTTAATTCTTTTTTGAACTAGCACTTAGAATTCTTTACATATAGAAACTATGGTTGAAAGAGAATGAAATTGCAGTGAAATCGTTTTTTAGTAGAAAATTGACGATTTTGTCAACTTTGAAGAGCAATAACTTTGCTAAAAATCACCCAATTTTTTAAATTTTTGCATTTCTGTTTATGGTTTCGAATATAGTTTGAATCTGCATCAAAATTGGTTATTTTTGACAATTTATAATTTTTGACTATTTTTTGGAAATTTTTGGATTCCTTTATCAATTTTAAGAAGTCATAACTTTTCCAAAAATCAGCCAATTTTCAAAATTTTTACATTTCTAAAAACGCTATAATCCTTTTTTCAAATAGCATTTAAAATTATTTACATGTAGAAACTATGGTTGAAAGAGAAAGAAATTGCAGTGAAATCGTTTTTAGTAGAAATTGACGATTTTGTCAACTTTGAAAAGCAATAACTTTGCTAAAAATCACCCAATGTTAAATATGTTTGCAATTCTGATTATGGTATCGAACATAGTTTGAATCTGCATTAAAATTTTTAACTATTGAAACTTTTTAATTTTTGACTATTTTTGGCCATTTTTGGATTCCTTTATCAACTTTTAGAAGTCATAACTTTTCCAAAAATCACCCGATTTTCAAAATTTTTACATTTCTGAAAAACGCTATAATCCTTTTTTCAAATAGCATTTAAAATTCTTTACATATAGAAACTATGGTTGAAAGAGAATGAAATTGCAGTGAAATCGTTTTTTAGTAGAAAATTGACGATTTTGTCAACTTTGAAGAGCAATAACTTTGCTAAAAATCACCCAATTTTTCAAATATTTGCATTTCTGTTTATGGTATCGAACATAGTTTGAATCTGCATTACAATTTTTTACTATTGAAACTTTTTAATTTTTGACTATTTTTGCGCATTTTTGGCCATTTTTGTATTCCTTTATCAACTTTTAGAAGTCATAACTTTTCCAGAAATCAGCCGATTTTCAAAATTTTTACATTTCTAAAAACGTTATCATCCTTTTTTCAAATAGCATTTAAAATTCTTTACATATAGAAACTGTGGTTGAATGGGAATGAAATTGCAGTGAAATCGTTTTTTAGTAGAAAATTGACGATTTTGTCAACTTTGAAGAGCAATAACTTTGCTAAAAATCACCCAATTTTAAATATGTTTGCATTTCTGATTATGGTATCGAACATAGCTTGTGTCTGCATTAAAATTTTTTACTATTGATACTTTAAAATTTTTGACTATTTTTGGCCATTTTTGGATTCTTTTATCAACTTTTAGAAGTCATAACTTTTCCAGAAATCAGCCGATTTTCAAAATTTTTACATTTCTGAAAAACGCTTTAATTCTTTTTTGAACTAGCACTTAGAATTCTTTACATATAGAAACTATGGTTGAAAGAGAATGAAATTGCAGTGAAATCGTTTTTTAGTAGAAAATTGACGATTTTGTCAACTTTGAAGAGCAATAACTTTGCTAAAAATCACCCAATTTTTTAAATTTTTGCATTTCTGTTTATGGTTTCGAATATAGTTTGAATCTGCATCAAAATTGGTTATTTTTGACAATTTATAATTTTTGACTATTTTTTGGAAATTTTTGGATTCCTTTATCAACTTTAAGAAGTCATAACTTTTCCAAAAATCAGCCAATTTTCAAAATTTTTACATTTCTAAAAACGCTATAATCCTTTTTTCAAATAGCATTTAAAATTATTTACATGTAGAAACTATGGTTGAAAGAGAAAGAAATTGCAGTGAAATCGTTTTTAGTAGAAATTGACGATTTTGTCAACTTTGAAAAGCAATAACTTTGCTAAAAATCACCCAATGTTAAATATGTTTGCAATTCTGATTATGGTATCGAACATAGTTTGAATCTGCATTAAAATTTTTAACTATTGAAACTTTTTAATTTTTGACTATTTTTGGCCATTTTTGGATTCCTTTATCAACTTTTAGAAGTCATAACTTTTCCAAAAATCACCCGATTTTCAAAATTTTTACATTTCTGAAAAACGCTATAATCCTTTTTTCAAATAGCATTTAAAATTCTTTACATATAGAAACTATGGTTGAAAGAGAATGAAATTGCAGTGAAATCGTTTTTTAGTAGAAAATTGACGATTTTGTCAACTTTGAAGAGCAATAACTTTGCTAAAAATCACCCAATTTTTCAAATATTTGCATTTCTGTTTATGGTATCGAACATAGTTTGAATCTGCATTACAATTTTTACTATTGAAACTTTTTAATTTTTGACTATTTTTGCGCATTTTTGGCCATTTTTGTATTCCTTTATCAACTTTTAGAAGTCATACCCTTTCCAAAAATCAGCCGCTTTGAAAATTTTTAAATTTCTGAAAAACGCTTTAATTTTTTTTTCAACTAGCATTTAAAATTCCTTACATATAGAAACTATAGTTGAAAGAGAAAGAAATTACAGTGAAATCGTTTTTTAGTAATAGCAATAACTTTGCTAAAATCACCCAATTTTAAAAATTTTTGCATTTCTGTTTATGGTATCCAATATAGTTTGAATCTGCATCAAAATTGGTTACTCTTGACATTTTTAAATTTTGACTATTTCGGCCATTTTTGGATTCCTTTATCAAATTTAAGAAGTCATAACTTTTACAAAATCCGCCGATTTTTAAAATTTTCAAATTTCTGAAAAACGCTTAAATCCTTTTTTCAAATAGCATTTAAAATTTTTAAAAATTTTTGCATTTCTGTTTATGGTATCGAATATAGTTTGAATCTGCATCAAAATTGGCTACTTTGGCAACTTTTTAATTTTTGACAATTTTTGGCCATTTTTGGATTCCTTTATCAACTTTAAGAAGTCATTACTTTTCCAAAAATCAGGCGATTTTCAAAATTTTTACATTTCTGAAAAACGCTTTAATTATTTTTTCAACTAGAATTTAAAATTCTTTACATATAGAAACTATGGTTGAAAGAGAAAGAAATTGCAGTGAAATCGCTTTTTAGTAGAAAATTTACGATTTTGTCAGATATCAATAAGACCAATTAACAATAAGATCAAGTACCAATAAAACCAATATATCAATAATACCAGTTATCAATAATGCCAAATACAACATACCAAATACCATATACAATACAATACATTATTGCTTCTTTATATACTACCGCTTTAGTATGAAGCAGACCTTTTTCGAAAGAATTTTCTTTCTCATACGGCCTACCTGCCTAATCGCAAAGCTTACCAATTCTCGTACTTACCTGTACCCTCCCCGTATCTCACGTGGTCCACACCTCGATGGCGCTTGTGAGTTTCTGCATAATATCAATTGGCTTATGA
The DNA here is from genome assembly GCA_018150725.1 of Drosophila quadrilineata. Taxonomy (NCBI): domain Eukaryota; kingdom Metazoa; phylum Arthropoda; class Insecta; order Diptera; family Drosophilidae; genus Drosophila; species Drosophila quadrilineata. The sequence goes on from JAECWN010000452.1 coordinate 140,087, forward strand.
GTCCAATTAAATTCATGCTCAGCACAGGCTCGCATGTTTACTTGAAAAAAAAAAGAAAAAATAATTTGGAAGTCGCTTTACATTGAATTACCATTAGGGTATTCGGCGTGGGACTTCAAAAAATATGCGAAGACAGCGATCAAAGCGTGCGCGCATATACACACACATGCATATTCTTGCGCCGCTACCGCAAACGCTCATACACACATACACACAGCCACCCACAGCGACGTCACAAGCATAACGCCATTTATGCGCCAGCCAATAGAAATGACCCACAAAGAGAAAGAGACAAAAAAGTTCGACAACAAGCAGCGAAAAGCGCAGCGCGTTGTCGAAATATGTATACCCTTCACGTTGAAAGTTGTGAGTTAATTTGGAAGTCGCTTCACATTGAATTACCATTAGGGTATTCGTCGTGCGACTTGAAAAAATATGCGAAGACAGCGATCAAAGCGTGCGCGCATATACACACACATACATATTCATACGCCGCTACCGCAAACGTTCATGCACACATACACATACACACAGCCACCCACGAACCAAAGACATTAACACACTAAGATGCATAACGCCATACGAAATTTGTGTATAGCCAGCCGTTATTTGTTAATCATAAAGGAAAAAAAGACGAAATATTTTTAGATTTGCATTATATTGACGAATCATCACATATGTATACATATGTGCATTTTATCAACGAGCCTCCACATTTATTGGCAAGACACTACAACAGCTGATGTTAGCCCTGAAGCAGCTGCAAAGCCACCAACCATAAATTGAAGCATACTTTTAGGCTGCAATATATATTGCGACTACAAAATAACACGTGCTGACATTAATTTATATATAAGTATTATTTATATAATTTATATTAAAAAGTTATTAAGTAAATCCTATACTTTGATGCAATTTTATGCCATTTTATCATCAATCCATCATTTTGACCACCCACCACTTTTACTGTGGTGACTTACCAATTATTCACCACAATTACAGAGTTGTACTTTACGACCATCCGCTACTTCTACAGTGTTGTACATTCTCCACGAGTGACCATATCAGCTGATTTAGCAATTGCAGCATTAATTATTGTTGCCATTTTAAAATTTAAGCAAATGTTAATGTCATAATATGTATAGTTAGGTTATGGCAAAAGCTTGTACTGATACATATTTTGTATTTTGCCTAAACAATTCTCCTGCCGATAAGCTTGTAACTTGGTTTGGGCGCCAATGATTATGATTAAATTTGTTAAGGCGTACTAGCTTAAAAGATCTAAAATATTGAATGCATTGCGAATTATTTCATATTAGAAGGTTATGCAAAAATATTGTTAAAATAGTTTAATATATTAATCGTATCTTTGTCTTTTTGAAAATTTAGAACTTTGAAAATCATCAATTATACGAAGCTAGAACTTCTACAGTGATAAAGGTGCTGATTTTCCATTTAAAAAGGCAATAACGTATAAGTAGCATTATACACCAAACATATTAAAAAACAAACTTTTAGTTTCTTTTTGTTGCTAATATGCCAGCCGAAAAATTAAAAATAAAATTTTCCCGGTGGTTTGGTAATAATACGACAAGCGTCCAAAAATTTACCTGCAGTAACCAGATAAAATTGCAATGATATGATATCTATGTTATGGACACGTTAAAAATTGTTCTCGCGATTATATTTTACTAAGTCCTCATCCATTAAATACCGATTTAAAAATAAATACAATGTTCATTTTGGGAATAAATCATACATATATATCTACTATATATATGTACATATGGTCACATTATAATAAGAAATACAACATGTGCGGACATTGCAGTGCACTGGTTTACCATATGCGCTTTTAGTCAAAGAAATTTAACTTCCATGAAAAATAGAGCTAGTCATTCTGACGCCGTCCAAAGGTCATCAGGCGCACACATGTATTGTTAAAAGTTCCGAACAGTGCGCCAATTTTTATACGCATCTTAAGTTTAGGAAAGCAGACTAATGCAACTTTTTTAAATTTCACCATCAAATTTATTTTAATCAAATAGCCTTCTATTGAACTTACTTACAAATAATTACATACATACGTGTTTGTGTTTTTTTTTTTTGTTTATGATACCTGTTTAAATGACAACAGCCAAAATGCATAATTTTTAAAAATTTAAATAACTTTACATATCGAATGCAAGAGTGACGTCACTTTCCTAAATATAATATTCAAATATATTTCTTAATTTTTACAAATTAAAGAACAGTTTCCTTCTTATCATACTATAATATTTTTAGAGTTGCTGATGCCTATATTAACCAACACGTAGCATACTGACACATAAAATTAAAATGTATTTACCACCAACTGCGAGCAAAAAATTTGAATTTTTTTTAAGTTTTGCTGCCTAAGACACCTATTTTTAACTGTATTAATGTACTGCGTGTTCGTGTTTTAACGGTACATATGTTTTTAAAGTTAAACGTTATGTATTCTTCACAGTTATTTAATTTACTGTATTTTACATGTATCATGCATAATTTACTTTAGGCAATGTGTTAAATTATAAAAACTTAAGATTTCTGTCATTTCTATTCTATGTTATTTTGTACTCTTCTTTTTTTTTAAATTTATGCACATCGAAATCTTTTAATAAACCAAACATGTAATTCCATTTATTTTATTCACTAAAGCAAAATACAGAAACGTGTTGCATCAAACATGTTTGAAGAATGGACATACAGAACTAAAATGAATAAAGCACGATTTCATCTCTAACTGCAACCCAACCAGTTTGACCGCGTGCTGCTCTAAGTGTGTCATACAGCCGTTGTTTTTGGCCCTCTCAAAACGCAAGACACCCTCGCTATAAACGGACGTGTTTTAGTTCGACTTACGGACAATAACAAAAATAGAAGTTAAATCATATAAATGAATATAAAAATCTTTCTAAGTTTATAGTTTTTCAATAAGTTGAATAACATATGACAGTATTTAAATGTAGAATGAAGAACAATCAAAAAAAATCATTTTTGTTCAAGGAAAGACTGCCGTTGTGGACATCTAAGTGTCATTTTATTAGTTTGGCAGCTAAGGATCCATGAATATTTAAAAAATGTGTATATAAATCGGTTTTGGATTCAAAACATTCAATTAAAAATGGCAGTGATCAAAACAGGCACACTCTACATGAAAATAAATGCGGCAGGCATGCAACATAAAATCAAAAAAGGTATACCGTTGAACTTTGTAAATTCTAAATTAAAAAAATTTGTATTGGTAGGGTACGTTATTTTTAGGAATAAACAGATGTGTGTGAATAAAACCGAAATTTTGAAAGTAAATGAAATAACATGTTACCACGCTGTAAAAAGGGGCTACAAAATTATTCTTGGGATGCATTACATGCAAGCTATTTTTAAAGTCATTTAGACATGTAATCCACTTTAATTGTAAGACACATTATTTGCGGCGCCACACCACAAGCACAAATTGGAAATCATTCTCTTTTTAGCTTTTGCATTTTCTGTTACCCTACCACAGCACACTTAAAACCATTTATTCAAATTCTGCAATATATAATGGTAATAGTTTCGATTTAAGATAATTAATAACAAATCAACTATTAAATAAAACTTGTTCAAGCATGAAAACAAAATAAAAATTTAAACAAAATTAAACAAGCTACAATATGCTCACGCCTTCAATTGGATTGATTTATTTTCATTGATAAAATTGCTATCTCACACCACTATTTTCAAGTCATTAAATTAAGTAATGAAAAAATAAACAATCTTCCCGCTTTATGTGCAATGACAAAGTTTTTGCCAATCAATATTCATATACACCATTCGCAGTGATAACCTATGCCTGATAATCAAAGCATTTTGTATTTACATATCTACATTTCTTAGCATCATAGCCATTGAATTTGTATTGACTGTGGCAACGGTATTAACTAAGTCTTATTTAGCTGTGTACCGTTATTTGCCCAGCATGCTTTTGAAACGTCTCTCAGTTGTTTGAATTTCGCATTGCTATTTGCACTTCTAAAATTAGCAAAGATAGGAAAATAATGTGGTTATAAATAGTTATGTCAACATGCAAAACACAAGTCACATGTATCTTCTAAAAGTGTGTCTGATTATGCGAAGATAAACGACACACCACAGCGTACACACGTACACAAAAGTACAAATGTATGCAATTCAAAATAGAAGCTACCAATATTTAATAAAATTCATTTACAAAGTTAAAAAAAAAAAACACTTTTTATTAAAAAAAATGCCTAACTGTATATATATTATTTAAAGTTTCTCATAACAATCTTTTCGTGTTAGTGTCCGCCTTTTTGTAAAAATGGAAAATGAGAAAAGCATTATTATTTAACTTTTGCAAAATCAACTGTTAAGGTCATTGGTAGGAACTTTAATTCCCATTTAAAAAAAAAAAATATTGCGAACTTCATGTATATCAATAAATGATTAAAATTTAGAACTGCTACTTTACGTTTTGAATGCTCGAAAATAAACTTTAAATCAAAATATTAAGTAGATTTAAACTTAATAATATATACAATGATATATATATATATATATATATATATTTAAATTGATTGATTTTAGTTGCTACTCTTATTTCAGATTGCCTTAGTTTAAGCGATCGTAACGCTGGATTTTGTTCCGGCAGCTCAGAAAGTGGGTGCGGTGATGATTTAGTTCAAGAAAATGTGGCCAAATCTAGCTTGCTTAAGGAATCGATAAAAATAAATGATTTACATAAAAAATCTATAAGAAAGATTGGCAATAAGCGTAAGACCATGGAACCTTCAAAAGTAACCGACTGCTCAGCTTATTCATCTAAACCACTCTGGGGTCCATTGAAAAAACGCATAAGATATACCTCCTCAGCTGATTCAGCTGTGGGACTTACGCCGCCTTCACTTTCATCACCTCCTTACACAAATAATCCCTTACCATCCTCATTGGAGGACATGTCGTGCTCTAGTCAAAGCATACCACGCCAAGATAATACAAATCCAGCTTATATATTTGGACGACATCCTGGTGTTACTACCTTTCACCGTGATTACAATTTACCGAATCAAACAGAACAAACAGAGCCTCTGGATTTAGTTGCCAGATTGTCGGCATCGACAACTAATATAATATATAATTTAAATTCAATTGTTGAAAGCCATCATTCTCTCTCACTCAATTTAGTGGATGAAACTGTGAAGCAAAAGGAAGAGGATTCACAAAGGGATAATAATATTAGCCCACAATTACAGCAACTCACACGTAACTATAAAAATATGTCACGAGAACGTAGAATTGAAGCGAATGCAAGGGAACGCACAAGAGTTCACACGATTTCGGCAGCTTATGAAAATTTACGTCGAGCAATTCCAGCATTTGCTAGCTCGCAAAAGCTATCGAAGCTGTCGGTCCTGCAAGTTGCCTGCTCCTATATATTAACACTAAGTCGAATGACTGATCAGGATTACAGCTCTGGCCAATGTGAACCAAGAATTACTGATTGCATTGCAGCTATCACGTCTACAATTCAGACGGAAGGAAAAGCTAAACGTAAACTGAAAGTTAAAAGTTAAAATATTTAAACTGAATCCAATTTTATAAAAAAGTTCTGTGCCCAAAATTCACCAACTTTTTTTAATAACTACCTTAAAGTTCCTGTTTTAACCTCTGCTAATTTAACTAAAAATACCAAATAAATAGAATAGACTTAGAATTAATGTATTCAAAGTCAGACATTACAGTGTGGCTGTATTTTAAAAGTAAGTTCACAAAAATACAAAAGGAAAAAAATCAATTGTCAATTGTAAATATGGTAGTTCCAATTAAACAATTATTTTAAAAGACAATAAATTTAGTTATAAAGTAAAATTAAACAATAAAAATTCTTACAACTAATTTCTATTTCTATATGAGGTATTAGTGTTATAAAATAATTCCTTATTCTTTTCTATAAATACAAATCGATTATCATATGAAATATGTGTTTGCAAATATCTCGGGTAAACCAATATTCCCTTTGGTGCAAAGGTACTCAAATAATTATTCCAAAAACGACCAAACCATTCCCAGTTAGATGAAGTACTAGGGTTATATATTTTTATATGATAAATAATCTTATCAGACCACAACAAGCGATTTGATGGAATAATGGACGATGACTGTGCTTTGTAGCGCAACAGGTGTGCATAGAGCAGTAACGCAAAGTGTCGGTTCAAGTGTACCAAGCTCTGACAAGTTCTATTTGTATGAACATACATATACATATATATTCACACTAACAACTTATCAGTCACATAATTAAATATCAGCAGTACTTTGTAATCTAATGAAAATTCACCAGGAGTTGCTGTGTTCCAATAAATCAAGTATTTGGTGCAGATGCACTGTCGACGCTCTTTTATCATACATATGTATGTATGTTGTCTGTATTTCTTTAAGAATATTTACATCTACTTGACCTAATATGAAATGGTACGTATGCATTACGTCAGCTTTTAAGCCACAAATACAGGTTTATTATAATTAAAGTGTATAACAGGTGTTTCAAAACTATTACATGTAAATAATTGTTATTAAAATTTTGATTTGTAAATACACACTGCAATTAATTTTGACTGGCATCAATTGAAAAATCGATTGAGCCTTATGTTATATAAAAGAGGCACGTCTTTAGTGCAGCCAGACTAAAAATAAATAAATATAAAAATATTAAGAGAAACCACAAAAATTTAAATGTTAAATATTTATTTAAAGTTATTAAAATAAAATGATTTATTGTACAACATCACATTGCATTCCAGTCCCCCTTAAGGCTTTGTTCAAAACATATTTCGATATATTTGTTGCACCGTTTTTTTATATAAATATATTTTGGTAACATTTATTTCAATAGAACAAAGGTATTATCGGAGTTGTTTCAATAGTTTAATTAAATATAAGAATTTTTTGATTACATTTAGTTACCACAATAAATTGATAGCAATCCTATATTATTTTATTGTCAATGAAGAGGATTGAAATATATCAAGCAATATTTTATAGTTTTAGTATGATTAAATAATAAACTAAAACTCATCTGTGCTCGACGGATTGTGATAAATGCGTATCTGCTTTCCTTTAATTATGGGATTCTGATCTAGTCTCACTTTCCAGAGTTTTACATCCCCTTGAATGTAAACCGTGTCAACTACTTCTGGTTTAATTCGGTATTTAAATTGGGTAATAAACTTCCGATTAACATATACTTCAAAGAAATTTTCCGTGCACACGATTGCCAAACTAAATGTCTTTCCAGGTCTAAAATTTGTATCTAGTTCAGACCTTTCTTCTTCAGACCAACTTCCATCATGCCAAGCGTTTCGGCAAACTACTGCTTTACCTATAGCACCGGTACTGGTTTGCGAAAATCGTGGATTAAAATGGAATGCAATGAAAGGATGTGGCCAAATATTCTGTCCTTGTTGCAAATTTATATAAAACGAATGCGGTAGCAATCGTACGCGGCCCTCAATTTTTATGCAACGCCCATTTTTCAACGATTTGGGACTCATTGTGCCATAATACGGCAGAGTTATTTCAGTATCGACGGGATCGGCACTAAGATTAATCCTAGAATAATTCATAGACATTTTTTTAGAAGTAGTTATAAGACACCATTCATGTGGTATACAGGGAGTTTCTTCATCCTTAGCATCAACTTCATTGATTTCAGAATCAATATCCATTTCAATAATTCGAGCTTTAGATTCTGTTAATCGGTTTGGGTAGCTCTCGACTTGGGTGCATTCCATGTTAACATCTTCTACGTCACCTTTAACTTCAAGAATTTTGACATCCTTGAAGGGTAGACGGTGGGGGTATTCAGAAAAATGGTGACCATTCATCGATATCATATAACAAGAATTTGTTACGAGAACTTGTATAGCAAATCTACCACCACGACGAAGTAAAAAAGGGAGAGCTGACGACACATCTTCACGTCCCCAAATATTGGATACTTTAGTGTTTCGCACAATATAATTTTGTGGAAGTCGTGGATTGATGTGAAGAGCAATGTCACCTGAATCATTTTGATATATAAAATTTATAGAGAATCTACGGAAATAAATTAAATTGGTTAAATCGATTTGATTAGCACTGCCATATGATAACTCACCTCTCGCAATTAATGGCAATTTTTCCTGTAAAAGTAAAACTAACGCCTTCTTTAAGTTCTCCAATTTGATCTGTACGATATTTTGGCTCCTCATCAGAGTATTCATAAAATGATGGCTGCAATTTAAAATAATTAACAATTTACTAAACTGTTTGAAAAAGCATTGGGAAATTTCCTAATTTGTATAAATGATTGTAATCCGTCAACTTATACTATTAATATAAAACATGGCATTTAATATATAATATTTCATTCATAGCTATTGCATTTATTTGGTATGCTTGAGTCACCGCTTACCTCAGTTAAACCACCCTTATTTGCCTGGTAACAGCAGAGAAATAGTTTATTACACATATTTTTGTAACACATTTCTGTTTACTACTTTTCAAATCATAAAACTAGATAAATATGTATAAAATGTTTCAATATTATTATATTTACATATGTGTTAAAAATGCATGTAAATATGTAATATATGCACTTCTGCAACATATTATAATTATCAATTTAATTGACAATTCATTGAGTATTACATTGTGCTAACACGACATGCGATCTGATTAGTTTTTGAACCTATTATTAGATATGCCAAATTTTAAAAGTATTATTTATTTTGTATGCTCTTTCATTGAATGACTCGACCGAGCATCATACGTACACATACATACATATGTATGTATGTTATTGAGAAAATTAAGAACTAAGAACTAAGTCGAATGAGCATAACCTTGAATACTTTTAATTTTTTTTTTTTTTTTTTAACTTCTAGTGTGTTGTCATCTTTAAGTTTTATAATTTAAATCGATTTATAAATTTAAATAGATTTTTTACTTTTAATATTGAACTACTTAAACATTTTACAAAATATATAGGCACCGAGAGTTTATTATTAAAATGACAACTCTGTTCTTTCCATCAGCTGAGCAAAAGCTTATTACTCAAAGCTTATCATATGTTATGTCAAGAAAAAGAGCGATACATTTAAGAAGTACATACATATGTACATTCAAATGTATGTATGTATGTACGCAATCGAGTTTGTTATTATAATAATATGTATATATATTTTATAGATTTATTCATCGCAAGACTGCACTGCGAACAAAACAATTGTATTTACATACTTTAAATTCCTTGCCATCAATTATTTCAATGTCTTTTGCAATATCCATGTGTTGAAAATCCAAATTCTCTGTATGATAATAAATTTTGCTTGCATCAACAGCTGCAAAATCAATGTCAGCCCTTCCAGCATTTTGCATATTTTCTATTTGGTCACTGCTCTGTGAGTTCAAAATATCCTGTCGTAACCAATGGTTCCGACAGTGGAAGCAGAATAATTTTAAACGACGTTTTGTATGATAGTATAATAAACTTCGGCTCAAATTAAATTGGTTACGCCAAAATGCATCCGACAGATCGCAGAGCTCCCGTACCAGCAACACTATTGCTGTCATACTAAAATGTGAATGGCATAAACGTCACAGTTGCACTGACTAACGGCTGTGGCATTTAAAGACTTTCTTTATATTATAAAAAATGTATACTTGACGCTGGACATTTTATATTAGAACACAAAAAGATCTTTATGACCTTAAGAGATGTTACTTTCTACTAAATATATCGTCTGTTATGTATTCTCATGATATATTTACGTGTTAAGACTTAAGTTTGTTTTGATAACAGCAGTGAGCTAGTACAAACTTACAAGGGAATTAAAGCTTTCAGTGACAATAAAAGCTCATAGTAGTCATGAAACTACAACTAGACGTTTTATGCTTTCACTTACGTCATTGTTGTTATATATGCGCCTATTAGTTCCACTGCAATTGTATCAATTTTTTTGTTTTCGGGAACTTTTCATTTTTGTCATTTGATCGATATTTCTATTGAATTGAAAATTGATATTCAGTTTTAAAACTTATTAAATTCAATATTATGAAAAATTTTTTTATGTGACTTTTCACGAAATCAAAGCAAAATAATTAAAACACAATTGCCCATCATTTAAAAAATCTTTATACAAACGTCACACGCAACGAAAAATGTTCAAGTGATGCATAGTTTTTGTTGCCTGTTTTATGCACATGTAAATGGCCGTACATACCACATATAAAGATATACATATGTTGTGCAAAAGTTTTAATTAGGCGCAACTAAAAATTAACATATATATATTTGATATATTACTTAGGAAATTATCATGAATATATATTTATTTATATTTTGACAATAATATAATGACAATATAATAATAAAAATGACAATAATATATTACAATTTAATTGCTTATTCATAAAAATACATATTTATCTTCTCATTTATTAAATTTTATTTTCATATCATTAATATTTATGTACAATTCACTTTATTATCTTACTTATAAGGCAACCCCTAATTGGAAATTATTTTTAGTTATTTCAATGAAAACATTTCAATAATTATAGATCCACTATTAAATATTTTAAAACTATACGTATTTTAAATGATGTCTTTCGCTTAGCTAAAGAATCAGCAAAAGTGTTGTTTTATGAATGTCATGGCATATTTTATATGTCACACTCAGGCGTATAAAATAAGTTTTATGTATTATCGCTGCCGAGCTGAACGAGTACCCATAGTATGTGATTTCTGAACCAAACTTGATTTATCGCCACCAGGATTTTTATAGTATTTGGACATCGTTTTGCTTGTACGAGCTGGACGATTCGCATGATCCACTGACTTTTCCAGCTCAGCTTTTAATGGTAACTCGTCATCTTCGTCCCACCGCTCGCATTTTCTCTCATCCGTAAGAATGTCTTCCTCGTGAGGATCGCTTTTAAATTTATTACGACTTCGACGGTTGCGTGATGACGACGAACTCACATCCATGCGTTCTGTTTTTTCACTACGATTTATAATTAATATGAATAGCGGAGCAAATAAGAAATATACATCAAGGAATATACTTACTCTTTAATCGACAAATTTTTCTTTTCAACATTGCTAGCTTTTTGTTTTAGTAGCTCTAATTCCCTTTCAGCAATTGCCTTTTTGTGTTCCTCTGATGATTCTCCGGCAACAGACTTTGTAGTTGAGTCTGCAATTTGTTTTACAGGTTCCTCAAGTTTAACTCGTTTTAATTGCTGTTGCTGTTCTTGGGCTTGTTTTAATGATCGCTTCAAAGCGCTTCGTAAAGTATCTCGTGAAGATTCCGAAGGAACATTCTTACCAGGCTGAGGTAAGCCAATGGCCTCCAACAGTTTCTGTCCTAAAGCAGATTTAACATCTGCTTTACGGACATTTGGTGCAGTTTCTTTGATCGAAGCGCGATTCTTTTGGGTGCTGACATCAACTTCTTGAGAGTGATCTTCATCACAGCTTAAACTTTTATGAGTAACTACTTCTATAACAGTGCTGGTTGGCGCTTGAAGTAATTCACCACCATGTTGGGAATTTAAGCTCCCAGGTACAACTGATGTTCCTACATCCACATTGCATGCATCCGCGTCTTTGATTTGAATATTTTCATTTATAGCTATACCTCCAATATTGTTTGATAAAGTCTTTTCCACATTTGTCTTATGTATACAATTTTTTTCACCAATTTGAGTGGCGCCTTTGCGGCGTTTGATTACTGGTCGAGTTATGATTTCATGTTCACATGTATTGTTGGATTGCAGTTTAAGTGAATTAATTTCGCTACTAGAAGCAGTTATTTCATTCAAAGATGGTTGAGGTTCAACCAGAATAATATCTTCCAAGTTAATGGGTGTTTTAGTTGCTGAAACACTTCGACTTCGACGTGGCCGTTGGTTACTATTTGTTTCCTGTTGTTTTAACAAAGATTTGAGCGCTTCATTTAGCGCATCTGCTGGACTTGAACCAAATTGGGACATCAGTATTGAGTTTATGTTAAGCAATTCATTAGTGACAAGTTCAGCATTTGAAGTGCACGCTGTTACCGAATTACTGCCATGCATATTTATCATATTATCCCGAGATCGTGATTTTCGGCGCGGACGTTTTGTGGGAGGGACGGCTGACTTGCCGTATGATTGTGGTTGCTCTGAATCAGTTGGACTTGATGGCACCAACTGTACTGATGTCTCTGGTGGCAATTTGTACAACTTGCAATCTCCTAGAACAGCCGCTTCAGCAGATGCTTGCGTATGGGTTACTGTGGCCTCGTTACTTGCTCCCGCTTGCTTCTGTTGCTGAATAATGTTCATCATAGGTCCAAGATATGGTCCAAGCAGCTGTGTAAGATCAGTGTTTTGCAACAGGTTTCTATCGGACATAATTACAGCAAATTTAGAGTTTTTCAAACGAGACATTTGTTCTTCACAATTTTCCATTGTTACTGGCCATTTAAGGGCCTTAAGAATTAACATTAAAAGGTCAGGATCACGAATGACATTTCCCAATGAAATAGAATCTGTTAGATTATTGATATTGGTAGTCACATTCGCGGAAGCTTTAGATTTCAAATTAAAATCAGATGTTGTTTGATTTGAACAGTTTTTTGCAAAATTGGGCTCATTACTTTCAACTTTCGCTGTGACATGCTGAATTAGAGTAAGAGATTCGTCTCTTTTTTTTTTAGGTGCTGCTATAATAATGTGTTCCGGAAGTGCTTCTTCAACGGATGGTTCTGCTCCATACAGAGATAAGTGTGGTACTACTGTGGTTGTCACCAATGGATTAATGTTATTGTCATTCGCAGTTGATCGTTGATGTGATGACTTCAAGAGCGATATCTGACCGTCCCGAATGGCACTTATATTGTTTAAAGTATTCTTTAGATTGCGCCGCTTTTGTTGTAACACGTTGGTCGGCAGATTTGGAACGCCAGCGTTGTTTATTGCTTGCGGATTGCATCCAGATGGTGTAATGACGGTTGGTCTTGTGCCTGTTATACGACCATGAGTCTGTATAAAATTAATAACACCTGCAGGAGAGTTTTTTTTTTCTGGGACATTCTTCGTTACCCTAGAGGAATCCATATCTGGATTAGCTTGCGTTAAAGAATGAGACTGTTGCATCGAACGCTGAGCTATGGACATAGGTGTTGAACTATACCTAGAATCTCCGAAATGGCTGTTGCGTCGACTTGATATGGTTGGTTTTGTATTGTCTCGGTATTTAATAGACTGATTGTCCATTGTTCTTGTTTGTGATTTATGCGAAGTAGCGACTTCACTGCCTTTATTATTTAAAGTGTTAACAACATCATTAGGATTTGTGTTGCTGACTGGTTGATTTGATGACATTTCATTGATCACTTCCGGAGGACGAGTTAGCATTATTGGATGAAATGTATCAATGTCTGAACTGTAACGTTGCTGATTAAAACTCTGATTCCATTGATTAACATTAAGGTCTTTTACAGCAGCAAAAGAAGGAGACACATTCCGCCTGTCTATTGTTGATTCCCGAGACGGTTTGGGCTGCTGGAAAAAAAAAAAACATTAAAATAAAAAAATTAAGTGAACATTTTCAAAGTACTTACCGCAATATTAATTAAAAAATCTTTAAAAACACGCTGGGTGTGTTTAGCAATATTTGAGAGGGACGCTGTTGCTTCGACTTGGCGGTAACAGGATTTACAAAGTACTTTAGGTAGAGGATCATCTTCAGAAACCTAATTTTAAAAAGATATGTATTAGTTATGACAATTTCAATAATGTCAGTTTATTATTTATTTATTTACTTACATTGAGGAAGATATGCTTAGCTATTTTATCTTTTAATCCAGTTGTCTTGAAAATAAAAACACTTTCCACTATAGAATTATTTTTGCTTTTTGTGTTCGCCGCGCAGATTCGGCACAAATGCTCAAATTGTGCTTCCATTTTATTGTTGTTGATATTCAATTATTAAGGCTGTGTTTTAATGTGATTGTACATATGTAATTAGACCTTAACTTGTAGAGGAATCATCGAGTATATTTTTATTAACAAGACTGCTTAACTTCTTTCATGTTATTGGAATGCCACACTGTATATTTATTTTTACCTATACTTTACAGAAAACTGCAAGTGCACTAACGCATTTTGTTACACTCAATTCACGCACTCTTTCTTCATATTCGCTTCGTTGTCATCAAATTCGCACTCACAGTAGCACGTTAGTGTGTGAGTATATGCACAAACACAAACTCGTCATATCTACTGCAATGTGTGTTGCCTTGTTTACTATATTTTGAGTATTTTTATTTTTATGCACTATTACACATTCGTGAAAGTCGTGAGCGCGCAAAAGAGAGCAAGCGAAAAATGGCAAAATGTTACAACAAAAATTATGGCAACATACATGCATACACACCGAACGATGAACGTGTGAGGCGAACCTCGATCATAGGAGAGCGAGGAAAGAGAGCGCAATTCTCTCTTTTACTTTAGATGCCACTGTATTATATACTAGAATATTTTTGTTTCCTCAAATTTATTTTGTTCTAGTTTATTGATGATATTTACAATTATAATTTAATGCTATTATAAATTTAGATAGCTTTATTTTAAATTTCTTTTTTTTTATTAATTAAACAATTCAACCAACACTTGCGATTCGACGAACGTACGAAAAGAGACTGAAAGAAAACTGAAAAAAACATATACATATACTCCATGACGGCTTGTCACACATACACTCTTGCACTGCAGTCCACGTTGTTATTGTTGTGCACGCTCTGCGCTCTGCTGATGGTTGTATGAGTGCGTGAGTGTCTGACTGTTGTTTTTATTACAGATACACAGATACACACTAATACGAACCTACATATTTTCGTATTTTTTCTGCTGAACGTCGTGTTAATAAAAATTTTGCTCTTATACATGTATGCATGGATATACATATGTATGTACGTGTAGCAGACATTTTGATGGCGTACAGCCAGTTTTCCATTGTATCGGTGGGATGGACGCGATATGTTTGCATATGTATGTATACATACACATGCACATAAACATACACATACATACATATATAGATATGCATTCCGATTTAGGCATTCACATGTACATACATATGCATCGATGTCTGTACATACTTTTGAATACCAGTGTATAAGAACTACATTTGTATGTGTATTTGAACTTACATATGTATGTACATATTTTTATATTTGAATAATACTCCGACGTACACACACATGAGCGTAGAAAGCATTTTAAACTTCTGTTGTGACTTCAAACCCGTGGGATTTATATTTTAAAAAATATTCATACTCAATATACTCTTATATTTGGCATAGCATTTGCGTTCTCTTTACTACATTTGTTATTTTTTCTCACACATACAATGACAGACTATGTGTACTTCATATGTACATATGTATGTATGTATGCACATGTCTGATCATTGTGTATTTTATTTTGCTTTTTGAGCTTCCCGACGCTTACCAACACCGCTAAAAGAAAACGTATGTATACATGTATGCATCTGTACATGAATGCATCTGTACATATTGAAGCATTTTCGACGGCTTATATGTTATGACATTTTGATCATACTAAATTTAACACAGAATGTATAATATTTGAGATATTTATTTCTTTATGTTGATTTTTTATAACGATTATTAGCAATATAATGGATTTTACTGTATGTATAGAGCGATTCTTATAAAGGTGAAAGCAACACATAAGTAAACATGCTAACATACATACATACATATGTACATGTCCATGTATGAATGTATATGTAGTGGAATTTTACTTATGAGGTACAGTTTTATGAGTTGCCAGTATTTAGTGTAGCGATATTTTGGGGATCGATTTGTTGTTCTAATTATATCTTGATAAAATCATTGTAAAACATACTTTAAATACATATTTAAATAAGTTATTGTTAAAATAGTACATACATATTATATATGCTGATTTGGATATTTGGAAATGCACTGAAATAGGTGTGATAAAACTTAAAAATATAGTGAACACTTAGACATTTAAAAACTTAATTATCAAAGTAAATCATTTAATTTTATTTAAATTTGATATAACTTGGGGAATCAGTTTATTATATTAAATCTATCTAATGTTAACCAAACATTTATGTAAATTTTTACCTTTTTTCACATCTTTCAAAAAATTGAATAAGTAAATTTTATTTACTTATTTATGATGATAACAAAGCTTTCTTTATGCATAGCCTTGCGCCGAGGCATATTAACACTTTGAGTTTAGGGTTTAAATTGTATAATGAGGCTGTAAACTATAAAATTTATATTTTATTAAGTTCACATATTCATCCAGACTCTTGAATAGGAGAAGCATACTTTGAGGCGATTCTTAAGTCAGAAGAGGTCATAGATTATCTATGATCTATGATAGATACACATACCGACAATTTAATTAATTACATAATTAGTAAAATATCGTAAAAAGAGCATCGAACTGTTGAAATGTACAACAAAAATAGATTAAATTAATTTGATTTATGGTTTGTGTAAAAATGCAACGTTTTGAAAGAGCGAATTCTCAAAAAAATTGCAATGAACTGCTGCAAAGCTAATTCTATTACGTAAATAAATCGTCTGTGCTCCCACTAAATATACAATAAAGGATAGTGTATAAAAGATCTACAAATGCATATGTACATATGTATGCATTACATATACACCTTTTAATGAGGTGAGGTATACTTTGAGGCTGTTCCAAAGACACAGTTGAACAATGTTAATGGGAGTGTTCGCAAATAAATATCTTTATGTACATATTAACATATATATATTTATTGTTTTTCCATAGCTTTATAATTTCTTGTGCACAGCATCAAAATCTGAAATTATAAAATATGTAAATCTTAGAGACCCTTAACATCACTTCACTTTCACTTGCACAATGTTAAATATGAAACTTGCACGGCATGAAAGTTGGAATTAAAACAATTTTTTTTTTTCGATGTTATAGGTAGTTTTAAGAAAGTTCAATAAATTATATTTATTCTCACTTAATGAGGGAATGCATACAGGCAAATGTATGTATATGTGCATATATGTATATATGTACATATGTATGTTCATTTAGCTGGCGTCCTTGGGACAATAAATATGCACTAAGTTTGTGGGAATGGAAATAGTTGTATCTGTGTACTGCTGAGCACTGGTGTTTTTGATACATTTTTTTATAAATCCGGTTTACACTACTATAACATTGGCCACACGTACGTACATATGAATGTACGTATAGAAATAAAATTGCACAGTGTGACTGTTTCTTAAATTTAACGGTTCACTAGTTATTAGTAATAACTTATTACTTCGTCAAATTCCAGTTCTATTATAAGATATATCAAAATTTAGTCCATTCAGAATTTTAATACAAATTATTTATCAAAGTTTATGAATATAAAACTACTGAATATTAAAATTAACACTTATTGTACTTATTGAAATGTAAAACACAAAATAATTTTCGGTTGGTCAGCTGACTATACTCTATACATGCATATGTAAGCTTATACTAGCAAGACATTGTAAATTCTAGTTTCTGCAATAATTTAAATAGTGCAGTCGTATTTGTACGCTCCTATATGCATAGGCCATGGTACTACAACTATTGTACTGTTGAGAAACCGACCAGAAGCGGAGTGGTCGGTGATTGCGAAATTGCCATGCCACTGTATGGAGAAGGTCAGCAAGTCAGTAGTTGGTTTTGCCTTTGTTGTCTTTACATTCACATTGCTATTATAGTTTCTGTTACTGTTCTGATTTTGAATTGTTCGACTGTGGCATGTTGCCACTGGCAACCTAGTTCATATAGTACTTTAGTGAGTGGGTGAGTCTAATTAAATAAAAGGAAATAGTGACTTCAGGTTTTGGGTATACACTTCATATAATAGGTGTGATATTTGCTTTAATAATTGTCAAAATGTTATACATTGGAACAATCATATAATTGATATAATTTGTGCCTTCTTGATACTCATGAAATTTTTACTAGCTTAATATAAGTAGTTCAATTAAAAGCAAATTGATTTAATTTAGCATTGTCGTTTCTAAAGGTCATTTCTAAAGTATCTTAATGCTTTAGTGTGTCCGATAGTATTGGTTTTGGACTTACCGCACAAACACATATGATGGTTTTTTTTGTTAATAGGGAAACTATCAAGGCTATTTTAGTGACGGCGGTTTGCAATACATGTGCTAGCATTTTTGACTTATATCTAATATATCTTAGTATTACATTATGTCCCTTACAACATTTAATTCCCAACATATAATTAATAATATTAATTTTGATACTTCGCGTTGCACTTTGAATGTATGAAATACTGGTCTTGCAATTGTGAGACGAATTATAGATCAATATACTTATAGAAAAAATTTAATTTGATACTGGCTTTTTTACGTAAAGCCCCAAAATTAGGTTGTTAGTCAATGACCATTATTCAGATGCAGAGGCCATGATAAAAATCATACGTTATTCATAAAACAAAAACTTCTTAAGTTTAAAATAATTTTGTGGTGGAAAAGTGAATGTCATGTTAGCGCGCTGTCTTCAACATTTAGCTATGGTACGTTAAATCAAAACATAGCGAAAACATTTGTAAGCATTCATAATGGTTCCAAAAACAAAATTGTTTTGTAATTAAGATATTAATGTAAATTCAAATTTTTTATTAGTTTTTGCTTTATTTTGTTTATTTTCAATTGTGAATTTAACTGAAGATTTTGCTTTTTTTTTTGTTAAAAATGTATACCTGTATAATCCCTGAAGGAAATTTAAGTTTTTAATAATTGCATTTAGCAATTCAGCAACATTCAGCAACATAATTGTAAGAGGTTTAATGAACTTTAATTTGTTATTAAATATTTTGATAAAGCTAATTATATCAAAATTAATATCGAAATGCATAAATTTAGTTAATATACTAAAGTAAAAACAACTTATGAACTGAGTATTTTCTCATATTAACAATTAAGAATACTACGAGCTATTAAACAAAATTATGCGAATCAAACCAGTTGTACTCTTACTTTCAAAAGCTTAAGAGATACTAAAGCACCACCCCGCATCGCACATATCTATCCAAAGCAGCAACAATGCAAACTTTGGAGCTGAATTCAGTAAAACTACAATACAGACCAATTTTCTTGTTGAAAACTGGCCCAGCTGACTGAATTAAAACACTTGTTGCTCATAGTCGTGAAGTTTACTTCTTTCGAGAAGGACGTGTAGTTCAATAAGGTACTCGGTAAGAAATGTTATGTGTTATATTAATGTGTCCATTGAATTGATACACAAAAAATAAAAAAGTTATACAGGTTTAGTTTACTTGTGAACGTTTTGTTAATTGATGAGAAACTCTGGTTGTGTGTGTATATATGTAGATACATGTAGAAATCATATTTAGTAAAGGTATATATTTAAGTCATATCATGAAGACACATTCCATAATTTTAATACTTCATGAACTATGATAATATCAGTACATAGTTATATAAAAATGTGACTGTATTTCTTAAAACGTTCTTTTAGTGAAATACTTGAAGTTTAGCTGTGGATTCCATTACTTCTGCTATGAATTTGAGGCACAATAAAATAAAATGTAATAAGAGCAACTGTGTGCAAAGCAAGAAAAGCTTTTGTGAATGAAACGAGTTTTACTCTTACTTTCAAAAGCTTAAGAGATACTGTCGATGAAATCCACATAGTATATAGCCTAACCGCAACAGCAAGTATGCCATCTGAGGTGCTGTAAGCTAACAGAAATCACAAGCCAGTTCAGTTTTAGTGTTGAAACCTGGCCCAGCTGACTTGCTCCAAGCACTTGACGCGTATAGTCGTGTAGTGAACTTCTTTCGAGTTGGACGTGTAGTTCGGTTGAGCTATCGGTAAGAAATGTGATTGGAATATATTATAACAAAGTAATATATGTACATATATATATATATATATATATATATATATGGAATCCATATTATTAAAACCCTAAAAAATATTGTGCATTAAACAAATGGGCATAGCCCAATTAAATTGGTTCGTGGTTGTCGTATTCATTTTATTCACGTATAGAAAGCAAGCGCAACTGCATTTAATAGTTCAAGAAACGCGCATGTGGTCGCGAAAATTAGTGGTATACGCAGACAGTCTAGCTTAACAGCGAATAGAAAGTTTCGCTAAAAACATAGAGAAAAACAAAAACGTTCAAGCTATGTTGTTTTATTATTTATTTTATACGTTTCACATTTTCATCTGGAAACGTTTACTTTGCGGCTAAAAATGTTGTGAAATTATTAATCGGGATCTGATTCGAAAATAATAATAAGAAAATATAATATAATATTGTATTGTACCAAATACGATGAAATGCACTGTTGAATGATTTGTGCGTGTGCCTCAAACGAAACAAAAAGTGAAAAAATTACGATATAGTTTCAAAAACTAAATAAAAGTGGCACCAAAGTGAAATAATATACAGTCAAGTTTTAAATAGAAAATGTGAATAAAATAAATTATCATACTGTCTTATTGCAGATAACTTAAATACTTATACTTAAATACTTATAACTAAAAAATCTGGCATTGATTAAGGTAAATCGGTATTCTCTTACCTTATAGATAGTTCCGAAAAGTAGTGCTTCAATTTTGAAATTTAAAATTTTGCAAATTAATGAAAATCTAAATTTCAACAACAAGAAAATTTACAGTTACCTTGATGCGCAATAACAACTGCAACATGGAGTTTTCAACACGTCGGCAAAGTTTGTACTGGCTTTTGGGACTGTGTCTATTGTTATTTGAAGCAGGTGAGTCAATCTGCGTTTATTAAGAATGAATTATTTTAACTCAGGTAGAAACAATTTTAATCAAGACTGAGTAGAAGAACATCCATTAAGGAGCTGAGTAGCTAGTTGTATAAGAAACTGAATATTCTAAACGGAGGCAAATGACATGTATTTTATCTATATTTTTCTGTTATATAAAACAGTTTTTTTTTTATTAGTTTCCTATCATTTATCATATCATTTGTGAATGCTCAATAACTCTATTAAATAGGCAAATTTATATATACGTTAAGCAATCGTAAGTCACATTTACTAAAATAAAATAAATTATGTATGTATAACATATTATATTTCGAGCGGACAACTATGGTTGTCCATTCAACATTACATTGTGCTTATGTAACTTAAACCACTCATGTAGACTGCTTATGGCACAGATATTAATTACATATTTATATTGTAGATATTGATTGGTGGTATTAGTGGATTGAATAGCTTTCTTAATGCAAACTATAGAATTAATGAACAAAATGAGCACCTATCTTAATTAATTAATAATTTTAAATTCATTAATACAAAGTAATATATTAAAAAAGTCTTAAAAATGTATTATAAATAATATAGAATATCCATGAGCGGAAATGTAGTAACAAATTTTTTTATTAACCTGATTTCTCTTCCATCTTGGTCTCTCAGTATTCTTGAAAGTAAAGGCGTGTTTCCTAAACTGATTGGGCGACCTTTGATCTTTTCACGGAAGGGTCAATGCCAAATCAAATTAGAGATGAATAGTGTTAACAATCATATTGCGAATATAAAGTATACGACAGGACGTAATTTTATTTATTTACTCTTTGATAACCACTTTTAGATTTATTTTTTTATACTCTAATAACTTGTGACTACCTATGGTATGTTATCATATGGTATATACATGTGTACATGGATGTGTCGCAATTCGGAGTGGCATGCCAGTAGCTGGCGTGGTCTTACGTTTTCCCAGTACTACATGACTATAACAAAAGACTTAGGCAACGAACTATTCAAACCTCGCTGAATATTCATAAATATGCACAGTGTATATGTATGTATGTTCAATTACAGACTTGTTTGCAATGCATATATATTTTGCGTTTGAGAGGGTCTTTGACTTTTTACCTTTCAACAAAAATGAAAGCGGAATTGGACTGTAAATTTTACTAATATCACTCATATAATACCTATATCGTGCAATTCGAGCCACTCGAACTACTTATATTTGCCTTGAGTTACTCTTACTATAGTTTACATCATAAGATATGTATGTACTTATCTGTTAGCTCATAGTTGGTCGATGAAATTAATTTGAGTGCGTAACAAGAGCTCTAACAGCATACACAACCATTAATTTGTATGTGTATCTGTATGTATGATGTCTCTATAAAGTTTTGTAGCGCAATAACAACACACATTGGCAGATATGACTGCTCCACTTTACATTATAACACCTGTCTCTGATTGCCCTCTTTTTTACTTATGACAAGCATATAATGACAGATAGTCTAGTGCGGATTGCGCAATCCTCTTCAGTTTTTACGATTATTTTATGCGAATTTATCATTGGATCGACATTTATATCGGTGACCGACCGTAGCTGAACAATAAGAAAAGTTTTCAACATGCACTGCAATTGATTAAATAAGTATTGAATTCAAAATTCTATATCATCACTTAAAAACCGAAAATCAATAAAACGTAGAGATACGACATCTTGGACACTACCACGCCTAACGATAATAAATAATATTTTCCGCAATTGGAAGTTTACAATTAACATTTTATTTTCCGCATGACTGTTCTTTATTTATCGTAAAAGTTGTACTTAACTTAATGTTGAAAGTCTAGCGGTAATTGTGGTCATACATTTCAAGGTTTGTGTAAATGAACTTTACGTATTTATTCAACATTTTAGAAAGGCACTCATACCAATTTAGTATTGTATTGGCAAGGACATAGCCCAATTTAAATGAATAACCAGCTGAAACTTGATGAAATTCCACATGAAGTAGGCTATGCTAAAAATGCTAGTAAAGCAGTGGTATTCTGGTATTACCTTTTTTGATGACTACTGGCGAGATTCGCATCAATAAAGGGCCTTTTTATTTTATTTTGCTGATTATGTGACTTGGAGTCAAGCAAGTTCCATACCAAGGGCGAGTTTTGTGTTTCAATCCGTAATTGTATCTTCGTTGTTAACAGTAAATTTTTTTTTAAATATTTGTCGAGTCGCTAACCTTTCACTTTCACTGGCAATGTTACTATCTACATTAGTCAATAATGCGTTATGGCATACACAAAAATGTGTACATAATTTGTTAGATAACGCTTGAACTGCTGCCAGTCGGACAGTTAGGCTCGCTATTGAGTGATCCACATGTAATAAGTTGAGATCGAACTTACACGTTAATACCGTTAAGATTTCTTCATAAAGTAATCGATCAATCATTGGAATTGTTTACCTTGTCAATTAACAAACTCATCCACACAATATCGAAATTATGTCAGATGGAAAGGAGAGGTTCATCAAAAGTTTATTCACATTGTTTGTATGAACTCTTAGTTTTTATAAGCGCAAAACTAGTTGTAACTAACGGATTTCTTGTAATTGCCAAATAAGCCATTTACTTGATGCAGCCATTCGTGTTTTTGGTAAGTGGTTTACTTTGTTGCAACAACGCCATCATGTCGGGTTGTTTCAGTCGAAACCTGATGGTGTCCGCCACAATTTCAATGCCGACCAAGGTAATGAGGGTAAGGAACAACAAAATACACTTAGCCATGGGATGGGATTATGTGTAGTTTGATGACAATGTGTAAAATAGCATCGATTAATTTTAAAATTTAATAAAATTTTATTTTGTTTATTAAAAAAATGTACAGAGCAAGCTTTATCTGGAAATTTTTCGTTAATAAATAGCAGAGTTCTGGTGAACATTGACTTTGACGTCTATAAAGCATTCATAAATTTATAAAACATCTAGAAAAATCCCATAAATTTAAGTAATCTTGTAAGAAGGCGTTGAGAATGCCATTGGTATCCAACAAGTCATCGTTAGTACGTAGGCTTTACTCAATTTGTAAGTACTTGATTACTGTTCAAATGACAGCGACAGTCACAGAACATGATAAAACCCTCATGCAAATCCTTTGTCTTCAGTACGCCTTCTTAGACTTTGTGCGATGGCGTTGGATGATAACACTCTTTTTTTATATGCTGTAAATTGAGTGCGCCAATTGCTGTTTTGTGTATCTGACATCAGACATTTGAGAGCTTCACAATCGAATGTATACTGCAGACTCTGCAGTGCAGACTCTTGTAAATCATGAGGGGAATAATTGTGTGTTAGTTCTTTGGTTCCATCTACGCTATGTTGAAAAATTGTTTTTGTACAACTTAAATTGTTTACTACTTTTGTGCTTTAGAAGAACAGTTAATGGGCTGTTTAATTTTCTGATAATATATTGACAACGAATATAATATAATTGACAGTATAGGAGTTTTACCTCTTGTTTGTATAGAATATACATAAGTCATTTTTATTTATGTACCTGTTTGTTTTGGATTGAAAGAAATACATTTTTTTTTTTTATTGGTTAAAGTTGGCCTTCTGGTCATTTCGCATAAATCAGAAATATATAAAATGCTAGTCATTTTTAGGTCCCTTATATAATCAAACTGTTTCCAATTATTAGATTGACATTCGCAATCAAACAAACCGGATAAATATTCAATGTCTACAATTTTTAAGAAATAATATCCGCTTAAGCGATCTTGCTTCGAAACATGTTATTAGTCATCAAATTATTAACAGAAATAACAAAATAAAACTTAAGCAAATATATGATCTCAGGTAGAGAAAAATATATTCAGATGTATAAACGAACAAGCTCAAAAAGAAACTAAACATTTCGAATGGTTTACTCCACAAGATCAACGTTGATATTTTAATTATATATTTAATTATATATATATATATATATATATATATATATATATATATATATATATATATATCAAAAGGAATAAAAATATATTATATATATATATATATATATATATATATATATATATATATATATATATATATATATATATAAATATTTTTTATTCCTTTTGATAAATATTTCAATAATGTTAGTATATATATTGACGATTTGCAAGTTGACAGCCAAATTTAACCAATCTTTCTTTCATTCAAAGTCTTGGCATTGAACTTTAATATATATTTGTTATATACACTCATTTCAATTACTTAAGTTACACAGAATTAGATCGGAAAATCAGTGTCTGAAATAAAATAAATAGTGATAATTAAACTTAGTATCTATAACACAATATATATATAAAGAGTGTATTTTTATTTTCCATCAATAATATGAACATTCTGGTAACTATTAATATGTATGTACATATTTAACACATAAGTGACTAAGTGATTCTATATGCCACTCCCAGCAAACTCTACATTGGGAACGAAATAACAATTTGAAATGACACAGCTGCGCAAATGCATGGCGTGGGATTTTAAATAGTCTATTTTAATAAATTTTCAGCTCCATGAAAAACAAGTAAGAACTTTATAGTCGAACGGACTCGACCATAGTATACCCTGTGCCCATGTCCTCAAATAATAGTGCACATGTATGTAAATGGGCCTTGCATTGACGCATCTCTTCTGCTGATCCTAAATGAGTTGATTTAAGTTTTTTAATGCAATTATCTACTTTACAAAAAATATATAATCAAAGGATTGTTTAATTTTAATTAAATTCAACTCTGTTGGCGTAATAACAACAACCGTCACAACTGTTCGCCTTTTATAGTTGGTGGTTCTAAGCTAAGGCGTGACGTGTGACCCTGAATCGGCTTCTGACTTGCCTAAAGAACGTAAACTGAATTAAATAAACAATATTTAAACGACATTTTATAGTTGGCCTGATGGCTTTCGATTAGGTAAATGTTCATGGTTATACCTACATGAGTAATGCTCTAGAGTTTATGGAAAAACTCTGTTTTCTAAAATCCGAAATTCAAGAATAGATTAATTTTTTCATTACGGTAAATCCCCTTGTATACCCTTCACTTCATCTTAAATAGCACTTTTGCTTTGCATGCGGTACAGATTTGGATCTCAATTGTTCTCCAG
Source organism: Drosophila quadrilineata (assembly GCA_018150725.1). Classification (NCBI taxonomy): domain Eukaryota; kingdom Metazoa; phylum Arthropoda; class Insecta; order Diptera; family Drosophilidae; genus Drosophila; species Drosophila quadrilineata. Next base: position 166,173 of record JAECWN010000452.1, read on the forward strand.
CGGCACACCCAAAATATGCTGGCGTACCTAAAATTCACAACGCCAGACCGGACACAGTTGGGCGAACTCCGCTCACTTTTCAATTCTAATGTCAAGTCAGCCAGTTTTTGGTCGATTACACAATAAATATATTCACGTATACATATGTATGTACATACATACTTAAATATCCATGCCTGTACATTCATGTGTATCCATACAAATAAGAGAAAAACCGTTCTAATAAGTACTTAAATTAAGAGTGTATCTTTATCGTGTCTACCTATAGTATAATATTTAACGAATGCAATTTATAGATAGTTAAAAATTTGATCAGCTTCGAATATAATTGACTTTGATGCAATTAGACTGTTGATTTGTGGGGGTATTGCCATCCTAGGTATATATTTACTTTGCCTTTGTTCAATTTTTGGAACTTAGTGTAAGGTGTGTATAAAGGTGCTGCAAATTTTATATAAAGTGTACTCTCTATTTAATAATTATAATACTGATGTGCTCTTATTATCACAATTTCCTTTGCCATTAACAAAGGAACCGCTGCGTTTAGAAATATAATTTTTTAGCTGGCTAAACGTAACAAAATTAACAAAATTCAAAATCAAAATGTTACATTTAGATGCAACTGTAACTAAACCAACGAAAGCGAAAATGTTTGCTAGTATCACTGACCAAATAACATATTATTTGGTCCGTGTTAGTATCTAAATAACATTATTTGGATCGTTTCGATAAACTTCAGCACAATGGACAAATTGGCTTGCAAAAGGCAATTGCGGTACTATTACGAAGAAACCACAAACCTTGACCTCTCAGTAGAATCAGTTAATGCAGAAATTTTTTCGCAAATTTAAGTGAGTAGAGGTCGTGGAATTTTGCTTAAAGCAAGTGGCTATGTGAAGATGTGTTTTCATCATCTTTGGAATTGAGATTTTTTTCTGCGGTTCAATGAGCTTTCAAGCTTCCTGTGCAGTTAAGTGATGGTCCTCCACCTCTATTAGATATAACATAATATGTCCGATATGAATCATAAGTCTTAGAAATATATTCGAAACTAATTGTTAAAGAGTATGTACTCAGTTGGTAACCTATTGTCAGTTGAAAATATCAAACTGTTGAGCAGTATCTAGAATCGGAAATATAAGACAATTAGGAGAGCTATGATCTCCTAAGTATTGATTATTTTATAAAAATCGGTCCAATTGCTTAAGCTTGATTGACCAATATTGCATAAAAAGTGCATTCAATTGCAACCCACACTGACTGCTCTAATACTAACCAAACTGGCCAAATCCACGCGAAAGTGATCGATTTTGATGCAGGCGTGGCCTGCCGCATTTTTAATGCGCTTTGCAAGCCTTGCGCCACTCTGAGTTGCTGTCGCTTTGGTTGTCGCTTGCAGAAATGGCGACGTCGCGTGGTCTAGTTGCTGCAACTAGCAGCAAGATTTCAAATAGCTTGTCTTTGTATGTTGGTGAGTGTCGTGTCTACCTCTTATGCAATATTCTCAGTTTGACCTACTTTTGTAGTATCTAATTTTTTTTCGTTTCTTTATTTTGCGTTTGTGGTCGAAACTGGTGCTGCTGGGCAACATTCACTGCAACAAAAACCATTTGATCGACACAATATATTTTGTATTTATTTTTTCTAAGATTATATCAGGTTATGCCACAGAGTAAACTCCTTAAGTTCCGCTTTTAACAATTGAATGCAAAATAAAACAAAAGACTCTGTACTTCAAATCTAAACAAGAAACCTAGCAGGGTGTTTTAATTAGAGTTTTTTCTAAAACACAAAATACAGACCACTTAGAAATTTTATAAAAATCATGTGCAACGGGTGTCATATTCTTAAATACAGTCAAATAATTATTAAACGACAGCTGTCTTTATTTTTACAAAACTTGCGTTCAAAAACAGTCGAAATTTTCAACAGTTGCTTTGCAGTCAGGTGGCTATTCCATTTAACTTAGGCGACCAATTGGAGCAGCAGCGACCCCAAATCTAATTCAACCAGTAATTTGGCACATTAAAATAAGTGTTCCAATGTATGAACAGCCCTCTAATGATAATTGTGGGATAATCTATTTTACAGATCCTGCATATACTTTCTATCGAAGTACTTCAAATTATATTTAATATATCAATGGATGTTTAGCAAAAAAAAAAATAAATAAATAAATAAATACGCTACATCTTTGCATTATTGAATTTAATGTATATAATGTACATATGTACAAATGCAACAAATTGAAAGCGATGGCAAACAGCACTATAGAAAATACACAAAAAGTCAACAATGAATAAAATAAAATAATCTTCGAACGTACATATGTTAAGTAGGCAGCAGTTTCAAGGCAGCCAGGAGCCTTATTGCACAAGAGCCAACACAGTATTTAAAGATGTCTGAGGGGAGCAGGAGGAGGGGTGTCTAAATAAAAAACTGACCGTCTCAACTGTAGCAATGAATAGAAAACAGGCAAGTCTTGAATATTTCCTGTTTGCTGTGCTTAAGATTATTGGTACCATTATAAAAACTCTCACTTTTGAGCTGAACTTATGTATAAAAAGTATTAAGGCATTGTGAAAGAAACAACATGGAACAACATTGAAGAAACTATACAATAGTAAAATGTACAATATTTAGAAACATGTGTTTTTAACCCAAGTGTCATTTAAATTATGTATTTTAGATTAAACATCGTTGTTTACATTAATCAGTACCAAGTAGCACATAAAATTAATTCGTTTATTATAATTAAAAGTAGGTTTGATCTGCTGAACTTATGTTGACTCACACAATTTAACATATATAACGATTGTCTGATCATAAATTTACACTTATCTAAATATTGAATATTAAACACTGAAATATTCAGTGAATATTCACGCTAGCACTGTAAACGAAGTGATTTAAATAAATTAATTAATGAAGAAGATTTTATGAATATTAAATACTTTTTTTAAGAGTGAAGTTGAGTCTGACAAAAAAAAGGTGCTGTTTACAATATAAACGATGACATGTTATAGGCAGGATGTTAGTTTGTAATCCACAATCGATCAGAATCCACAAGTTAGAAGGAACTTAAAATTTCATGAAAGTCCTGCAATCGAGTCGATAAAATTGAAATCTAAAATTTCTCGATTATTGGAGATATTGTCACGGAATACTAGCTTTTTAAATGAAAATCAAAATATACAAGATATTGTGATATATAATTGTTAGATTTTTTGCTTTGTATTACAATTATTTATAAATAAGTAGAGCAGCAAAAGCAATCGACATTTTAAAGTGGCTAATAGACTTACAAAATATATACCTACTAATGCTTATGGACGAATTTACTGTGCATTACATAACATTCCATCCACTCTCTGGCTTTGTTAAGCAGTACCAGACACCATTTGTTTAGTCGAGCTGAAAACAAAACAATGAATCAACCGTTGTATTGCTGATACTGTCTAAGACAAATATCATTCCGACCACTAGTGGCTTTAGGGTTTTGCATGGCCAATAACCAATGATACGTGAGCACCAACAAAGATCACAATCCAGTCAATTTCGGAATAGTATATCTATATAATTTACTTAAGATTGTCGTTCAGACCTGAATATCATACACAAACATTTTAGATACTAAATTACTGAGCTATGATATCAGTACGCGAATACATATACATATTATACAATTGTAATGTTTGCTGCGTGTACTGCATGCTAACTAAGCATTGCCCAACAGCCTTGACACGCTTAAAGAGATGTGACGTGTAACCTAAATCATTAGAAAGCCCTTTTTAAAGAAATTGTTTTCATTGGCAAGCAGTAAATTTAATAATTGTTAAGTCGGCATAGCGAATTAACAATTTATATACGCCCAATTGTAACAAAGTTGAAAAAATCCAAGCAACTGCTTGGCTCCGTCGTTTTATATCTCATATTTGTATATATACTATACATATGTATGTACTTTTTGGACGCTGTAACAAAAAGTGAATGTAAATTTGTTTAGGAAAGCAAGCCAAATACAGTATGCTGGTCTGAAAGGTGTCGTTTCATGTCTGACCAAGAGTGCAACCTAACGGTAGATTGCTATACATTGTTGTTATTGTTGGTAGTAAAATGCTTGCCTTACAATTAAGCATACTAGTTGTAGTCTGTGTAGTGCTCGCAGTTAGTGTAGGTGGTTTTGAAGCTTCTCATACTCACAAAACGATATCAAAATGAAAATTTGTTTTCTGTGCTGTTTGGTAAAGTGAGTCATATTCATAATTAAAGTGATTCAAAATACAAATAATAAAGAACCCGAAGGATATTCGATGTTAAAATAATTTTATTAATAAAATACTTTAAATCATATATTTATACATAAAAATTTTCGATTTATCCTTTGTAGAACCTGCGGAAGCTCAAATCAAACGTTCTTCACGAATTACTAATTCGCGCAGTATTACTACTAGTTCAAAGTCTAGTTCAAGTGGGGTTAACTTCGATTGTCCCGAGGAATTCGGATATTATCCTCATCCGTCTGACTGTACCCAATATTATGTATGCGTGTTTGGGGGCGCATTGCTAGAAAGCTGTACAGGTGGTCTAATGTATTCGCATGATTTGCAAACATGTGATTGGCCGAGAAACGTTGGATGTGAACTAGTTGATACAGGAGCGTCAGCCACTTTTACAGAGATAGGCACTCCTTTGCGTAATAAGGCCCCAAATCAGCAGCAGCATGTTCCCAGCCGCATTCGATTCGGAGCCGCATTTAGTAGTGCAGGTGCAACACAGAAGACAGTTACTGTACCACCGCAATACCACCGTTCGCCGCAACAGATTATTCAAGCACAGGTTCAAAACATTCCACCACCACCTGAATTAAGAGTGCCTCCGAATCCTATCGTTACTTCACGAGGGCAACCAAAGACAGCTCTCGATTCTCAGGAGCAAATAGCTAAGGTGAGTGGTGATAAGTAACGAAATATGGAATGTTCTCTAGGCTATCAACATTTATTGACAGCTTTATGCAGACGCTCAGGAATCACTTCCATTAGTGGAAGAAGAAAATGACGATCGGCAGCAACGAGTCTATCGTGGTCAACCGAGTACTGTTAGCCAAGTTCAGAGAGATCGTGATGGAATCATACATCAGGCCAATATAAATGCTATACCAAATCATGGCAAAATTGGATCTTATACCTTTGGATCCGCCTATAGGTAAGTTAAACATTAAATGTATTAACTATATCTGTCGTCGCTTCTCATATTCTCTATGGTGTCTTATATTAATCTTTTATTCCAATGACTGCAAATCTAATATAAAACTTTCTTCAATTCATAAAACCACTCTTTTTCTCATACTATGCATTCTGCACTCTTTAATTTGCTCCAAATGACATACCGACCAAATTGCTTTTGGCTAAACTCTGTACGAAAACAGTCTAAGCTTCGACGACAATTTTGCTATTAAACATGAACAGGCACATAATCGACTTGATTTAGACAAAAGACGACAACGACGCGATGTCAATAAAGTAAGGACAACCATAGCGCTGGAAAACTCAAAGACATCTAATATATCTTTTAATATTAATAATGTAAATTTTTCGAGTGATACTCTAAAAGACATCTTCGAAACGATCAGTTATTCAAATAGCTTCGATAACTACCAAACACGCGAGCTTGTTCCTAAAGATATTCCAAAGGAGCTGAAGTTTTCATCGAAACTACTTAAAAATATAGATTCGTCTTTTGAGAAGGTAGACTATAACCAATTTAATGCCAACAATTTAAGTGACACTGAAACAGAAGAATCCAGAAGACAACCACGTCAATTGCGTCCCTTTCTAAATGCTTCTCCAAAATGGCCTATTAGTAGTTACCGTGCTATTGACACATCAGCTAATCAACATAATATACAGAAAAATGGTTACAGTTTTGGTAATTTCAATCCTTACCTTACACCACCAAGTCAACAATCGTTTAATAATCAAAACTATAATCAGTTGAATCCTAACATCGGTTACAAATCCAATATTAATGTACAACAGAGACCACAAGAAGCGTCAGCAGCAACAGTCAGCCATAAACCCACAGTGGTATATACTGGGTACAATTTATCGTTACCTCCACCGCCACTGGAAGATGACTTTCGACCCATCGCCGGAAATTATTTTGGCGCGGCCACCTTGACAACTCTAAGACCTCAAATTGATTATCGTGAGCAGTCAAACAATGCTGATTTATTGCCATATCTGATTCAACAACTAAAAGAACTCAAGGATCGTCGCAAACAAATGCAAAGTGAGAACTTTTCTTACTTTCATTTGGATAATCAGCCAATTCCACCACATCCATCACCCGTTTACACCACCCCACGTGTTCCATATGCAGCACAAATAACTCCAAATAGCCAGTATGTGCAGTACAGTACAATGGGTGGTTTTTACAACAACAAACATGAACCACAACCAAACTTGTCCAATAATTCCGTTAAATTAATATCCCAGTACAGCATAGGACAAGGCCAGGATCTTCAAAGTACTACAGAAAGCAATTACTTTCATTATAACATTATTGCCAACCAAAAAATGAAAGGTGTTTATAATACAGCTAAGTTAAATCAAATAGAGCATGCTGTAATTAAGGTGAGACCACCTGTTACACCATTGGAAGTTACACCGAATATCAACGTTGTACCGCCCCCCAATCTAACTGTTAACAATCCGAATCTGGAAAAGGTACCATTCCGCGACTTGTCTAATTTACCAGCAGGAATCAGATATGTGCCTAATAACACATTTTCGGAGCAACCCAAACTTACCACTACAGCTAAACCATATTCGACCACTTTTCAATTTAATATAAATGAATTTATGGCAAATTTAAAGGCAAGTGATTTAGTAAGCATCAATCCGTCCGTGAATCCATTAATTAAATATATCAAACAGGTAAGCAATAATGGAAGTAGCACCATTCGTAATGCGATGATTTTACGTAGACCGCATTCTACTAAAAATCAAAATAATATAACCACACCTCGACCTGAACTGAACTCATCGACTGTTCCAAGTAGCACTTCGAAAGTATTATCTACAACACCTGTTCTAAGAGGTTTTGAGTCCCATTTGAAAAGTTTACAATATAATAACGCTAAAGATGGTCTTACTTTAAACCAATTCACAAGAACCACCACATCACGGATGAGAAATAGTGAAATTAGTACAAGTACCACTACAGCTACTTCTACTGCGACGGAAGAAAATATGAAATTTAACAACGAGGACTATGATGATGGAACTGATGAGGACATGTTGCCACCATCGCGCATGCCACCATATATGCCAATGTCCGAAACAATGGCACCACCTCGTCCTCAATTAATAATTGACGAATCTACGACACTAAAACCACGAACAGTAGTTACCAAATTTCAGACTGGGAATATGCATACATTTACGACACGTCGCCCCTTTCCTAATTTTACACAACAAAATTATAGTGGCACAGACTCAGGAGTTCCTGCTTTCATAAATTTTCCAAGCGACATATTTCAAGAATTGAAGCAGCGTCTACAATTTGGTATGATCTTAACTGATAATCAGAATACTCGCCCGAACGTCATTACCACAGTAGGCACGACAGCACCAACGCCAACGCGAATTCAATATACAGTGAGACCGCAACGTACCCGCGGCCAGCAGAAATGGCATTCCCAAAGTTATAGTAAGCCAGATAAATTGGAGCGACCTCAAAATCAAACACATAAGGAGACAGCAAACTCTAAGCCTATTGCTGGGTCTGGCAGTTTTGGCGGCTTGAACTTAAACTCCGTACAATCTGCGTCGAATTTGGATCGGCTAAGGTAGCTATATAAAAGCGATGATTCTGCTGTTAATTGTTTTTGGCTGCTACACAAATACACTTACATGAATATGACAATATTATGTACATATATATAAAATACTACAGTCTCTCAACGCTGCTGTTTATAATTTAACGTGCAGACCTTTTACCTTTAACGTTACCAATAACAAAACCAAATGAACTTACAATATTGTACAGTTGACTAAAACAATTTTTGGACAAGGCTGTTTTAACTCGAATTTCCTTATATAAAGTACTAATTATCTCTATATTCTATATATAAGTTTTAATATCGATTTGATTTCCTTTTACATTTTCTTCACTTTGTACGTTATACAAATTTTCATTATATTCATTTGCATATGTAATATATACCATATCAATAATATGTGTTAATGTAAATAATTTGCTACATATACTCTCCTCGCCCAAATAATCTGAAAAGAGTTGAGTCATCATCACCGTCATCTTTAATGGCGCCAACCGAAAATTTATTCGTTCAACCCAGTTCACAAGCTCCACCGTCAAAGTTAGATTCCAATCCTAACTTCTACAATTCATCCATATTTAATAATGGGGTTGGCTACCAAACACCACAGCAGCCACAACAACCAAAACCATTCCAGCAACCGCAAGAGCAACAGCAAAAGGCCTTATCAAACCTCTATGATTCACCATACTATTCTGTTTACGATGACGATATTGATTTGTATAGGGATATCGAGTATCAACAACAGCAGCAACAGTCCGATCAGCAGGACCAACATCAAACTCAACCCCAATATCAGACAAATGTGCGCCAGCCACAGCAGTCAACTTTTAGGCCATTACAAATTTTAACAACACCAACTCCGCAACAAAGGCCATCAAGCTTTAGTAGTACTGCCTCATCGAATTATAATTCAGAATATGATGATGATTTGAACGCTCAGGTAAAGCCACATATTATATAGTAATTGTTATTATTATCTAAAAATTATGTATATATCTAAATCTTTTCTTAGTTGGATCAAGACAATATATATGATCAACCCACACGTAGTCCTCAAAGGTAAGTTCTTAATTGTATTATCGACTTGAATGCAACTTTGCGGCCAAAATTCAGTAGCATATGATTCAAAGCGTAAAATCATGCCTTACAAACATAACCGGGTATTGAAATGTTTCGTTGCAACGCATTCAGAAATGTGAAAGAATACTTAAAATGTTGACTTTAGTAAAGTAGTGTGGCCTAGTTTTATATTTAAAGCAAGAGAACAGTAAAAAATATACACCAAAAATAATTTAGGAAATAATCTTAAATCATCAAAATTTACATACATTTTTCATCTCTCGATTGCCACTGGAATCACACACTCTAAAAATCTACCGATCACATATAAACAATAATTCTGTCAATCAGGCGCCAAGAAGTGACAATACAAACATTGGACGGCCGAGCAATTGCGTCAACAACTTCCAGCCCAATGGTGTCAGATGATGAACGGAATTACTACGATACTATAACGAAGGATAATATGAGCTACGAGGATGCTGACTTTAGATATTCAAGCTCTGCAGAAAGCGACAAAAACTTGCCACAAAGTTACTATAAGTCGTCTGTGGCGAAAGACACTCGTTCTGGACTATCATCAAATACGGCCGATTATGATATAATCGCCAATGATGTCACCCAATCATCTTTAGAATATCAAGTTGGTCTCAAAAAAACTTCTTCACGTCCAACGATATCAGAATCATCTCCAGCTGCTACAGACAATATCTTAAACAAAAATACACAATCCACCAAACAACCACTTGCAAGAACAACAACAACGTCAAAACCGGCAAGGTACTACCACTTGCACAATTACATACATACATAGATATATGAAGTTCCGTGTCATTTATATGGATACGTAGACTGCGTCATCGATTATTTAGATCGGCTTTGATTAAGTTCTGTGAATGACCAGCAATGTCCTTTCGCTTCATTGCAGTCCACACATGATTTTTGACACATTGGTATACAATATATTTTAAAGAATTTACATTAGTCCTTTCAATTTGAAGTCAGCAATACATCAATACACTAATTCTAGGCTAATTTCAAATTTTCAAGAATTATCAAAGCGAATTATTCATCTGAAGGCTGATTTTATATTAATATTATGTGTTAACTTGTACTTTTTATCACAATATCACTGCATGAATCATACATAAAATTCATACATACATATGTACATCTTATATGCTCCTGGTATAGTGTCCGTATTTGGCGCAAGGCTTCGCGAAAATCGCATGACATGTGTGCTTAATACCATTTAAGATATTTACAATAATTTCCTACCAACAGAGATATATACATATAAACATACATATCACAATCAATCAATTTAATTCAAATTGATTACAACAAATAGAAAAAATTATTATCAGCCATTCACTTAAATAAGTTGGAAAAGTTACTAACTTTATTGTAATTTTCTATTAAAATACACATTTCTTCAACAGCTCAAAAACGCATGCAAACAAAAGCATTAAGCATAATGTCATAAACAATATAGAAACAACTACAACACTCCGTTCTACACTCGCACCTAGTACCACTACAACATCGACCAGCACAATGATGACACAGCCATCACATCCTACCTATGGCTCCAATCCCTTTCTTAAATCGAAGCTGCATATTCTTGCCAAGTCCTTAGTTAGCGCTGTCAGTCAAATCCGAAAGAGTGACTCCACAACCCAAGCCCAACACACTACCCCATTGAGTCTCCTAGACGACCAGTGGTCCTTAGTAACTGACAGTGCAAATAGTAGTTCTGTAAACAATGTCGAAACGATTTATGAGGCAAGTCAGAATGTGAATGTTCATACATCTGAGATACCCAGTAGTGCTACAAGCTCATCGCCCAAGTTTCTTGATTTCATTAATACTGCAGCTTATGCAACTGAAAACTTGCTGCGCACATCTGTACAGAAACCATTCAAGACGTCATATGTGAGGAGCAACATTAAAAGTCACTTTGATGATCAGCAAAGTATCTCCGTAGAACAAAATCAGAATAAACGCATACAAGCTTTTATTGTGTCTGATGTGAAGCCTCAAAGCTTTAGGGTGGCTGTCAGCAGTAGACCGGAGGTGACGTCAGCGCAATTCTTGGACAGTTCAAGTCGCAAGCGACCTAAAAATGCTTACCATTATAGCCTTCAAAGCGGATCGCATGGATTTAGTTTGCAGGCGGAACAATCTCTCAACGAGACAAACGCGTCTGAAGCTCTTTTTCAACGAGAAGATCGTGATTATCTTCTCAAGCCCAGTGCAAAAATGGAACTATCAGCTTCTGCAGCACCATCAACAATAACACCAACAATAGCAACGCCAAAAACAACAACAGAGGGAAGAGCAACACACTCATCAATAATAGCAGTTGATGATATAACTGTAGAGACAACAACCCATTTAACACCCACACAAGTACATGTTAATACCGAGAGTTATGTCGATAATTTACCCACAACTTATGCTCCATTGCGTATTTGGCGTAATGGTCGTCCAACTATTAAACAAGCATATAAGCCCTTGGAAATAATCCAAATGACTACAATTGGAGTACAGACGACTACAGAAAAGTCAGCTACTATACAGAGTTTCACAGCTCGAGCCAATCTATTTAAGGATAACCTTAGTCGTGTGACGAGCAATCCAGCATTGCGATTTGTTTCACCTTACAAAAGTCTCGAGAGTCTACTACAGGATGAACGGCTTCCACAAAATAACCTTAGAGCCACGGCTAGATCGCGCTTTGGGAATGGCTCAGGCTCAGCAGCACCATTTCTTCAAAATACTTTTAGGCCAATAAAAAATGATATATTTACTATTAAGCCCCAAAACGAAAATTCTAGTCAATCTAGCATTCATATCTTAACAAGTGGAAATACGCGTAATTTTAGCATAAGTGATGCGATTCTAAGCACATTCAGTCCACAAAAATTACCTTCAAACAAAGCAGGAGAATCGACTACAATGAGAACTGAAAATGTAACATCTGCAACGATTAATTCGACAGATGACACTTCCACAATAGTCCCGTTGAAATCAAAAACTAATAAAGTTGTGACGCCTTCCCCTATTCCCATATCTGAATCTTCAGTACCATCCCGTGGCCGATCAAAATACACAGCAGCTACCATACAGTATAATTTAGACATGAATGACGAGCCCACTACTTATGCTCCCAAATTAAAATTAATAAATACTAACGACGGAAAAGATTTGTTACCAAATTCAATATCAAGGCGTAAACAGCATCGTGTCCGAGTAGTAAACACCCAGCGACATACGACACCTGGATCAACAATTAAATCAAAAGAAAAATATATCGCCTATAAATCAACTCAAAAGGCCAAGGAAGATAATTATGGTTACCAAATAATTTTGTCAACATCGCCAATACCAAATGTAGCAAAATTAAATGAATCAAAATATAAACCAAATGAAAATGAAACTAACATTGTCAGTTCTCCACGAGCAGAGGCTTTGATTGCGCAACCATTAGTGGAAAATAATAATAGAAATAACATTGACCAAAATAATACCACTGAGTCAACGCATTTTGTCAACGATGTGATCATATCTGCAAATCCACAGCCAGTCAAATTTTTGTATTCTAATAAATATCGACAACAGACTGTCGATAGAACACTGGCTGAAAGCCTGCAAAATGCTGGATATATTTCAGAGGCACATGATCGACCTAAGTTCCATTCAGCTACCGTATTTGAACAATTGCAACAATTTCTGACCGATGCTGACAGTGATGAAAGCGGATCACCACAATTTGTCGATGAAATTTCTGCACCTGAGATTAAAGCTTTCAATAGCCAGATGAAATTAGAAGACGTTACAGCTAAAAATAATCCAAGAATCACTACTATATTGCCTGCTTTACTATCCACTTCTCGTTCTCCATATAAGTCGACGCATCCCCCCACAAGCCCTTCAAAATTATTTTCCCACTCGAGCCCATTGAGTATATTAAGCACAGAATCAACAATTACACAAGAAACTTATAGTACCAAGACAGAAGTTATGACTACACCTACAACGTCGACAACCACTTCCATATCCTCTGAGCCTATACATTCCCCACCAACCACACGAGTTTCGCGGGTAAACACTGCCATAAAATCGTCGATTGCTGCTGCTGCTGCCCAATCACCTAGCTCAGGCTCTACTTCCTCATCATATCAATTACCAGGGAGTAGAGCCAAGAAATTCCAATATGGCATCGCTCCCAACAATAACAACAACCAACACCAATACAACAACAACGCCGCTGTCGTTACTGCCACGGTGAAGTGCTCCGACAGCACACTAAGTACTAAGTGCAACGAAATTCCCTCAAGGTATTAATAGCGAATTCTTAATAATGTTCCTTAGATGCTGTTACCACTGCATTATCACTCCACTCTCCTCTTTTTTAAATTTTCACCGTAAAACACTTGATTTCAACACCTATATCTATATAGTGTCCAAATTTAAACTCGATAAATATATTTCTTTTGTAGTTTTCGAGTCTCATTACCCATATTCACTTACCTCAAGTAGAATTGGTTGTTTGTTGGCTTTCTAGTACGCCTAAAGTATCTACTCGAATTAAAAAATGCAAAAGCAACTGTGAAACGATCTAAAACAATTCTGATTACTCCCTTTTCGAATAAATCATTGTTTTTTAGTGCAAAGATACACACATAGTATACGCTAAGTATTTGCTGCCCTGTAAAATGTTGCAACAATGTACAGAGCAGAGACCATAAATACATAAAAAGTGAGCAACCGACAGGTGGTGGACCTTATAACTATTGTATTTTTGTCTGTATTCATATTACTATTATTATTAAAAAAGTATTTTCTATATCTATAAAAATTTACTGGCATATTGCTTGACAGAATAATCCAAATTAACATCTTGAAATTCTTCACAGTTAGTTGTCTGACGAAAATTCAAACAAGTGTTTTAGCATCGTTTTTTTCTGTCTAACTAGTCAAAAAATTGATATAACTAGACTGTCTTATGAAAAAAATAAAGTTTTTAATATTTCAGGGTTATAAAACAAAATAATGCTTACAGCTCAATCTGCAACACCCTGCAACACACATACATACATATGTATATAAGTATATTTTATTCTCTAAGTTTAACAATCCCTAAAATATTTTGCATATTGATATGAATTGCATCTTTTGTTATGTACATACACAGCATATTCGCATATATTGGTATATAACATACATATATATTATACAATAAATTAATGGATCCTGTGTATTAATAATTAACATATTGGAACAACTAACTAATTCTATCTAGCTTTGTGTAGCAATTGTCAAAAAAAATTAATTGGCATTTCGCACCTTACATTTATTAACAGAATCTAAAATTAGTTAATTTCAAATGTATCGTAATTTTATTTAGAAATAACAACAGATATCGAGGCAGCGCCATATATGCTAACCAAGATCGCGATTCTACGCCTACGCCTAATAGAGGAACTCATCCACCGTGAGTATTATTCAAATATACACTACATAAAAAACAATAAATTGATATTTACTCAACAGACGCACCAGACCAACACTGAAACCTTCTGGCACCATTGTTTCAAAGGCACAGGAGTTTGTAGACATTTACAGATATCCACCAGTCAGACCAGAGCCTCTGTATCCTCAGCCAACACCAGATAAAACAGCGGCAAAGTGTCGCAAAGATGTTTGTCTTTTACCTGATTGTTATTGCGGTGGCAAGGATATCCCTGGTAAGCAACTTCAACCGGCAACAATTGTAAAAAAAATATGTGAAATGCTAAGCTGAACCCAAATGGATAATATAATTTGCACAATGTATATTGCATAATATATACACGAAATATTTCCATTGCGGCATACATACATATATATACATATATACATATACATATATATATATATGTATATATACATATATATGTATATATGTATATATGTGTATATTCACAATGGAAATGTTGCACAATTTGGACTAATCTAAATTACATAGGTGGTTTGAATGTATCGCAAACACCACAAATTGTATTGATAACATTTGATGATGCCATCAATATAATTAACATTGACCTCTATGAGGATCTATTTGGTAACAAGACTCGTAAAAATCCTAACGGTTGCCCTTGGCGTGGAACTTTCTATATTTCACACGAATGGTCAGATTATGGTATGGTACAGGATATGTACTCTGATGGACATGAGATGGCTTCTCATACGGTTTCGTAAGTTGTCAAGATAGCCTCAAGTAAATAATATATGAAACATCAGTTACGTTCGACACTCATAATTATTATTTTATTGCTTATATTCATATGCTATTTTATCATAAAACCTATATTTTCTTCTGCGTTTCATCATCCACTTCATCATTGTCATCATCGGGGTTACCAGGCGACCTCACGGTTGAAAACACACCCCAAATTGTACTTCTGACTTTTGATGATTCTGTAAATGATTTAAATAAGCAATTGTACACGGATCTATTCGAGAAGGGCCGCGTCAATCCAAATGGATGTCCAATTACAGCAACGTTCTATGTCTCTCATGAGTGGACTGATTATAGTCAAGTTCAAAATCTCTACGCGGATGGACACGAAATGGCATCTCACACAGTTTCGTAAGTAACCGACTATGGAGCTAGTAGATCAACTACAGTTTGCGAAGCACTATTAGAATAACCAGGAATTAAAACCTATACAAATTTAATAAGACCCAAGAGCACCAGCACTTCATACTCATACATATCAGTAGAATGGTTAATTCAATTTATAAGAAATATCTCAAAACAATACTAATCTTTCCTGTAATTCACAGACATAGTTTTGGTGAACAGTTCTCCCAAAAAAAATGGACAAGGGAAATTGCTGGACAACGTGAAATTCTTGCTGCATATGGTGGGGTTAAGCTATCTGACGTTCGCGGCATGCGTGCTCCTTTCCTCTCAGTTGGTGGAAACAAAATGTATAAAATGTTGTATGACTCAAATTTCACATACGATTCATCAATGCCAGTTTATGAGAATCGCCCTCCATCTTGGCCATACACCTTAGATTATAAAATATTCCATGACTGTATGATTCCGCCGTGCCCAACACGAAGTTATCCTGGTGTCTGGCAAGTACCCATGGTTATGTGGCAGGATTTAAATGGTGGACGGTGTTCAATGGGCGATGCCTGTTCTAATCCAAGCGATGCCGAGGGCGTGTCGAAAATGATAATGAAGAATTTTGAACGTCATTATACCACTAACAGGTAATTGAAAAGAACACAGTTCGAAACATTTTATACAAACTTCGACTTTTTACTTAATTTAGGGCTCCCTTTGGATTGTTCTACCATGCCGCGTGGTTCACACAACCACATCATAAGGAAGGGTTCATCAAGTTCCTTGATGCTATAAATGCCATGCAAGATGTTTGGATTATAACAAATTGGCAAGCATTACAATGGGTACGCGATCCGACGCCTACTTCCAGGATTAATGCCTTTCAACCATTCCAATGTGACTACTCGGTAAATACTAATTTAAAACTTTTTTAAAACATATCCTAATTTTTTTTTTTGATTTATAGGATCGTCCAAAACGCTGCAATAATCCGAAAGTTTGCAATTTATGGCACAAATCAGGTGTACGATATATGAAGACATGCCAGCCATGTCCCGACATCTACCCTTGGACTGGAAAGTCTGGCATTCGATCTTCGCGTATCGATAATGATTTAGAGGAGCCCCAAACGTAGAAATATTAACTAATTGCCAGAAAAAAAAGACATTTAAAAACTAACAGTTTAAATGTAAATTTAAAAATTTTCCATATATTTGCAAATGGCACACTACAAATTGAAAACAGTTTTGAATAGAAAGCCAAAATACAAATTCACTCGTTAAATTTGTCATCGGTAAAATAAAATAAAAGACATATATGTATGAATACATCAGTGGGAGTGTAGACACTTGAAAGGGAATGGAATTTTAATAGCATTTTTTTGGATTTACATATTTAAAATTATTTATTCGTATATAATGTATGCACTACATGTACTATAATTCCTATAGTTTCCTACGTTTTAATATTGTAGTTAAGTAGTTTCAAAGGCAATATTAGCATAAGGAATTTAATTTAGACACTTGTAGAACGATTTATTTTGATTAAAA
Source organism: Drosophila quadrilineata (assembly GCA_018150725.1). NCBI lineage: Eukaryota > Metazoa > Arthropoda > Insecta > Diptera > Drosophilidae > Drosophila > Drosophila quadrilineata. The sequence goes on from JAECWN010000452.1 coordinate 183,253, forward strand.
TAACTACTGTTTTTAAATAACAGTACAAACAACATTTTAAAATATATCAAAAATAATATTATCCAAGCAATCTTGTATATACCATATTTTCTTAACTGTACACATTGGTGGAGGATAATTTAGAATCTTTACTAAATGTACTTAATCACTTAACTGAGTTTTAGCAACACACATTTTTGCGTAATATACTTTATTATAACAAAGGCATATCAGCAGTTTCGATTATCTTTTTGTGTTTCTAAACTCGATCATGTAGACAATTTCTTATACAACAATAGTTGTAAGAAAACTATAAACTCTTGGAATTTTTCTTTACTTCGCCTATTATTCAATTTTCAATACATACGCACGTGTAACTGTATTTACTAATGATTCAAGATATTAATTAAATAATAATACTCAAGTAAAATAATAATTAATGTGAGTACTCTGAAGAAAGTATTAAATGGATTCGTAACGCTGCTAGCTTAAAATTTCATTTATTATTAAGCAAAATGACTATATGTAAATTTAAGTATTGAGAATATATGTACATATATACATAAGTACGAACAAAATGATAATCAACGAGTGAATTATGTATTTTGTGTTCTATAAGACTATGAATGCGTGTAATAAAATATACATATATAAATAAGTATGAATACTTTAATTCTTTAATAAATTGTCTTCTACATTACCTGGATGATGGCAAGATGAGTAAGAAACATAAAATATTATAATGTGTTTCTATGTATAGACGCAGATACGTACATACAAGAAGCTATGCTTGTGTTTGTATATTCTGGCAGGCATTGATCTGGTAGGATAGCCCAATTCAGAATCAGCGACATGGAAATATATTTACAGGTATTCTTTTACATATGTGCTTATATATAAGCAAACATTTATTCACACATTTCTAAATAACGGAACATGCACAAAAGTGGCGCGTGTCTTTGTCACAGATGGCAAATTTATTTTCTTTGGGTACATCAAATCATGTTTATATAAGAAGATTCAAATTATTTCAGTTTTTAACTTTTAGGATAGAGCACGAAAACAATGAAAAATAATATTTATATTTAACTTTAAACCAACGAAAGCAATATCTCATACAAGTCAAGTCCCACTATAATCAGGATTAAAACTACCTGTCAGTTGTAGTGGGGTGGAACATAAATATCGCCATAATTTTATTAATTGTCTATTAATCGTTAAAAATAAAATAACAATAAAATCACATTAGTTTTAAATTTACCGAACATGATTTTGTTGGCGAACTAAGTATTATCACTGACCATATAACATATAAATGGAACATTTCATACAACGAAAACGGCCACTCAATTTCTTAGCGAGATACCCCAGTTCAATGCGACATACCCCGATCGGCTCAAACGAACAGCTTCCGACAAGATCGATCTCTCAATGTGCGAGCCTATACTGAGTTAATAGCGTTTTGTACGTCGTCTAGGACGGACGCTTCGGCAACTTGTCACCGAGTTTCCATCCATCCGCTCGTTGTGATGGCAGAGCAAGTTTGGAAATCATTCGTATTTCTAAATAGCAACAACTACATACATATGTACATATACATTTATCAGATTCCTCTGTTCTCTTCAAAAAAGGAGTATAAAAGAGGGTGATGAACTTGAACTGATTCGAAAATTTAAAAAAAAGTTAAGATCATCTGGGATTTTCATAAATTTTCATATCTTAAAATCTTCTTGTTTGCGCAGATGACTTTCTATAAAATTTTTCCCTAAGAATACAAAATAAATTCATTCAACTATGACAGGCTCTTTTAATGAGAGTTAGCCATAACTTTGCGAAAAATTATATGATTTTCAAAATTTTTGCACTTTTGTCAATGGTTTTGATCCAAAAATCATTCTGCATTCAAATTTCTACCTTAAGCAAGTTTTAAAATTTCAAATTTTTTTGACCATTTCTCCATACCTTGCTAAAAAGTCGAAACAATTCGAAAATATTTTAATAGAAATTTTTCAACATAGGTTTAGAAAACTTTACCAAAGCTAATTTAGCCCAGTGTGTTTCGGGACTTTCAAAACTTCCATTTGCCATAACTTCGTCAACCGATTTTCAAGTTTCTGCATATTGAACAAAACTGCATTCAAAGATTGTCCAAATTAAGACCATAATTTTTGGACCCCTCCACAAGCCCAGAACTGTATCTAAAAATCAGTGTTTCGGGTCTTTCAAAACTTCCATTGGCCATAACTTCGTCATATGTCAACCGATTTTCAAGTTTGATGCCAATTTTTCCAAGTTTCGGCATTTTGAACAAAACTGCATTCAAAGATTGTCCAAATTAAGACCATAATTTATCGACCGCTCCACAAGCCCAAAATTATAAAGAAAATCGGTGTTTCGGGTATTTCAAAACTTCCATTGGCCATAACTTCGTCATATGTCAACCGATTTTCAAGTTTGATGCCAATTTTTCCAAGTTTCGGCATATTGAACAAAACTGCATTCAAAGATTGTCCAAATTTAGACCATCATTTTTGGACCCCTGTGCAAGCCCAGAATTATAAAGAAAATCGGTGTTTCGGGAATTTCGAAACTTTGATGGGCCATAACTTCTTGATATGTCAACCGATTTTCAAGTTTGATGATAATTTTCCCAAATTTCGGCATATTGAACAAAACTGCATTCAAAGATTGTCCAAATTAAAACCATCATTTTTGGACCCCTGTGCAAGCCCAGAATTATAAAGAAATCCGGTGTTTCGGGTCTTTCAAAACTTCCAATGGCCATAACTTCGTCATAAGTCAACCGATTTTCAAGTTCGATGCAAATATTTCCAAGTTTCGGCATATTGAACAAAACTGCATTTAAAGTTTGTCCACATTAAGTCCATCATTTTTGGACCCCACCACAAGCCCAGAACTGTATCTGAAAATCGGTGTTTCGGGTCTTTGAAAACTTCCATTGGCCATAACTTCGTCATAAGTCATCCGATTTTCAAGTTCGATGCTAATTTTTCCAAGTTTCGGCATATTGAACAAAACTGCATTCAAAGCTTGTCCAAATTAAGACCATAATTTTTGGACCCCTCCATAAGCCCAGAACTGTATCTGAAAATCGGTGTTTCGGGTTTTTCAAAACTTCCATTTGCCATAAATTCGTCACATGTTAACCGATTTTCAAGTTTCATGCCAATTTTTACAAGTTTCGGCGTATTGAATAAAACTGCATTCAAAGATTGTCCAAATTAAGACCATCACTTTTGGACCCCTGTACAAGTTCAGGATTATAAGGAAAATCGGTGCTTCGGGAATTTCAAAACTTTGATGGGCCATAACTTCGTCATATGTCAACCGATTTTCAAGTTTGATGCAAATTTTTCAAAGTTTCAGCATATTGAACAAAACCGCATTCAAAGATTGTCCAAATTAAGACCATCATTTTTGGACCCCTTCACAAGCCCAGAACTGTATCTGAAAATCGGTGTTTCGGGTATTTCAAAACTTTCATTTGCCATAACTTCGTCATAAGTCAACCGATTTTCAAGTTCGATGCAAATATTTCCAAGTTTCGGCATATTGAACAAAACTGCATTTAAAGTTTGTCCACATTAAGACCATCATTTTTGGACCCCACCACAAGCCCAGAACTGTATCTGAAAATCGGTGTTTCGGGTTTTTGAAAACTTCCATTGGCCATAACTTCGTCATAAGTCATCCGATTTTCAAGTTCGATGCTAATTTTTCCAAGTTTCGGCATATTGAACAAAACTGCATTCAAAGCTTGTCCAAATTAAGACCATCATTTTTGGACCCCTCCATAAGCCCAGAACTGTATCTGAAAATCGGTGTTTCGGGTTTTTCAAAACTTCCATTTGCCATAAATTCGTCACATGTTAACCGATTTTCAAGTTTGATGCCAATTTTTACAAGTTACGGCGTATTGAATAACACTGCATTCAAAGATTGTCCAAATTAGGACCATCAAATTTGGACTCCTGTACAAGTTCAGAATTAACAAGAAAATCGGCATTTCGGGTCTTTCAACACTTTGATGGGCCATAACTTCGTCATATGTCAACCGATTTTCAAGTTTGATGCCAATTGTTTTAAGTTTCGGCATATTGAACAAAACTGCATTCAAAGATTGTCCAAATTAAGACCATCATTTTTGGACCCCTGTGCAAGCCCAGAATTATAAAGAAAACCGGTGTTTCGGGTCTTTGAAAACTTTGATGGGCCATAACGGCGTCATATTTCAACCGATTTTCAAGTTTGATGCAAATTTTTCAAAGTTTCAGCATATTGAACAAAACCGCATTCAAAGATTGTCCAAATTAAGACCATCATTTTTGGACCCCTTCACAAGCCCAGAACTGTATCTGAAAATCGGTGTTTCGGGTCTTTCAAATCTTCCATTGGCCATAACTTCGTCATATGTCAACCGATTTTCAAGTTTGATGCCAATTTTTCCAAGCTTGGGCATTTCAAACAAAACTGCATTTAAAGTTTATCCACATTAAGACCATCATTTTTGGACCCTTCCACAAGCCCAGAACTGTATCTGAAAATCGGTGTTTCGGGTATTTCAAGACTTTTATTTGGCATAACTTCGTCATATGTCAACCGATTTTCAAGTTTGATGCCAATTTTTACAAGTTTCGACATTTTGAACAAAACTGCATTCAAAGATTGTCCAAATTAAGACCATCATTTTTGGACCCCTGTGCAAGCCCAGAATTATAAAGAAAACCGGTGTTTCGGGTCTTTCAAAACTTCCAATGGCCATAACTTCGTCATATGTCAACCGATTTTCAAGTTTGATGCAAATTTTTCCAAGTTTCGGCATATTGAACAAAACTGCATTCAAGGATTGTCCAAATTAAGACCATCATTTTTGGACCCCTCCACAAGCCCAGAACTGTATCAGAAAACCGGTCTTTCGGGTCTTTCAAATCTTCCATTTGCCATAACTTTGTCATATGTCAACCGATTTTCAAGTTTGATGCCAATTTTTCCAAGTTTCGGCATATTGAACAAAACTGCATTCAAAGATTGTCCAAATTAAGACCATCATTTTTGGACCCCTGTGCATGCCCAGAATTATAAAGAAAACCGGTGTTTCGGGTCTTTCAAAACTTCCAATGGCCATAACTTCATCATATGTCAACCGATTTTCAAGTTTGATGCCAATTTTTCCAAGTTTAGGCATATTGAACAAAACTGCATTCAAAGATTGTCCAAATTAAGACCATCATTTTTGGACCCCTGTGCAAGCCCAGAATTATAAAGAATGCCGGTGTTTCGGGTCTCTCAAATCTTCCATTGGCCATAACTTCTTCATATGTCAACCGATTTTCAAGTTTGATGCAAATTTTTCCAAGTTTCGGCATATTGAACAAAACTGCATTCAAAGATTGTCCAAATTAAGACCATCATTTTTGGACCCCTGTGCAAGCCCAGAATTATAAAGAATGCCGGTGTTTCGGGTCTTTCAAATCTTCCATTGGCCATAACTTCTTCATATGTCAACCGTTTTTCAAGTTTGATGCCAATTTTTCCAAGTTTCGGCATATTGAACAAAACTGCATTCAAGGATTGTCCAAATTAAGACCATCATTTTTGGACCCCTCCACAAGCCCAGAACTGTTTTAGAAAACCGGTCTTTCGGGTCTTTCAAATCTTCCATTTGCCATAACTTTGTCATATGTCAACCGATTTTCAAGTTTGATGCCAATTTTTCCAAGTTTAGGCATATTGAACAAAACTGCATTCAAAGATTGTCCAAATTAAGACCATCATTTTTGGACCCCTGTGCAAGCCCAGAATTATAAAGAAATCCGGTGTTTCGGGTCTTTCAAAACTTCCAATGGCCATAACTTCGTCATATGTCAACCGATTTTCAAGTTTGATGCAAATTTTTCCAAGTTTCGGCATATTGAACAAAACTGCATTCAAAGATTGTCCAAATTAAGACCATCATTTTTGGACCCCTGTGCAAGCCCAGAATTATAAAGAAATCCGGTGTTTCGGGTCTTTCAAAACTTCCAATGGCCATAACTTCATCATATGTCAACCGATTTTCAAGTTTGATGCCAATTTTTCCAAGTTTAGGCATATTGAACAAAACTGCATTCAAAGATTGTCCAAATTAAGACCATCATTTTTGGACCCCTGTGCAAGCCCAGAATTATAAAGAAATCCGGTGTTTCGGGTCTTTCAAAACTTCCAATGGCCATAACTTCATCATATGTCAACCGATTTTCAAGTTTGATGCAAATTTTTCCAAGTTTCGGCATATTGAACAAAACTGCATTCAAAGATTGTCCAAATTAAGACCATCGTTTTTGGACCCCTGTGCAAGCCCAGAATTATAAAGAAACCCGGTGTTTCGGGTCTTTCAAAACTTCCAATGGCCATAACTTCGTCATATGTCAACCGATTTTCAAGTTTGATGCAAATTTTTCCAAGTTTCGGCATATTGAACAAAACTGCATTCAAAGATTGTCCAAATTAAGACCATCATTTTTGGACCCCTGTGCAAGCCCAGAATTATAAAGAAACCCGGTGTTTCGGGTCTTTTAAAACTTCCAATGGCCATAACTTCATCATATGTCAACCGATTTTCAAGTTTGATGCAAATTTTTCCAAGTTTCGGCATATTGAACAAAACTGCATTCAAAGATTGTCCCCTGTGCAAGCCCAGAATTATAAAGAAATCCGGTGTTTCGGGTCTTTCAAAACTTCCAATGGCCATAACTTCATCATATGTCAACCGATTTTCAAGTTTGATGCAAATTTTCCCAAGTTTCGGCATATTGAACAAAACTGCATTCAAAGATTGTCCAAATTAAGACCATCATTTTTGGACCCCTGTGCAAGCCCAGAATTATAAAGAATGCCGGTGTTTCGGGTCTTTCAAATCTTCCATTGGCCATAACTTTTTCATATGTCAACCGTTTTTCAAGTTTGATGCCAATTTTTCCAAGTTTCGGCATATTGAACAAAACTGCATTCAAGGATTGTCCAAATTAAGACCATCATTTTTGGACCCCTCCACAAGCCCAGAACTGTATCAGAAAACCGATCTTTCGGGTCTTTCAAATCTTCCATTTGCCATAACTTTGTCATATGTCAACCGATTTTCAAGTTTGATGCCAATTTTTCCGAGTTTAGGCATATTGAACAAAACTGCATTCAAAGATTGTCCAAATTAAGACCATCATTTTTGGACCCCTGTGCAAGCCCAGAATTATAAAGAAATCCGGTGTTTCGGGTCTTTCAAAACTTCCAATGGCCATAACTTCGTCATATGTCAACCGATTTTCAAGTTTGATCCAAATTTTTCCAAGTTTCGGCATATTGAACAAAACTGCATTCAAAGATTGTCCAAATTAAGACCATCATTTTTGGACCCCTGTGCAAGCCCAGAATTATAAAGAAACCCGGTGTTTCGGGTCTTTCAAAACTTCCAATGGCCATAACTTCATCATATGTCAACCGATTTTCAAGTTTGATGCAAATTTTTCCAAGTTTCGGCATATTGAACAAAACTGCATTCAAAGATTGTCCAAATTAAGACCATCATTTTTGGACCCCTGTGCAAGCCCAGAATTATAAAGAATGCCGGTGTTTCGGGTCTTTCAAATCTTCCATTGGCCATAACTTCTTCATATGTCAACCGATTTTCAAGTTTGATGCAAATTTTTCCAAGTTTCGGCATATTGAACAAAACTGCATTCAAGGATTGTCCAAATTAAGACCATCATTTTTGGACCCCTCCACAAGCCCAGAACTGTATCAGAAAACCGATCTTTCGGGTCTTTCAAATCTTCCATTTGCCATAACTTTGTCATATGTCAACCGATTTTCAAGTTTGATGCCAATTTTTCCAGGTTTAGGCATATTGAACAAAACTGCATTCAAAGATTGTCCAAATTAAGACCATCATTTTTGGACCCCTGTGCAAGCCCAGAATTATAAAGAAATCCGGTGTTTCGGGTCTTTCAAAACTTCCAATGGCCATAACTTCGTCATATGTCAACCGATTTTCAAGTTTGATGCAAATTTTTCCAAGTTTCGGCATATTGAACAAAACTGCATTCAAAGATTGTCCAAATTAAGACCATCATTTTTGGACCCCTGTGCAAGCCCAGAATTATAAAGAAATCCGGTGTTTCGGGTCTTTCAAAACTTCCAATGGCCATAACTTCATCATATGTCAACCGATTTTCAAGTTTGATGCAAATTTTTCCAAGTTTCGGCATATTGAACAAAACTGCATTCAAAGATTGTCCATATTAAGACCATCATTTTTGGACCCCTGTGCAAGCCCAGAATTATAAAGAATGCCGGTGTTACGGGTCTTTCAAATCTTCCATTGGCCATAACTTCTTCAAATGTCAACCGATTTTCAAGTTTGATGCAAATTTTTCCAAGTTTCGGCATATTGAACAAAACTGCATTCAAAGATTGTCCATATTAAGACCATCATTTTTGGACCCCTGTGCAAGCCCAGAATTATAAAGAATGCCGGTGTTTCGGGTCTTTCAAATCTTCCATTGGCCATAACTTCTTCATATGTCAACCGATTTTCAAGTTTGATGCCAATTTTTCCAAGTTTAGGCATATTGAACAAAACTGCATTCAAAGATTGTCCAAATTAAGACCATCATTTTTGGACCCCTCCACAAGCCCAGAACTGTATCAGAAAACCGGTCTTTCGGGTCTTTCAAATCTTCCATTTGCCATAACTTTGTCATATGTCAACCGATTTTCAAGTTTGATGCCAATTTTTCCAAGTTTAGGCATATTGAACAAAACTGCATTCAAAGATTGTTCAAATTAAGACCATCATTTTTGGACCTCTGTGCAAGCCCAGAATTATAAAGAAATCCGGTGTTTCGGGTCTTTCAAAACTTCCAATGGCCATAACTTCATCATATGTCAACCGATTTTCAAGTTTGATGCCAATTTTTCCAAGTTTCGGCATATTGAACAAAACTGCATTCAAAGATTGTCCAAATTAAGACCATCATTTTTGGACCCCTGTGCAAGCCCAGAATTATAAAGAATGCCGGTGTTACGGGTCTTTCAAATCTTCCATTGGCCATAACTTCTTCATATGTCAACCGATTTTCAAGTTTGATGCAAATTTTTCCAAGTTTCGGCATATTGAACAAAACTGCATTCAAAGATTGTCCAAATTAAGACCATCATTTTTGGACCCCTGTGCAAGCCCAGAATTATAAAGAAATCCGGTGTTTCGGGTCTTTCAAAACTTCCAATGGCCATAACTTCATCATATGTCAACCGATTTTCAAGTTTGATGCAAATTTTTCCAAGTTTCGGCATATTGAACAAAACTGCATTCAAAGATTGTCCATATTAAGACCATCATTTTTGGACCCCTGTGCAAGCCCAGAATTATAAAGAATGCCGGTGTTTCGGGTCTTTCAAAACTTCCAATGGCCATAACTTCGTCATATGTCAACCGATTTTCAAGTTTGATGCAAATTTTTCCAAGTTTCGGCATATTGAACAAAACTGCATTCAAAGATTGTCCAAATTAAGACCATCATTTTTGGACCCCTGTGCAAGCCCAGAATTATAAAGAAATCCGGTGTTTCGGGTCTTTCAAAACTTCCAATGGCCATAACTTCATCATATGTCAACCGATTTTCAAGTTTGATGCAAATTTTCCCAAGTTTCGGCATATTGAACAAAACTGCATTCAAAGATTGTCCAAATTAAGACCATCATTTTTGGACCCCTGTGCAAGCCCAGAATTATAAAGAATGCCGGTGTTTCGGGTCTTTCAAATCTTCCATTGGCCATAACTTTTTCATATGTCAACCGTTTTTCAAGTTTGATGCCAATTTTTCCAAGTTTCGGCATATTGAACAAAACTGCATTCAAGGATTGTCCAAATTAAGACCATCATTTTTGGACCCCTCCACAAGCCCAGAACTGTATCAGAAAACCGATCTTTCGGGTCTTTCAAATCTTCCATTTGCCATAACTTTGTCATATGTCAACCGATTTTCAAGTTTGATGCCAATTTTTCCGAGTTTAGGCATATTGAACAAAACTGCATTCAAAGATTGTCCAAATTAAGACCATCATTTTTGGACCCCTGTGCAAGCCCAGAATTATAAAGAAATCCGGTGTTTCGGGTCTTTCAAAACTTCCAATGGCCATAACTTCGTCATATGTCAACCGATTTTCAAGTTTGATGCAAATTTTTCCAAGTTTCGGCATATTGAACAAAACTGCATTCAAAGATTGTCCAAATTAAGACCATCATTTTTGGACCCCTGTGCAAGCCCAGAATTATAAAGAAACCCGGTGTTTCGGGTCTTTCAAAACTTCCAATGGCCATAACTTCATCATATGTCAACCGATTTTCAAGTTTGATGCAAATTTTTCCAAGTTTCGGCATATTGAACAAAACTGCATTCAAAGATTGTCCAAATTAAGACCATCATTTTTGGACCCCTGTGCAAGCCCAGAATTATAAAGAATGCCGGTGTTTCGGGTCTTTCAAATCTTCCATTGGCCATAACTTCTTCATATGTCAACCGATTTTCAAGTTTGATGCCAATTTTTCCAAGTTTCGGCATATTGAACAAAACTGCATTCAAGGATTGTCCAAATTAAGACCATCATTTTTGGACCCCTCCACAAGCCCAGAACTGTATCAGAAAACCGATCTTTCGGGTCTTTCAAATCTTCCATTTGCCATAACTTTGTCATATGTCAACCGATTTTCAAGTTTGATGCCAATTTTTCCAGGTTTAGGCATATTGAACAAAACTGCATTCAAAGATTGTCCAAATTAAGACCATCATTTTTGGACCCCTGTGCAAGCCCAGAATTATAAAGAAATCCGGTGTTTCGGGTCTTTCAAAACTTCCAATGGCCATAACTTCGTCATATGTCAACCGATTTTCAAGTTTGATGCAAATTTTTCCAAGTTTCGGCATATTGAACAAAACTGCATTCAAAGATTGTCCAAATTAAGACCATCATTTTTGGACCCCTGTGCAAGCCCAGAATTATAAAGAAATCCGGTGTTTCGGGTCTTTCAAAACTTCCAATGGCCATAACTTCATCATATGTCAACCGATTTTCAAGTTTGATGCAAATTTTTCCAAGTTTCGGCATATTGAACAAAACTGCATTCAAAGATTGTCCATATTAAGACCATCATTTTTGGACCCCTGTGCAAGCCCAGAATTATAAAGAATGCCGGTGTTTCGGGTCTTTCAAATCTTCCATTGGCCATAACTTCTTCATATGTCAACCGATTTTCAAGTTTGATGCCAATTTTTCCAAGTTTCGGCATATTGAACAAAACTGCATTCAAGGATTGTCCAAATTAAGACCATCATTTTTGGACCCCTCCACAAGCCCAGAACTGTATCAGAAAACCGATCTTTCGGGTCTTTCAAATCTTCCATTTGCCATAACTTTGTCATATGTCAACCGATTTTCAAGTTTGATGCCAATTTTTCCAGGTTTAGGCATATTGAACAAAACTGCATTCAAAGATTGTCCAAATTAAGACCATCATTTTTGGACCCCTGTGCAAGCCCAGAATTATAAAGAAATCCGGTGTTTCGGGTCTTTCAAAACTTCCAATGGCCATAACTTCGTCATATGTCAACCGATTTTCAAGTTTGATGCAAATTTTTCCAAGTTTCGGCATATTGAACAAAACTGCATTCAAAGATTGTCCAAATTAAGACCATCATTTTTGGACCCCTGTGCAAGCCCAGAATTATAAAGAAATCCGGTGTTTCGGGTCTTTCAAAACTTCCAATGGCCATAACTTCATCATATGTCAACCGATTTTCAAGTTTGATGCAAATTTTTCCAAGTTTCGGCATATTGAACAAAACTGCATTCAAAGATTGTCCATATTAAGACCATCATTTTTGGACCCCTGTGCAAGCCCAGAATTATAAAGAATGCCGGTGTTTCGGGTCTTTCAAATCTTCCATTGGCCATAACTTCTTCAAATGTCAACCGATTTTCAAGTTTGATGCAAATTTTTCCAAGTTTCGGCATATTGAACAAAACTGCATTCAAAGATTGTCCATATTAAGACCATCATTTTTGGACCCCTGTGCAAGCCCAGAATTATAAAGAATGCCGGTGTTTCGGGTCTTTCAAATCTTCCATTGGCCATAACTTCTTCAAATGTCAACCGATTTTCAAGTTTGATGCCAATTTTTCCAAGCTTCGGCATATTGATCAAAACTGCATTCAAGGATTGTCCAAATTAAGACCATCATTTTTGGACCCCTCCACAAGCCCAGAACTGTATCAGAAAACCGGTCTTTCGGGTCTTTCAAATCTTCCATTTGCCATAACTTTGTCATATGTCAACCGATTTTCAAGTTTGATGCCAATTTTTCCAAGTTTAGGCATATTGAACAAAACTGCATTCAAAGATTGTTCAAATTAAGACCATAATTTTTGGACCTCTGTGCAAGCCCAGAATTATAAAGAAATCCGGTGTTTCGGGTCTTTCAAAACTTCCAATGGCCATAACTTCATCATATGTCAACCGATTTTCAAGTTTGATGCCAATTTTTCCAAGTTTCGGCATATTGAACAAAACTGCATTCAAAGATTGTCCAAATTAAGACCATCATTTTTGGACCCCTGTGCAAGCCCAGAATTATAAAGAATGCCGGTGTTACGGGTCTTTCAAATCTTCCATTGGCCATAACTTCTTCATATGTCAACCGATTTTCAAGTTTGATGCAAATTTTTCCAAGTTTCGGCATATTGAACAAAACTGCATTCAAAGATTGTCCAAATTAAGACCATCATTTTTGGACCCCTGTGCAAGCCCAGAATTATAAAGATTGTCCAAATGAAGGTCATTATCGATTCAATTCATGCATTTGTGGAAGGTCAGGATTTCAAATTGTCTTCTCAAGCATCAAAAATCTTTCTCGAGCTAGAAATATAATTTGGCATTCGAGAAGAAGTCCCAAGCATATTCACTCATACATGTAAATATGTGTGTACACACAAGAAGCTATGCTTGTGTTTGTATATTCTGGCAGGCATTGATCTGGTGGGATAGCCCAATTCAGAATTAGCGATCTGCAAAGAAATGACAAAATAAAAAATATCCTGTAAGAAAAATGAAGTCGGCATTACTGTACACAAATGCTAAACTTTGTGCTTCAAAACACAGGGTAAAGATCCGTCTTGCAGTCTTGCAGGTCGACACATTACAGGTAGTAGAAAAAACTTAACTAAGCTCGGACAGCATCAAAAGGCAAAAATATGAAATTCGGCTGGGGACCCACACACACAGTGACGAGTATGTGTACGTACAAGATGATGAGAGTATTTGTCGTAATTGCAATGAAAATGGGAAACTTAGAAACAGAGAGACAGGCAAGAACAACAGCGAACAGCAATGGTGTGAGGGATGACACAATATCTTATTTTTTACTCTCTCTCGCTAATTTGTTGCTGATGCTTGCGTATGAAAAGCCAGAGAGAAGCGAGCTTTCTCAGCATTGGTTGTGAGGGACTCTCACATGCTAATTTGCTGCGATCATAAGAACAACATGCGGGCTCTATACGAAGCGTCCTCCCTAGACGACGTACAAAACGTTATTAACTCAGTATAGGTTCGCACATTGAGAGATCGATCTTGTCGGAAGCTGTTCGTTTGAGCCGATCGGGGTATGTCGCATCGAACTGGGGTATCTCGCTAAGAAATTGAGTGGCCGTTTTCGTTGTATGAAATGTCCCATCTATATGTTATATGGTCAGTGGTATTATTAAACTAAACAAAAATGTAGTTTCCTTTTGTTAAATTTAATATATTTATCACATTTCGTACATAATACAAATATTTGGTTAATTCAACATTTCTCCACAGCAGTAGTTTACAATAAAAAGTTATTTGGTAATACCCCATTATTTTAAAGCTAAAATTATGTACCTATCAAATCATTTATATAGTTTTACGTTTACAGGTTAACAGTTTACAAGTAATAGAATACTATATAAACCAGAAATGATATTTGCTGATTAAGAAGGAACATAAAATTATATTTATAACTGGATTCAAATTGGTAACTTGAATTTTGACACATACACAAGAAATAAATACATAGAGTAAAAAGGTCCCAGCGTTTGATTACAATGCCTAAAATTGTATTATGTATCAATATTGGTATTTAAAAATTTGGGCACATTATAGATTTCTCACAAAGCCTAAATAAATCGTCAGTTAATTTTATGACCTTGCAAGATTACTAGTGGACGAAAGACCGATATCATCATCTGATTCGTCTGAATCTAGTGGACTTATACGTATTGCCTGATACCACTTATTAGTTAAGTCAGCCATTTGAGTCTTGCATTCATTAAGTTCTTGACTGTTAAAACGTCGCGTGAAGAACGGAATAAAATATTTTCTGTCCAAACGACCAAAACGGTCTCTAGCCTGAGTAAATGACACATCTTCCTCTTCAGTCAGTTCAGATAAATGTTCGGAGTCAATCGCCTGACCCCATTCTCTTGTCTTAGAAAGGGATATGGACTTACTCCTCTTACGATTTGTTGTATAAGAACTTCCACTGGATGAGCGTAGAGATCCACGCGCTCTTCGCTTTTTTCCAGGCTTAAGATATTTTAGCAGCGGCATCGTTGATCCTCCCAAAACGAGAGTGGTGAATAGCACTATTATCAGAGTAGTCGTAATGATGACATGCCGTTTTTCTTGGCTGTCTAAATGTAAATGAAGTGACAATGCATATGAAATGGCGCCTCGAAGCCCTGAGAACCACATGATGAATTGCATTTTATTATTAATTTTGTGCTCTCGAAACTTATTAACCAAATAAGCCAAAGGAAATATATTGCAAGCGCGGCCAATTAAGCATAACACAATAGACCAAATCACAAACGATAGTTCTACTTGGTGCTTAAATGAAAAGATTGCCAGTCCCAAATAAGCAAATACACAGGTCTCAGCAATGAAAGCCAGTGTACGCATTGTCTGCTGCATGGTGATTTGAGTTACAGTCGATAAATTAAAATGAGTATAATGCGACATAACAATTCCACAAAATAGAATAGCCATGATTCCACTCAAATGTATACCCTCGGCCAAAACGTAAGGGGCGTAAGTAAACATGAGCATTATGGCAAACTCCAGAGATGGGTGTTTCCGGAGATCGATGTGTTTAAGAAGCAAGGCTGATATTAGAGCGAATATAACCCCAATGCCAGCTGACGCAAAAAACATTTCGCAAAAGGTTTTTAGGGCGCTCATCATAGCTTCGCCTGTGCCAGCATCAGCCTTAGCATTTATAGTAATAGATGCTGTTAATACAATCGAAATTGCATCGTTAAGAATACTTTCTCCGAAAACTAACATGTTTAAGATTGGATCGACATCCAGTGCGTGAAAAATAGCTACGGTCGCAACAGGGTCAACAGCGGAAATGAGTGATCCAAAGGCAAATGATTCCGAGAAGTTTAAACTGCATAGAAATAAGTTAAAGTTGAAAGCATGATTTTAAATAAAGGAATAATTAGTCGCTTACCGATAGGCAACTTCAGCCATGCCCAGAAGATATATTCCAGCTCCTATTACCAACGCCGATATTGTAGTTCCAAATATAGCAAAGACAAGTATAGAGCCAATATTTTGGAAAAAGTTTCCCTTGTGCAGATTATATCCGGACTCGAATATAATTGGTGGCAATAATACCAAGAAGAACCCCATGGGGGAAAATACTTCTTCTCGTTTCCAGCTATCGTTCTCTCCGGACATAACATTCAAAGACAGCCCAATTAAAGCACCTAAAAACACTACCACGATTGATTCTGGTAAATACTGAAATCCTGTTTGAAGCATTGAGTGAATCAAAAGAATTCCCAACATAATTACGCATATTACGAAGAAGAGAGACAGCGACGAATTGTGCTCCTGTTCAACTGCATGAGGGTCGATTAAGGAAGGCTCCGTAGCTGTTGTTGAAGAGTTCCTGGCTATACTCTCATTTTTACTCGTAGAGGATTCAACTGTCGTATTAATAGCAGAAGAATTATTGTTGAGCGTTCCATTTAAAACATTTTTGTTTGATGTCTGAATTTCTTGCAAGGCAACTTTTTGCACCGGACTCTCTGACGTAGAGATTACAGCATTTTGACCATCGAATGCCGTTGTCTTTTCATTTTGCGAAATAACAATTAGTACAATTGTTAACACGATTGATAGATTTTTGTTCATGTTTGACCGGATGCACTCAGTGAGTGAGTGTCAATCACGATAATTTTACTTTTATCGCTTTATTAGAAGCGACACCCCGTCAAGAGCAGATGTTTTAATAATTACATTTTAATAGTCAGGTTTTTCAACACTGGCACCAAGGAATTCGTTAGTGGTATTCCAGACATTGTGTAAATTGATGTAAATATAATTTTCTTTTTTAATAGTCAAATAACCATAATAATAACAAAGTTTAAAATAATTATAAATCAATTTTTTAAACGGTTTCCTTTTCACTTTAAGGCTATCACGTGTTTTCAAAGGTCAATAATCGATAACGTGTCCAAGGGATTATACACATACATTCGCATGTAAGCGATAGTATTGTGCTAAGCTCAGCATTATTTATTTACAAAAGCCATTGAGTATGACAAAGCTATTCAGGGGGTCAAAATCATTTAAAAGATAATGGTTGTTTTTTCAATATATATTTGTATGTATATATAATTTTAGAAAACTCTATATTTGTTATGCAGAAAACAGATTGCCAATCGCCTTGATCTTGAGAGACCTTTTTGCGATTAGCTTAACATGGGCTTTTGAAGGTTTTTTTTTTAAATAAACTAAAAATTGAATGTCCGAAATTGCTGTACTAATTATTGTAAATGTGTTCTCTAACAAGAAAAAATGTATGATGCCATTTGGATTATGTACTTCTAATATAATTTTTTGTTTGTTTTAATTAAATAGAAAATAATATAGATTTTTTCGGAATAGGTTTCGGAATGACTTCCCATTTATATACATATTGAGTCTACTCAAAATGCTGATAACAAAAATTTTTTGCTTGATCATCTTTTAGGTTGCGCTTAAGAATTTATATATAACCCTGATATTCTAATAATGTCCACATAAGTGTCCCGACTGGGAGGTTGTCAACAGCAAATTAGGAGCTGAAAAAAAATATTTAATTTTAAAGAAAACATATAAATCGGTAAGCTACTCTAGAAAATGTACTAATTTTGCTCTAAACACGTTCGTGTGGTTCTATTATCATAGTGGCAACGCTGTTCTGCCAAAAAGAATGGAAATCAGCTGATTATAGAAACAGCGGAGAAAAACGTGGATCATATATTAGATTTATATACAAATATATATAATAGTGCAGCAGAAACTTCAAGTAAGAGAGGCGGCGAGAGTTCAAATAAGAAACTTATATGCTTATATCTGAAAATTTCTATATATGCACATAAATACATACTGCGTACATTTGGGCTTACGCGGTATAGCTCGACGTCGGTTGCTATAAAATGTGTAGTAAGCGAAAAGTGAGCGCTCTGTTCCCTTAATTCCTCAACGGAGATAGGACGTGCGCGCTAGTTGTTTTCCATTCGCCGTCGTCAACAAGAAAAAAATTGCGGTTTTCTTTAACACGGAACATTTTTAGCTTATAAATATTTAAAACGTCAACATTATTAATCGCTTCTGTTCGCCGGTGTGTAGTTTAGTGGCAATAATCTTATACTGTGTAATGTTATGGGAATAATCATTTTATAAAGGCTCCACAAATTATAAAGGATGCTAAATTATTATACAAAAGAAAATCATAAAATGTCAAGCCAACAAATATATCTCTGATCTGACGCTTTGATATCTTAAATATATATAATTGTTTTCTTTTATTTATTTCAAATCTAAATATTTTCTTTGCATAGCATAATCTAACAAATATACAATATGCCGCAAAAAACTAATGGACACTCCACCGCTAATGGCTTCAATGGCAGCAACGGCAGTGGCAATTCATATGATATGGAGGATGGACAGACCTTTCTATTTACTTCAGAATCTGTTGGGGAGGGGCATCCAGGTAAGTGCATATGTTACTTAATTTAGCTGCTGTAAATTTTATTAAATTTGGCGAATGCATCGAAGGCTTGCCACCTCAACGACCTCCTTATTGCATCATAGAATCTAAACGCAAGCATAGGTATTGAATGTTTTTAGATAGATATGTATCCTATATATGTACATATGTATGTATGTATATAGCCTCAATTTCTACAAAATGGCGTTTAGCGGTCTTGCATTTGTGTTTCGTGAATTTTCAGTCCGAGTTTGTAAGACTTATTGGTAATTATATTAATATTATTTATTTAGTTTATTAGAAATATTAACATTAGATGCATTTGTAATCAGCTGGGAATTTGTTATACTTATTGATAATTAAATTTATTTTATTAATATTATTTATTTAGTCTATTAGAAATATTAAATTCAGATGCATTTTAATCAGCTGGGAATTTGCTCAAAAACGTGCTTGTTTACACAGCCGATTCACCAAAAGAATTTTCTAGTGTGACCAGTTTCTTGTTAAAAACACCAGCTGGCTAGTTTTACAAGTATTTAAAAAATAATTTTTTTCATGCTTATATACATGTTTTCATCAATTGCAATTGAACATTATTTGTGTTGTACCTTAATGATGTTGCCATAGAACAGCCCCAGCAACGTGTTATACACAACCATAAGAATGTATGCATGCATATGTATATGTATGTATCTTCGTTCATAAGTATGTATGTACATATGTACATGTGTGCAGG
The DNA here is from genome assembly GCA_018150725.1 of Drosophila quadrilineata. Classification (NCBI taxonomy): domain Eukaryota; kingdom Metazoa; phylum Arthropoda; class Insecta; order Diptera; family Drosophilidae; genus Drosophila; species Drosophila quadrilineata. The sequence goes on from JAECWN010000452.1 coordinate 202,090, forward strand.
CATGTGTGTGCTGTCTGGTTAAGTTGTCAGTAAAACTACGTCATGCGCACCATGTGCTTATGCCGATTAATAACGCTCTCTTTTGAGTGGGATTTTTCTCTTAAATTAATCGGTATTTATACGCAGGTTGTGATCAAAACAATCGCAATATTTGCGTGTTAATATCAGCATATTGTAGTTTACATTTATATGTACATACGTCTAATAAAATTACATGTACATATGTATGCACGCAAACCAGTTAAGAGTTTATGTTATTCTCTTAAAATTAAATTGTAAATTTTTTTAATAATTAAAAAATTTATATTTATGCTCAACCAAAAAGCTTAATTTTGCGAAATAAAAGACCACGTGTTTGAATATTACATATGTATGTATAAGTATGGTACAAAAAACCTATTTAAGTACATATGTATGAATAATAGCTTCAATCAAGTATTTGTGAATGTATTATTCGATCTACTTATTTATATGTGTATGTAAGTACATATATGCCTTTATATATTGATTAGCGATAACACATACATATGTACATACTTATGACGGGAATTTATGTTCATATGTATGTCTATTATTATTACCATAGTTATAGTTAGTTAATTAAGCAAGTCTGAAGTTTAGATAATAAGTGTGAAAGTGTGATGTTTGTAAACGGATTGTCTATGCAGTTGCTATTCAAGTTATTTTCTCTACAATCAAATAAAGACAAAAGTTAATAATGTCAACCACCAAATTTGAATTGTCATTATGGTGAACAAGCAGGGTTATCAGATTCACAGAGACCTCAAAAAAGCAAAGGGCATCTATTGCTTCTGATTATCATGGATTTTAAATAATAAAATTCCTTTATGTAACACATGCTTATATGCACACTTGCATAAAATCTCTTTCAATATCGAAGTATTTTAAAAACAATTTGGAAGGTTCGAATAAATATTGTAGAAATTGGTTACATTCTAAGAATTATTTAGATATAATATCTATGGTTTCTTTTAATAAATTTAGACCTTACGGTATTCAACTTCGTGAAATGTATATTATTTGCATATCTCGCATTTTCATATTTATGATTTCGAAGTCATTATGAAATTATTATGAACATATCACGTCGTTGTTTATTAATTCTTTCAATTATATATAATGGTATCAATTTTGGATAGCCGTTTAATACAACAGATTGTAAAATTCTATATTTTATAGACAAGATGTGCGATCAAATTAGTGATGCTATCTTGGATGCACATCTAAAACAAGATCCAAACGCTAAAGTGGCTTGCGGTAAGTTAAAAATTTGTTTATGTGTAAGTTGATTTGTTCTGTGCAACTCATTTGAATTAATTTATTATCCTAGAAACTGTGGCAAAGACCGGAATGATACTGCTTTGTGGAGAAATCACATCAAAAGCAGTTGTTGACTATCAAAAGGTTGTTCGTGAAACTATTGAGCATATTGGCTACGATGACTCATCGAAGGGTAAGTACTCATATTGCAATAAGACAATTTGAAATACATGGGCGGGTATAAAATTCGAAAAATAAACTCAAAATCAAAAAGGTTTCGATTGGAAGACGTTGAATCTACTCGTTGCCATTGAACAACAATCTCCTGATATTGCTAATGGCGTGCACGTGAATCGTGAAGAAGATGATGTCGGCGCTGGTGATCAGGTATAATAATAACTTGAAAAATAAGTAACTTTAATCTTTCTGAGAGTGTCTGCGTTCGTTTGTGACTTTTACATTTTGTTAAATGTTATCCCATATCGTTTGTTTCTCACATTTACTTTTCTCGCTGGAACTGAACTCCATTTTATATTTTTTAGGTACAGGAACTTATACATAATTTATGAAACAACATAAAGGGAATTTTAAAACCATTGACAATTAACACAAATATTATAAAATGGGTCAAAATAATGTAAGGGATTTTTGACAAAAATAAATCGCATAGGATTTTATTTATTCCTAATTGAAAATGGCTATTTGATCTCTTGGTTTTAAAATCTCATAATATTCTCATTTTTAACAAGATCATTTGTTGCTTTCATTTGCCTTATATTTTGAATAAGTCAATTGTGTAAAAAAATACTGCATGCGGGCGCCATATATCAAAAAGGTATTCAGACGAGAGATCAATTATGACAGAAGTCAGTCGGAACAAATATAAATACAAGTTTATCCATTCACGTCTAAAGATTATTTTCTCTTGTGTGCGTTACAATTAATAATAAATACTATATTAATGGGGCTATAAATCATAACTTACATTATGTCTATGTTTTTCAACTGTGTTGCGCTCTTTACTTTTTATCTCTCTCGTTCCATATTAAACGAAACGCGATACATTTACCATATATGATACCTTAACACCTAACTCGCGAACGGTTTTTAAAACGTACAAAAAGGTTTCGATTTTAAAACTTGCAACGTGCTCTTGGCATTGGACCAACAATCGCCTGAAATAGCTGCCGGCGTGCATGTAAATCGAGCTGAGGAAGAGATCGGTGCCGGAGATCAGGTGTGAAATAATAAAGTACCAATTGTAAAACAACCTCGGCTGGCCGAGATCAGTACTCTTTCCACTAACTGCAGCATTGGCTTTTATCACTGTCTTGCTTTTAATGTTATTCATGAACAATATGTGTTACTTATAATAAAAAATTATAATAGTTGCCATAATGCCATTAATTATTCCAATTTTATTTAAGGCATGGGTATTTAAGCACTTATACAAATCATAATGGATTATAATGTAGCATCTGCCTTTATAATTCAATGAGCATTATTACCCTTAACACATTTATCCGTTTGGCCATAATAACGTTATTTAATTGTACTTAATAATACACCTACTACAGTCGTGCTCATTTCCTACATATATTACTTAATTAAATTTCAACACACTAAAACCAATGATACACGAAATACTTAATTGGCTTTATGTAAATAAAATAAAAATTTAAAATTAGTTAACCAAATAATTTTAAAACATTTCCTTGCAACATTTCAGGGTATTATGTTTGGCTATGCTACTGATGAGACTGAGGAGTGTATGCCCTTGACTGTTGTGCTTGCCCACAAACTGAACGAGAAGATTGCCGAGTTGCGTCGGTCAGGCGTCTTTTGGTGGGCACGACCAGACTCCAAGACTCAAGTTACATGTGAATATCTTTTCAATCAGGGATCGGCTGTGCCTAAGCGTGTGCATACTATTGTTGTGTCTATGCAACATTCAGAGAAAATTGCACTAGAAACTCTACGTTCAGAAGTTATGGAGCACGTAGTCAAAGTCGTCATTCCCTCTAAATACTTCGACGCCAATACCATTGTGCACATAAATCCCTGCGGACTTTTCGTTATTGGCGGACCGATGGGTGATGCTGGTTTGACTGGACGAAAGATTATAGTAGACACATATGGAGGCTGGGGCGCTCATGGTGGAGGCGCCTTCTCTGGCAAGGATTTTACCAAGGTGGACAGATCCGCAGCGTACGCCGCACGCTGGGTAGCCAAATCTCTAGTAAAGGCTGGACTATGCAAGCGTTGCTTGGTCCAAGTTTCATACGCTATTGGTCTAGCCGAACCACTTTCCATAACTGTGTTTGATTATGGAACGTCTCACAAATCCCAAAAAGAATTGCTTCAAATAATCAAACACAACTTTGATCTAAGACCCGGAAAGATAGTAAAGTATGTCACATTAATACCAATTTGATAATTTGAATCCTATTAATAATTTGTCTATATTTTTGTTACAGGGATCTTAAATTGCGGCAACCTATATATCAACGAACCAGCACTTATGGCCATTTTGGACGCGATGGTTTCTCCTGGGAACAAGCAAAGAACTTGGAGATTAATTGACAAGACGTTGAAATCCCATTGCCGCAGTCGCCATGTGCTAAAAGATTAAGGACGATAACAAACCCAGAAGCAGCAACGTAATTTTTAGTTTTTTAATATATATAAAATAAGTGAAGCAAGCAATAGGCTTGACAGCTTTTAGACTTTCATTTATAAGCTAGAAATATCCGCTTTTTAATTTGACACATTGTATATATGTACATGCAATCATTTATGCAATTAATTTGTGGTGGTCGTATATGCATATATGTATATGTATAATCTTAACAACAAAAGGCTCTAAAACCGATTAAATGGATTTAGTTAAATCGAAATAGTTCTTTTCCAATACATTTTCTAATATATGAAACCATTGCGTTGATACATAATTTACAATTTACCCATTATAATACACCTCCATAAATCGTTTAATATGTGTTGTCTTTAATCGATGTTGGTATTTCACTAAACTTTGAAAAACTTAATTGTAAACTCCCTTACACTTACTATGTTTTGTATTTTCTGTATTTTCCTTTACAAAAATATATTTTTTAAATACAAGCCGAGTTAAAAGTATTTGATTACAAATAATAAGCCGCCTTTTGTTCGTGTAATTTAAAATGTTTTTTCTAACATATTTGGCAAAACTGAATAAAGTCTGGCTCCGTCTTAGCAAAGGAGTTAGTGTTGCCACGAATTCTGTTGCTTTTATGTCCAACAGCTATTTTTGGCAGTTCCATTTTGAGTATAACAGCTCCGCTCAAAAAAAAGACTTATTACATGAGATTCATATCAATGAGCTAGAAGAAGAAGACACTAGAAGACACCCCCAAGTTGATCGCAGCCTCATTTGAGCATAACTGATATCGATGTTGCTTGGGCTCAGTGTCAGCAAGCTGTCTGATACAAATTTATTGATCTAGTCTAGTTATCGATAGGCCGGCACATACACATATGTGTTACACTTGTTGCGGGAAAAGTGCGCGAATCTGATGAAATTGTTTTTTTTTATATTTTCGTGTCGGTAAATGCAATAATAAAGCTTTTGTGTATGTCTACGTCAGCGTTTCAATCATGCGGTTATCGAATTTAAATACATGATATGCTATTATTCGCGTAATTAGTTAATTGCTTGGGCTTAGAATATCTGCCGCTATAACGGTAAAAGTGTCAGGCGATGGCTACCAGTAAAACGAGTTTTCGAATAATTAATTGTTAAATGCTGACAAATAATGACATTGTACATAAAGTAAATTACGTTGGTGATACATTTATATTATTATTTTTGTAGTTTATTCTGTGTTAAGTTTCTAATTAGGTGCACCTTGTGAAAAAGTGTACCAGTGTTGAAAAATGCAAATCCGGTAGTGCAGTTGTGCGTGTGTGTTAGTTCTTTCACTAGTATGTAAATTGTGTATGCTTGTCAAAGTATAAATATTATATAAAGGTAAGTAGTGATTTTGAAAATTGTAAGGTATATTTAAAATTAATTAACGGTATCCTAACTAATATTTATATGAAGTAAAATTGAAATATTGAATCAAATATTGTGAAATGTAGGTTGCAATTGGATTAGACACTGACTTTTTTAATCGCAGTCGTATCATTAAATATGCAGCAACCGTGAATAAAATATAGAATGCAATTAAACAGCTCACTGACCATAAGTAATTCATGTTCTCGAATCCAAGGAACATTAAGAGAAATTGAGATTTTTTAAACATGCAAAATATTTCTATGTCTTCGCAAATTGTATCACGTCTTCCATAGTCATAAAGAGCAGCGACTAGGCCTTCCATACCGTGTCGTAAAAAACTAAGCGACATTAGAAATCGCATAATCGGAGATATATAAGTATCCTTTCCATAGCCAATGCCATATATTGAAAGTAAAATGAGAGGTACAGCTAGAACGGGGCCCATAAACATTCCATTCTGAAAGTAATTAAATGATGAGGTCTTATGATCATAATAAGAATAATATTTATTATTATGTACCACCAAGCTAAGTCGACTGGATATCAGGAGGCCATAACTGTCAGACGTAAGGGCCGTAAGGAAAGCTATTGTAAACAACATAGCAAACCGAAACAGTTCTAGGGGTTGACTAGACATTAAGTACACTATGGTCAAGTATATTACAGCAAGAACGAACATTCCGGGAAGCTTTGCAGTCACCATGGCGGCATAGTAAGAACTTAGTCGGTACCATTGGTTAAAGTATTCACGTTTAAGAAGCTTGATCTCCATCGGAACTTGATTAAATATAAATGTTTCATAATATGGTTATTTTAATTAATGAATGGCTTAGACTTACATTGCAATAATACCGGCATCATGGACAGATACAAGTAGGCTATTACTATGGTGAACATAAATCCAAAATTAAAAAGAGCTTTAGATGCTTGACGACCCACACCAACATAAAGGCCTCCAACTATCAGTGCCAGAATTATATTCATGTAAAATTTTAGCTTAATGTACGACTGGAAATTTTGAAAATATATTAAATTTGCACGAGAATACTAATATTTAAACTTACTTTGTCGCGCCACATTCGGAGTATCATCCTCATTAGCAGCAACTTATACTGCATCCACCAACTAGACTTGGGAATTAACAACTTTGGGTTTATTTCCTCCTCGAAATGGTCTATTTCATAGCAGGAAGAAGCCCCCGAAGTAGTATCGGATTTTGTTGGAGTCTTTTGGTCACAATCAGCTTCAGGAATCCACCGTGTTACTCTCCCATTACTCATCGCTTCTACCATGTGGCTATGATAAATGTTGCCGTATTCATGACACGCTACCTCAATGATGAAATCTGCAGGATTATATGTTAACGGACAAGAAAGTCCAATATATTCCATATATGAAACAATATTAGAACCGCTCCCTTGATAGATACACTGTCCCTCAGCGAGAACATATAATTTATCAATCATTTGAAATATTTTTGCCGAGGGAGTGTGTAGGGAACATATTACGGTACGTCCTCCTGATGCCAACATTTTCAATAGCGAAATGCATTGCGAACTTGATAAATCATCTAGACCTCTAAATAGAAATTTTAGTAAATAATCGCAGAATAAAATATGAACTTATTAATAATTGATATACTAGATATCTTACGTAGTAGGTTCATCTAGAAAAATAATTGGTGGATTATTTAAAAGTTCGAGGGCAATGGAGAGCCTTTTTCGCTCTCCTCCGGATATCTTATTAGTTTTTGTATTTTGAGCACCCTTTAAGCGCAGCATTCCCAAGATTTGATCTATCTAAAACGAAAACAAACAAAAGAAAAAAATGAATGAATGAAGACAGCTTCAAGTTAATAATTATGGTAATTTCTTTATTAACTTACCAATTCCAGTTTTTGATCTACTCTAAGATCATTTCCAAGCTTTAGATTTGCCGCTAAAAGCATCATTTCATTTACTGTAAATTGTTGATCAACAATGTCTGTCTAGAGGAGTTAAATAATCTGAAGATATAAAATAAGGTATGACATTACTATTAAGAAAGATACATACTTGCATAATGTACCGGGACATTTTTCGAAAGATGCGCATATCACGAGGCCTGTTGTTTAAATAAATTTCGCCGGTAGAGCTCATGGTGCTTAAAGTATACCCAAATATATAAATATATATATATATATTTTTTTTTAATTTGGAGTTATTTACAAGCGTTCAAATTTTTTTTACCTAAATCCCGCTAGTAAATTCAGTAGAGTGGTTTTTCCTGCACCAGACGGACCCATTATTGCGGTAAGCTCATGTGATCGAAAGTCGCCATTGATACCACGTAGAATTTGCTTAGTCTTCGCATCTGTATTATACATTGAATTACAAGAGCTCAATTCCAATTACATATTCACTATTTTATTTGATATTTTATACCATTTCGATGATCAGGCACTTCATATGTTAAATCTACGAATTCTACATTTACTGCCGGCCATGTAGGCAAATATTTTAGTTCGTTTTCTGATTGGTCCTCATAAAATTCTTTTAATTCAACACTAATACCATTTATATCACTGCTGTAGTTGATTGAGCTGCTACTTTGGGAGTAGGAGGTTCTTGCACTTGCCCTCAGCTTCATTTTAATTATTTAATTATTCGAGTCTAGAAGTAGCATACCTGAAACGTATATTTGATTAAAAAAATAAAATATTAAAAATGGTAAAATTGAACAATCGGTTAAATTATTTAACGATTTAATGCAAAACTTCTGTATAATTGTTCTGAATTTATAGCCATTTTTTATTGTTCGAATATACTGATTCGAAGCTCAATATTATAAACAAAATGAATATACTAGATAAATAAAAAAATTAAATACACGGGCTATACAAAATTTTAAACTTAGTTAAAAACTATAGGCATTTTATGAAATGAACGAACTTTTATTAAGATTATTCGATTACTCTAAATAGAGTTCCAAATATGATTCAACTGCTCACTGTTAGTGCCTAACACTTACTGACGACACGAATTTATACGGGCATTGAATTGTTCTCATGTTCTGACTCAATTAAAGACAAATATAATCATATGTACGTATAACATTTCTTTCTGCTATCGGACAGTTCGTGCTTTTTGAAAGTGAATCAACGACTGAACTGAGCTTTCAAAATAAATTTTGATCATTGTCAAGCTTATATATGCAAATGATTTGCCTACTCTTAATTGTTTTAAAAAATTCTGATTAAAGTTAAATTTCCAGCTGACCCCAAGTACATAAGTAAACTACCGATTGTTGAAACTGTAAGTGAACGATAAGAATATGACACAGACAGACTTTCTCGACATTGCGCTAAACGGGCTTCAATAAGCTGTAAGTCGAAGCTATTATTTTCAAATCCTTATCAGTAAGTGATTAGCAGCAGCGGAAACTGTGTTGTAGTATTTGTAAAAACACCAGACGCCTATACATATATGTATATAGTAAAAGCATATACTGCGTTTTTGTGCATCGCACTGTTCTAGATGATCTAACCTATTGAATTGGTATATTGACGACCAAAAGTAAACTTTTAATTGCGCTCACTGATAACGAGCCATATGTACATACATTATTTACAGAAATGTTAATATATACACATAACTTAACCTGGTTTACCATATTGATACAATTCCATAAGAATGACTTGCTATTTAACATCATATTGACAATTGCTTAAAGTGTCGGAGCATTTGAACTATAAGATATAGAAATATAGAACTGTAAAAAATAATTAATAATGAATCGATTATTTGATACTCTCGTATAAACAATCGTTGCTACTTAATCTTAAATATTTTACGAAACAAAGTACTAGTTCCTATAAATATTACTCACTGTTACAATGTATATATCTGTGAAATATATTACATATGTATATACATATAGATAAGTTGACCAAAGGTACCAGAGTGGAATTAAAATAAATTACAATAGGTACTAATCACGAAGCTTAAGGGCAACAACATTTGGTTTTACTTACGTGTATGTGAGCTCATTTACTGACAAAAGTCAAACACTTTGCATTGGAGTAATCCAATTAATTCAAGTTCATTGAACTAACTTAAATAAGGTATGATTTTCAATACTGTACCGATTATTTTGTTGAGATATCAAAGAGTTCCTCACAGCTAACGTACTTCTGCTGCATTCAGAACACTTTCTATTTGGTCTATAGAAAAGTGTAGAGGGCGTTTGAAATGCTTGCAACAACACGAACGACTCCGACTTGTTGCATTGAGAAACGAAAATGTACTGAACACACATGGACGAAGAATAACAGAGAGCTCTTCGTGAAAGGCACACTGATGTATTCATAAGTGCGAATGTATTTCTCCAATGCACGTAAACGAAAGCTTGTTGGGCATTTAAGAGAGAAAAATATACGCAATGCGATACAGCGCGTTGCAAACAAAGAAAGAACTGAACGATTCTTCTTCTAAAAGAACAAGAGAGAGGGAAGAGAGGATTCTTCTTCTAAAAGAATAAAAGTGGGAGTGACAGCCGGAGAGCATAGTTGTCTTGGCAAAATCCAGTTTACATGTAAGAAGCATATCAAGTTCATAAACTGAAATACAATTTTAAAAAATATAAAGTCTTATTTATGTCGTGAAAGTTGCTGTCCTACCACAACTTTTTTTATATTGTACAATTAGTGTGGTGGTCTTGGTAGACTTGGTGTTGTTTGTGAGGTTTCCTTGTTGCTTTAACTGAAAATGCTAAGTCATCGTGCTTTCTGCTTTGCCAACTTATATTACACATACTGCCAAACAATATGCCACAAATAAAAATAAAAAAAACTCGCTTAAGAAATTGATTGTAAGTTATCATAAATAGTATCATAACAACTCACAAATAATTATTTAAATCGGTTGTTTTAGGTGTTTAGCCGTTTCAAATTCAAAATACCTTTCTAATAATTAAAGCAAACATTTATTCGGTTTTTGCTGTTTTTGGTCAACTTTTCTTAAATATTGCTCCAAATTCAGTAAAAAATGTTCTACATATATAAATATACATGTTGTTGAAGGTTTGGATAAATGGACATAAAAAATTGTAAAAAGAAAATTGCAAATTTTTTGACCTTTTTAAATTGTTTGAATATGAAAAAAAAAAAAAAAAAAAAAAAATGTAATTGAAAAGTGCAGCCATAAAGAAATTGTTAATGCAGATTAAAAATAACATCAACACCATTGACAAAATTGTAAATTTTTTTAAAATCAATGGATTTACGGCTTATGACATTTTTCCAAAGCAAGTCCGGTAATATATTTTATATCTATTATAACGCCAGAAACTGAATGGCCATTTGGTCAGTTAATTTTTGCACAAGTTCCGGTTGTTAAAAGTTTGGGTGCACCCGTTTATAAGAAAAATGCTTACTTTCCGGAACTTTTTTCACATCCTTGAAATTTAAAAATGTCATTACTCTACCAAATATCGTCCAATATTCAAAATTGACCCACTAAAATAATGCTGTTGAAATTTCTGATCTATCGATACCAAATTTTACCCCCACAGAAGTTGAATTTTTAGTCCAGCTTGTGGACTCCTCGAAACTTCTGAGTGCCACAACTTTGCCAAAATTCATTAGATTTTCAAAATTGACCCACCAAAATCACGGTGTTGAAATTTCTGATATTTTGGTATCAATATCTCAAATTCGAAAATTTCGCCCCACAGATGTTGAATTTTTAGTCGGAAATTCCAGCTTGTGGACTCTTTGAAACTTCAAAATGTCATAACTTTGCCAAAAATCATCCAATTTTCAAAATTTACCCATCAACATATTGGTGCTGAAATTTCTGATCTATCGGTATCAAAATCTCATATTCGCTAATTTGACCCCACAGAAGGTGAATTTTCAGTCGGGACTTCCAGTTTGTGGACTCCTCGAAACTTGACAATGACAACTTTGCCAAAAATCATTAGATTTCCTAAATTGATCCATCAAAATCACGGTGTTGGAATTTCTGATATATTGGCATCAATATCTCAAATTCGAAAATTTCGACCCACAGATGTTGAATTTTTAGTCGGAAATTCCAGCTTGTGGACTCTTTGAAACTTCAAAATGTCATAACTTTGCCAAAAATCATCCAATTTTCAAAATTTACCCATCAACATATTGGTGCTGAAATTTCTGATCTATCGGTATCAAAATCTCATATTCGCTAATTTGACCCCACAGAAGGTGAATTTTCAGTCGGGACTTCCAGTTTGTGGACTCCTCGAAACTTGACAATGACAACTTTGCCAAAAATCATTAGATTTCCTAAATTGATCCATCAAAATCACGGTGTTGAAATTACTGATATATTGGTATCAATATCTCAAATTCGAAAATTTCGCCCCACAGATGTTGAATTTTTAGTCGGGAATTCAAGTTTGTGGACTCCACGAAACTTCAAAATGCCATAACTTTACCAAATATCATCAGATTTTCAAAATTGACCCATCAAAATAATGGTGTTGGAATTTCTGATCTATTGGTATCAATATCTTATATTCGAAAATTTGACCCCACAGAAGTTGAATTTTTTGTCGGGACTTCCAGTTTGTGGACTCCTCGAAACTTTAAGATGATATAACTTTGCCAAAATTCATCAGATTTTCAAAATTGACCCACCAAAGTCATGGTGTTGGAATTTTTGATCTATCGGTATCGTAATCTCATATTCGAATATTTTGCCTTACAGAAGTTGAATTTTCAGTTGGCAATTCCAGTTTGTGGACTCTTCGAAACTTCAAAATGCCATAACCAAATATCATCAGAATTTCAAAATTGACCCACCAAAGTCATTGTGTTGGAATTTCTGATATATCGGTATCATAATCTCATATTCGAATATTATGCCCCACAGAAGTTGAATTTTCAGTCGGGAATTCCAGTTTGTGGACTCCTCGAAACTTCGAGATGACGTAACTTTGCCAAAATTCATCAGATTTTCAGACATTCAGCATTTAAAACCTTTTTTTGAGTCTACTTAGTTAACACATAATTATCAACCATCATATATAATCATGATTTTATATAATTATAATCAATGAACATGTATAATTGTAATACTTAATCAATAATCTTTCCGAAATTATATAGTTATAGCGATCTCTAAAATTTGATCAATAGCTCATTTTCTAAGTGAATATTTATTTATGTAATTATTTTTTAATATATCCTTTTATTTCTGTCAATATACAATAAAGGTTACAAAAATGATCCAAAAGCTATATCCCTTAGTATTTGTACATATGTAAAATTTGTTCATTTTATATATATATGACATCTAATTTATGTATATCAAATGTAGAACATTGGATAAACAATGTTCTTGGTAAATACGTCTGTTGATTAGAACAGCAGTTCTATATATACATATATAAAAATATTTTTTTTATGAATTTGGCTTAAATGGAATCCAAGTTAGGTTCGGAATTAAAACAAAATTATTTATATATTCATAATAAAAATCTTATACATATCATAAAATGAAACCCTTTTATACACAATGTGACATTTCATAAATTTCTTAGTTGATAGAATTGGATTAATATAAACACAGAAAGCTTTTATACCCATGTTAACGGAAATATATAAAAAATTAGCGAGTGGTCTTTAACTTCCATCGCAAGAAAAGGTATGCAGAAACTCTTAGTACTACAAAAATGACAACAAGCGCTACAATATCTAAAGTAAAATTCGCCTTAACCATATCCAATTCCTCCAACGTTGTTAGAGGAGACTTGAAATGACAATATGTTTGGAAACACTTCAGCTTTTCACGTCCGTAACCATAGGTAGCCAATGCGGTACCCTCAAATCCGTAGCGTATATATGAAAGATAAGTGATCCATCGTAAATAGACCGGTATTGCGTCGAATGAAACGAAGAAGCCGGAAAAGAGTAGGAAGGGTACGGACATAACAGGTGCCAAAAACACACCATTCTGTACGTTCATCGCAGCGCCGACTACCAGCCCTACAGACTGGGCCACAAATGAGATCAGCAGGCAAGCTGATAAGAACATTGTGAAACGGAATAGCTCCCACGGTTGTGACGTATAATAATATACGATAGATACATAGATTACGCAGAAAATCGCCTGAAGAAGTAGAAATTAAATATTGGATTATTTGTATGCATATCTATGTGAGTTATATAAACTAACTTGGAATGGTAGATCAGCAACGGATATAGCTAAATAATAGGATTTCAATGAATACCAGCGATTAAAATTCTCCTTTAATAGCACAGGCATTTCAAGTGGGACTGTAATAAAAATATATTGTTGTAAAAATTAGTTTCGCAAATCTTATTTGAGACTTACATGACAAGATTGTTATGGTCATTGATGTATACATCAAAAAAAGCATATTGAAAAATAAGAATCCCAAGTTACTTAGAACTTTTGCGCCATCGTTTCCAATATCGTAATAAAGGGCTCCAATTAAGAATCCAACCAGAAGATGTGCAAACAATCGCAAGTACATTAAGGTCTAAAAATAGTTACTTATGAGCAAAAAAATCGGGCATTCATATATTAACATTTGCAACTAACCCAGTCACGATAACTAAAAAGCAAGGTTCTCGCTAAGACTACCCAGAATTGATGAAATTGTGATGTTGGATAGCGCTCAGGGGACATTATTTCCTCTGGAAGCAAAGCGCTATTACAATTAACGGTTTTATCAACATCAATCATAGCATCTCCTTTCTCATTTGTAGATACCACAGTCGACGATTCTAATCCATTGGATTCCTTAACAATGTCATTAACCATACCATTTAGTAGACTATTGTTAATGGTTAAGTTTTCTTGGTACTTGCTACCACTGACATTCGCAGCATCATTTTTGTCCAAAAGTTGTTTTAAATTTTGAACTTTGATCAAATCGTTTCGAGCCTTTAAGCTGGCATAATCTGTCGATGATCGAATATCCCGCTTGCCATTATCAATGGCTTCCACTAGCTTTCGAATATGGTCTCCATGTTCACCACATGACACTTCAATTACATAGCTTGCCGGATTGTGGTAACTTGGACACTCCAAACTTAAAGTCGATAAGAATGGTACCAGTTGCTTAGTATTCCCTTGGTAAACACATTGACCGTCGGCTAGGGTGTAAAGCTGATCAAACATTTCAAAAAGTCGAGCCGATGGCTGATGAATAGTACAGATTACTGTGCGGCCGCCAGCGGCAAGCATTTTTAAGAGATGAATGCACTGAAAACAAGTAGAGCTGTCCAATCCCGAAGTTGGTTCATCGAAGAACATAATTGGGGGATTGCTAACTAACTCAAGTGCAATAGATAGTCGTTTCTTTTGTCCTCCCGATAAGTTACGAGTCATCGTATTGCGATGTTCGCTTAAACTTAGCGTTAGAAGAATATCGTCGATCTATAAGTAAATATATGACAGATTACCTTTTAATAATTTTTTAAAAATAACAAAGAATTTGAAAGCAATCAAGTAATTTTTGAAGCAGCTGTTTCTAGTTTACGAAAGACGTTTTTAACTTTCCCACTTAATTAAAACTTTACCATTGAATTTTTTTCGAATTTGGTGAACTTCCTGCTTAGCTTTAAATTCGTTGCTACAGTCATTGCTTCCTGAACTGTTAAGTTTCCATGTAGTTGATTATCCTGCATTATATATGCCGACAATTTCCGGAATGTGCTCAAATTTCGCTCAGATCCATTCATAGTGACACTTCCCTCGATATTTGTAGTTCTATAAAACAATTGCAGAGAAACATTCAATATAGTTTCTATAAGAAAATCACATAAAAAATTGTATAGTTTTTAAATTTTATTAATTATTAAGTAATAATAATCTTAATAAATATATAGAAGGTTCGAAACACATAATGTATATTGGTGTGAACTCATACAACAATCAATTAATAATCCTTAGACACATACAAAATTGCTTTTAAGTTTATAAAGTGTTATAAAATGCAATATGTTCAAGTTGATTCAAAGTTCATTAAAACGGTATTATTTGATCAATATTATGACTGTGTGTGTGTGTGGACTTCATGATAACATACCGGAAATATGAGTTTACTTAGCCCAGCAACTACTATATATCATTGCCTAAATCATAAATACAGTAATTTTTCCATCTATAGATTTGACTTAATATATAATCGAATATGCTCTTACACAACATACTTATACAATCACTTACTTGTAGCCAGACAAAATATTTAGTAAAGTACTTTTTCCAGCACCAGAAGGTCCCATAATTGCAGTGAGTTCTCCTGAGCGCAAACGCCCACTTACTCCTTTTAGAATTGTTTTAGCATCTTAAAAAAAAAAAAACATTTATATATATTTAAGTGATTTATATGTATATAGTAAAGAGTTCTATATGTAGGCATTACGAATCAATGCATTAATATATCGTTAAAATATCTAACCATAAATTTAAGAAACTTTCATCAGTGCAAGCTTTCTTCATATAAAAATCAAAGTTGTAGTATTATTAGATAAGCAATGAGGGAAACCTTTTAGACTTACAAAATTACTTATGTCATCTTCCTTAATATGGATGTTTTGGGTTTCACTAACCCGACAGTTACAGACCTTGTTAATGAACCTCGGCAGACATACAATGTATATTAAGACAATGCAATGTTTTACATTATAAAAGTTATTACTCAGTTTTTAATAGCAACTGAAAATGTTGACCATCTGCTGTAGCTTAGCCCAAAAGCAAGCAGCATAACAAATATGCCATTTAAAATCTAAAGCTTTAAAGTTAGTACATTAATAATTAAGTAATACGGTCTGTTAGTTTTACTGTAATGTAATCGTTGAGTGTCTGTTATAAGTAAAGTAACAGCGATATCTACACATATTACGCAAGGCTTTGGTTTTTGTGTACCAATTTGGGGCTTTCTTTATACCAAATATAAACAAAATCTCAAGGCTAATTTAAGAAATACATATGTTCATTTTTATTTTCAGAACATTTGTTGAAGAATTTTAAAACAAATATTTTCATATCACATTAGCTGCTTTCTGTCCATGTACGCTCTATACTCTGAAATTTTCAAATATGTTGTATAAGTTTTCACGATTTTGTATAAGTCAGCAATGTGTTAAAAAATTAAACTAAATTTTAGTCTTAGATGCCTTCTTCAACTGTTTAACTAAATTACCGTTATAGGTAAATTAAATAAGATAGTACAAGTTGGAATAAATTCGATTGAGTATATGTTCATACATACATACATTTATTTAATTACCGCCTGATAACCGGTTACTAACAAAGAGATGTCTAAGGTCAAAGAACACCTTGTTATATAGACCAGTTCTGAACTTGGCCGATCGGTAATGTATATATATATATATATATATACAAATTATGTACATACACACATATACATATATCGCTCATTTAAAAAATGTATACGTATACACATGTACATACATACATATATATTTTCGCTATCAGTAAATGTACATACATATTTAATATTGTTGACAAAAATATTAGCATGACTGATACTGCTTAATAAAAAAATACAAATACCAAATTTATTCATATTGTATGTAAGAATGAATGTATTTATATACATATATACAGTAAAGGCAGTAAAGGTGTTGTTCGTGGTCAAACCTATACATAATTCGCATTTGGAACACCTTGTTGGCAGTCCCCAATAAATTTCGGGGTTAATTATCAAGCATTTTTATCTAAATGTTAATTACCAAGGTGGTTGTAATTACTCAGAGCTTCAACTGACCGACAAAGTCCAAAGTTCCATTAAACTTTGCTCGGGCAACCACAAATGTGGCAACGCTATCGGGGAACTGCTGATACTATATTATATAAATATATACGTGTGTATATATGTATATCTATAGCCATGTATAAACGCGTGTGCATAAGTTCGCGTATGGATGAGAACAAAGAAAACAGAAGCAACACAGAGAGCTGCTACAAATAAGCAACAGCAGAACTGGTTTCATGAGTTGAGAGAGCGAACAGTACTTACTAAATTCAAAAACGTAAGTTAAGAGCAATGACAAATTGAATACAAAAAAATTTATAGGTACAAAGATTGCAGCTCAGCTAACCTGTTACTTATTACAATAATTACTTTGATTAAAAATGGAAAAATATACTTACTGCTTCGATTGCCCTCCTTCACTCGATAAGTCAAATTATGAAATGCCAAATCCACAGCCGGACGTTTAGGTAAATGTTGAAGAGTCTTAGGCTGTGCAGGAACAATTTGAGCTTTAATTTGTCCAGTACTGCCATTTCCAGAGACACCTAATCTATTATCGTTTAACAGAGTTTTATTTTCGTTCGTAACCATCTTGAAACCTTATCCTCTTAATCAAAAAATAATGTACAAATATTTATTTGAACGAATCTACAAAGTGGCACCACATTTATTGTATGTTCATATATGTAACTATGATTGTTTTCACAAATTTAATAGAAAATTCGTCTCGTTTTTGCACCAGTTTAGACAGTCGCCGCTTTCTATATTTAATATTTCATCCACCGCCCTGGGGTCGCTACAGAATTTTCCACCCGTTTATTCAAAACGAATATTCTGCTTTCCGAAGCCGTAGTACTTCATACGTTCGTGTCGCGATCGCAACTGAATGCGTCGCGCAGCTGTGGGAAAGGAACAAAGCCAAAATTCAAAGCGACAGCACCACACTCTACTACACTCACCACCACAGTAACAACTTATAGTCTCTCAGCCCCATTGCTGACGCTAATGCTCTCGATGAATGTAGGAAAGCGACAACAATAGTCTGTTGGAATTCTTACTCTCTAGCTTCAAGAGACTACTATGAAATTGAGAATTCTCTCTGTTGTCGGTGTTAGTGATCAATTCTCAAATTACACACATGCTTGTCTATCTGATATACACATGACAGGGAAAATATAAAATCGAACACTAAATAATTCCGTTTCAACTGAATTATTTAACTTATATGCTGGCCATTAAGTACAGAATCGAATTGTTGCTATACATTATCATTTTCTTTTTTTACTCTTTGAAATTTCCCAAAAAAGGAAATCGTAGCTGAATTTAACTGGGCAAAACCTAGTTTAGTTGAGTTAACAACATCGTTTTGTGCCTGTTAGGTTTTTCTATCGGCTGTGTTTTGCTTTAATAGCACGTTACTATTATAACAAGTACACGAATGGACTTTGAACATTTTATCAATGTAGATATGTACATACTTATGTATATATATGTATACACTTAAGTAAACGTATAACAAATTGTTTAAGCAGCGAATTTATAGCATAAAACATTTGTTCACTTTGATAATGTTATAGATAGATGTCGATTCTTATTATTTATAAATCAACATTTTTTAATTAATTTTAGATATTGTAGTACAAATATTTTATAGCTATTGCATCTATTAAATATTATATAATAATATATGTTTATATTATATATACATACATATATTGAATATTATTATATGTTTGCGATACTAACAGGTTATTATTTTCCACAAATTTATTCCAGACAAAATTTTCCATGACCAACTGAGTTATGTTGGATTTATGTGCTAGGTAAGTTAATATACATTTTTGAAAGCTATCCTTTTGTGTATATTATAATAATTTCTCGGAATAATGCCTTTAAGTTATAAAGTATGACATATGATTAGGTTTTATTTCTATCAACCATTCTCAATTAAGTTGAAGGCAATGGATAAATAAATTTGTTAGCTCACAATAAAGTCGCACTACCGTCGCGTATTTATTATTTTTAATGAAAAAAAAAATAGAAAACCTGGCAGTCAGTGAAAACTATTCCACCAACTGGAAATGCATAACACAACTATGATGCAGCAACTGTAAATATTCACAGTTGTAAAAGAGTATGGTGAAAAACTACACCAACACATACATAAATAACAAACCGCTGTTGAGCTTGTATCGCATTTCAAAGCTTTGCAAAATTTACGTTAGACGGCTATGTAATCAAAAAAGTACTTAGTCTTTGGAAAAGCTTACTAAATTCTGAATTTCGGACAATTTTATCTACTAAATAAAAAAATATTGGCATACTTATAGGCAACGTCGAATAATTCTTGTATATATTTTTATATACTTATATTAAATAGATATATTATTATAACAATTTATTTTTTTGTTATAATGATATATTTATTCTTATTTTCTAAAGCCTTGTGGGTATGTAAAAAATTTACATTTTTACCATTTGCATACTTTGCGGAGTACTTCATATTTAGCAGTAACACTGAAATTTTCGGAAAAAACATTTCCGAAGTTGACAGACCACTATGGAGCAGTGTATATGTTTGACTATCCAGAAGACCTAACAGTTACAGATGACAAGCAAATAAAAACAAGTTCTTATGTTGATGTATTGATATGTATCTTTGTATGTACATATGGATGTACTTGGCGATTGCGAAATATGTGTATGATATGTGGGGGCAATATACTTTGATTGTGTCACCAACTAAGAAATGTACATTCATATATACGAAATGACTTAACACTAACTATCTATTCATATGTGTGAAAAAGCTTTATGCATTTAAAAAGAAGAAAAGTGCGCATGTACAATACTTGAAATGAATATGAGAAGGCACCTGCGGCAAATATATGACCTGAGGCATTGTTTACAACATAGCAGAGGTCAAACCATATGACTGTAGGATTTTTAGGGTTGTTTATATGTATGTATGTTCAAATTCGCCGTGAAATGGACGAGAGCTCGCGCATTGCGCACAATTTACTAGCTCTCAATTTGTTTACCTGTTTTGTCTCTCTAGACTCGTTGCCACAGTAAGCCCCACAATATTAAAACCCTAAAAATTAAACAGACTTTGTTATATTTATTCGTGTAGTATCAGAAAATAATTCTAGTTCTTGCAATGCATTTTTAATATTTCGATAAGGCTGATATGTTCACACTTTGTGGAATTTCAATGACTCTGTCGTAGGGCGAGTTTTTCTCTTTTTATTGTATAAGTATGAACATATGTACATATATCTATATATCTATATGTGTGTAGATCGAATGTTTTGAACATACTCTTGTTGGTTTCACTGTAAGACGCTCGTCAGAGGCGATGTCTCTATCGCAGCTGCTGCCTTCGTCTTTCTTGTCGACGACTGAAAATGCGATAAAGAAAAATCGAGACTGACGAGTCAAACGAGAAAAGTGAACGTTGTGTAGCGAATTGTATTCACAAACCTTCCTAACTTCGTATAGGTCGGGCGTCCAAAGCAGTCGTTCCGCAATTAATAAGTAAAAAGAGCGCGCAAGTTCTGTGAAGGCAACTAAGTTGAATAGAAAAATTGAGAAAAATATATAACTGTACAGTGCGAATAGTGCAACTTGTAAGTAAAGCAAAATAAAATGTAAATGCTTGTAGTTTAGTATGTAACGAGTTCAAGGAAAAACTTCTCTCACTAAAAGTAAACGTAACTAAGTGCAGACATTTGATACGTGAATTGTTAAAACATTAATACTCACTTTTTTATATGTTAAAATCCTTACGTATTGTGCATACACTTATACACACACATTGGATTGCTTATTTTTAGTAATGAATTTAGTAAATGAATCCTTTTTTTTTACTTACATCTAAGAATTGCTATGGCATTCCGCGTCGCTGGACTCTTCTTGAAAAAGGAATTGACGGCTCCTATAAAACAGCAGCTTCGTCAGATATGCGTCTCAAATGCAAAGCTCTCTCAATTTTTGAATAACTCTCCAAATACTGCATTGGACAAGAGTATCCTACAGCGCTATAGAAATCTAGAGACTCCTGCTAATCGTGTGCAAGCTACTTACCTTTGGATCGATGGCACTGGTGAAAATATTCGACTAAAGGATCGCGTACTTGACAAAGTTCCTAGCTCTGTTGAAGATCTACCAGACTGGCAATATGATGGTAGCTCTACTTATCAGGCTCAAGGGGAAAACTCGGACACAACTCTCAAGCCCCGCGCTTTATACAGAGATCCTTTTAAGCCAGGCAAAAATGATATTATCGTTATGTGTGATACTTATAGTGCTGACGGTAAACCAACTCCATCCAACAAACGTGCGTCCTTTCAGGCTGCAGTTGACAAAATTGGAGATCAGGAACCCTGGTTTGGAATTGAACAGGAGTATACATTACTAGATGTTGATGGAAGACCCTTTGGTTGGCCTGATAATGGTTTTCCAGCACCCCAAGGACCCTATTATTGTGGTGTAGGGGCTGACCGCGTATACGCTCGGGATCTCGTTGAGGCTCACGCTATTGCATGCCTTTACGCTGGAGTTGATTTTGCAGGAACTAATGCAGAAGTTATGCCAGCTCAGTGGGAATATCAAGTAGGTCCTAGCACTGGCATGAAAGCTAGTGACGATCTATGGGTGTCCAGATATATTTTACAGCGAATTGCTGAAGAATATGGCGTAGTCGTGACTTTTGATCCAAAGCCCATGGAAGGACAATGGAACGGTGCAGGAGCTCACACCAACTTTTCCACAAAAGCCATGCGAGCTGACGGTGGCATGAAAGCCATTGAGAAGGCAATCGAGAAGCTAAGCAAACAGCATGACCGTCATATTAAAGCATATGATCCAAAGGAAGGAAAGGATAATGAGCGTCGCCTTGTTGGTCGACTAGAAACTTCCAGCATTGATAAATTCTCATGGGGTGTTGCTAACCGAGGTGTCAGTGTTAGAGTCCCACGAGGCGTAGCGACAGCTGGCAAAGGTTACTTCGAAGATCGACGTCCTAGCTCCAACTGTGACCCTTACGCTGTTTGTGGTGCATTGGTTCGTACTTGTCTGCTGGATGAATAGAGGCATTAGAATTGACTTAGTGGCAATTTAATTAATGATGTACATACATACATACCAACTACACTCATAAATTCAAAGTGGTGAAATTTTCTCAAAATTGGTTTACTAACTTGTCTAAATGTGAATAATATTTAATTTGAGTAAATTTTAGAATTTGTTTGCTAGAATTTTAGTAAAAGTAAATTGAGATGGGGAGGAATTGTTAATATTATTGAAACAGAGATCTGCCATAAACAAGATTACAAAGTCTACATAATGAAATTTGTAATTAATGTATTTTACATAATTAATTTTGGCTCTAAAGCAATATTAACAATTTCGTTATTGTATCGTAAGTGTTTTTAAAATATATGAAGTGTATAGTTCTTATTTTTATTTTGCATTTACAATTAAATCTAAAGTGTTGCTCAATTGTATTTTAAAGGTCTTTCGTTAGATATTTTTCATTAAGTTAATACATACGTTTTCTGGTACCTGTATAAGCCCTGATAAAAACCAATATGCCAAAAAAAAAAAATTACATACATATTATACGCGTTTGCGTGCCATACAAATATATATATATATATACATATATACACATACATATAAACTGAATAAAAGAGTGATTACATGATCTTACTTGTTATTGTAAATTACAATGTATACTCGTTAATCATTGTTGAATATCAAAACAACTCATTATACAAATAATAATAATATCAAAATATATCAACTATCATATCTGAATTTGAAATTAATAACGTTGATAAGTGATGTAAAAAACAAAAAAAACATAATAACCATAATAATAACCACATCTTCTTTTTCCTTTAGGAAAATAAATAACATTCGTGAACTTTAAAACAATAACGAACAAATTTTTACATGTTTTTAATTCATTAATTGATTATCATTTCAATAAAAAATAATAGCCATGAATCGACCTTAATTCAATGTAAAAGGGTATTCACTCATTTAGATAACCAGACGAACATTTAAGTAAACAACAAAACAGTTCAGCAATGCACTTCACCTTGAGATGACGACATTTATGACACTTGCACCGACGATTAATGCATTAGCGCAGCTTGCATTTGCTTTTGCTGCTAAGCTCTCTCTTCCATACGGGGTTGGGCCTGTCATTCCTTGTAAACATTTGCATTAATGCAAAAATATTTATTTACATGTTGTCAATTGCTATAGGCTTCATTGCATTTATATTAAAACTAGTTTTGCAAGATTAGAGATTGTGCAAGTGTAATCAGGTCACTACCCGTTATTTATTAACATTAACTTTGAAATTAGAACGTGCACGTGCCTGAGGAGTCCCATTACTACCTGTAGTAATATATTTGGTTAGTAATGTAAAATGCATCATAATGTTTGCACCTCCAAAATTTGCAAAGAAAGGATAGCATGTTAATAATTAGTGTATACACCTATTTTGTTAATTTGTGAACTGGACTATTTAAAATGTTTCTTAAACATCAAAGCCAGTTTACAAATTTATTAGCAGTGGATACTTCGTTATGAGCGCATACCGCTTGATTTCCGCACCAATCGGTATTTAAATGAATGAAGTTTATTTATATGCGAAAAACTAGTTTAAATGTGTTGACATCTTACAGTGCAGGTCTTTCGAGATCGACTCTAGCTTGTCCAATTAAGCTTTTCTTCAGAAGATTTGAATAATATTTAGACAATACAAATTTTATGCAATCATGTATTTATGTTATATGCGGTGAGATGGCAATGTAGCACTCTTGATGACGCAGCTTTGCATACAACCATAACTTATATTGTTTCTGACTTATGTACATATGTATTACGATCATAACAATTTTGATTAGTCAATCACAAGCAATTCTTCTCTCAAAAACACGATATAATTTATAATTATAATCGATCAAACTGGCATGATATGACTTATAAATAGGTAGGCGACAGTAATTCAAACGAAACGTGTGTTGGAATGCCACCATATCCATGCATTATAAAGAATATAGTGCATTTATAGGGTTTCAAAAAGTAGCGCAATTAGTAGCCTGCCGACGAATAAAGTCCAAAACCATTTGATAAGCCGGTCATCAAATGTTTTCGCCTGCCAGGCAAGTGCCATCAGTTTGTGTGATCTGTGCGATAGGACGTGCTTGTGCATAGCTTGATGTTCTACTTAACTCGGTAATTTCTAATTGATGTTTGAATACATATATGTACATATGTTAGCTATCAGGCATCGTTATCGTGCTGTCATAAATCATTTCATAAGCAAACTAAAATAGCGAAATTGTATAGTTTCAAAGTAAAAAAATAGAAAATATTAGATTGATCTAATCCAAAGTATAGAGAGAAAAAATCATTATATTTTTTTTTTAAATATTCATAATGATAAAGGTACACGCTCGTTTTGCGTGATATATTCAACAGATTGACGATTGTTTGTGTATTCTATACGTATCGAAAAGGTGACTAATAGTATTTATCTAATTTTCTGGGTGTTAGTGAATTCATAGTCTCTTATTTCAGAAATTTATTTATATTTGTCTTAGCTTTTCCTTCAAAATCTGATCTTGAGGTATCCTTCCTCAATGTTAACAATTCTATTAATTAGAATACAGTAAATAGTCTCATTCCTTTTGATCTGTTTGCTAGTAACTACAATTTTAATGGCCCCATTTTTTTTATTAAATAGCAATTTACTTGGCAATTATTATTATTATGGTACTCAAAAAACTTGCTTGAGTGTTATGGCTCATGTTCGGTTTGAAGTGGTCTTTTAAACTTAATCTAACATATCGACATTAGCAACGAGATTAATGCCCGAGTAAAAGCTGGCCGGTATCTAAATATAATTATACAGCTTTAAGATAAGAATTCCTTGATAAAAATTTTGTAGAGCGTTATTTTTTAAATATAAAAACGTGGAAATATTGATCACGTAGCATGTATTCAATAATTTTAAAGTTTCTTTCTACTGACCACAATACTATATTCACTACATTTATGTACTATCTTACTGGCCTTAAATATTTCCCCATATGTAAATAATTAATTGTAGTTGAATATATCTACTTGTTTCTTAACCAGCCAGAGTAAACAAACAACTTTATTACGAGATGACAGTTTATTATCCAACCAATGAGAAAATAAATTAAACATTCATATTCTATTTACATTTACACTCAGAATGAGATACTCATTGTATGAAAATCATTATTTTCAAGAAATGGTTTCTTATCAAGGCGCGTATGACTTCATTGGTATTAGTCACATGAAAAACAATCAAAATTATGTGCACATGAGTACATACATGTGTATGTATCAGATTATCATGAAACATTTTCATAATTTTCAGTGATTAAATCATAAAATGGATGGATTATACCATTACGGTTATTTCACTTAAATTTATATATTATTGTACAAGTTTCAGTTAAAAATGTGCAAATGTAAAAGTATTGAAAATGATATATACAAAATTGAAAAAAAAATAAAATTATTGAGAATTATGTTCTCACTTTCACATTATGGCATTTTCGTTCTTGGACTTCGACTTTTGCATTAGTATTATTATCGGTCTTCTGGCTGTCTATGCAGCACGCAGCACGCGCCAGCAGCTTTTTTACGTCATGAGCCGCTTCGCACGCGTATGCCAAGTGATCTAAATACATTGATGATTAGCACAGTGAACCATCACACAATGGAACCAATAGAAACATGGAAGACAACTGTTGTTCATCATACAAAGAGTCTGTTAAATTTTAATTGGTACTTTATGTCGATTGTACATTGCTGATTTCTTAATTGTCGTTATATTCAATTAAGTTGTTTTTAATTAATAGGAATTATTTTAAATTTATGAAACTGTGTGAACATTCAATATATTAGCACAAAACTTTTCTGATCATTCGTAAATGTGAAAATATACAAATGTACAATCACTTATTGTTTACTGACAACATTGTATTTAACAAGGGTTTCAATTGCTGACCCATTGTTGGTTTATTTTTACTGCAAAGATTAAACATTAAACTGCCAGAGTATTGTTATTGTTCTTGCAGACTGATAATGGAATACTCGATAAGCAGTAAAGCTGTGTTTGTGCAGTGAGTTAAATGTTACATTATCAATAAATAAATATGTATACATATATAAAAATATATTTTTATGTATATATGTATTTGTGCATTCTTATACTATATGTGATATACCATTAATATTTACACTGTCTGCCTATATAGTACTTTCCCAAGTTGACTGAACTACCCATTCTCGGTTCGGAGCACTTTGGGCTTTGTATTTTTTAAGAGATGCAGTAGAAACGTGCATACATACTTATATATATAATTCTTGTACATTCATATGAGTGTCCGTTTATAAATGAATTATTCTTTCATTATCTTAATGTATATGTATTTATATATATTTAATAATTTACATATTCGCCCATTGTTTAATTTTGCTTATTCTTGTTAAATATGCTAAAGAAAAATTTAATTAACACTGATTGCACTTATTGTAGATAATTTGTAATGTATGTAGTTTTTTAACTACATTATATGAATTAACTTATTGTAGTTTTGTAACTACAGAATATTAATGAATAATATAATGTAAGAATTTAACGCACATCTAATTACAAACTTAATTAGGAAGACATAGAAAGCGTATTGAAACTGCAACAAACAATCTAAGGAAGACATAGAAAGCGTATTGAAACTGCAACAAAGAATCTAAGGATTCATACAAAGCATTCAGTATTCAGTTCATTAATATATAAATACTGTACAGACATCTTGCTATACAGACATTGCGAGTGAGCAACATTTAATTTGCCTTCGATTTAATTCTTACACTCCACTTTACCACTTTACTGTGAGATATAAAATTTTATACGAAAATACATACCTATAAATATTGAAACAAAATCCTATATGGATTTATAATATATTTATTTCACATAAAAATTGCGATTTACGTATTTCCATGAAATAGTAAATTGTCAATGTGCCTATTCAATTTTTCTACAATTCTTCCGAAGGATCCTGCCAGTTATATAATATGTTGATAAAGGATATAGAGTCCTGTTGGTCATCTCTTCAAATAAACCACCCTGTACGGTAAATATACCTTTAACCTGGTACATTAATCCTAATAGTGGGTTTCTTGGATTTATGCGCATGTTGTTCATGACGTAAACTCCTTTATTAA
The DNA here is from genome assembly GCA_018150725.1 of Drosophila quadrilineata. Lineage (NCBI taxonomy): Eukaryota > Metazoa > Arthropoda > Insecta > Diptera > Drosophilidae > Drosophila > Drosophila quadrilineata. The sequence goes on from JAECWN010000452.1 coordinate 229,466, forward strand.
GAGGACAACTAAATGTATAATTGCTCTGCTTCAACATATTTTCCTTAACTGGCTTAAATAGTGGCACTGCGTTGAAAATAGATTGCAAGTCACACAATTTGGTTGTAACATTATATATGATGCGCGGCTTTTCGTTGTGGCTATGCTGGATAATCAATAAACTTGAAACGGGTGATAATATAACATTATTAATAGTAGTTATTGATCCTATACCATTTTTGTTTGAAAAAGTCATGTTTACTATAAAGCGCGGGCGATCGTCGGTCCAATTGGAGTGTATCAAATTAATATTGTAGCAGCTCTAATGAATTTAGCGTTTAAAATATTGGGATGAAATAAAACTATTTGGTCTCACCTCTTTGCAGTCGACTTTCAATTGAATACATACAGAAATCAATAAAAAACTGATTGCCGAAATATAGCGTATGAAATACATGTTACTGCTCTCGTAGTATACTAACTATCTATTATAATATAATGGTAAACAGCTAATTTAACAGTAGAAAACCGATTAAAATTCAAAATAATAATCCAAACCATCAGTTTGTATTCATCATTAAAAAATAGTAATTATTAGGAGAATAACAAAGCAATTACTCGAACATTTTACAGTATTTCAAACTTCTGAGCTAATCGTAAAATTTGGCGTAGCTTTTCATGTACCGCACTCGAACTTGTATTTTTCAACACCTGAGACAGATCGCGATCCTTCTTTTGAGAAGTCACATCATCGGCTAGAATGAACCTTGTCATGAATATGGCATGTGGGACTTGAATGAAAGCAGTGCGTTTTAGCTCGGCAATAAATCTATAAAATAAAAAAAGTGTCAATATCATTTGAACTTATTGATATACTTTTATAAAATATTACGCATCGTATCGATACTCCCGAGAATGTACGATTCCCACTGATGCTATGGTCTCAATTAATATATCGTAGTAAAATCGTATTAAGTTGTAGTAATTGTTTTCTAGAATTTCAGTTGACACACTTGTTAGCAAAAAGGATATTAAGTCATGAATAACAGAATCATATTGGGCCGTTTGGAAATCTATTATTTTAAGTTTCGAAGGTATTGCATATTGATCTAAAAATTAATAAATTAATTAAGATTAGTAATGAACAACTTGCACTTTTTAGAACTTACCGTATTTAAACATCAGGTTCATTGTCCAAAAATCAGAATGAATTATGCTATTAAAAGCATTATTATCGATAGGTGGCGAAGTCAAAAATTTGAAAAAATCATGTGACAATTTCGAAATGAGTTCCACCATGTTTTCATCATTAAATGTTGCTTTTCTAATATCAGCTAAGGTTTCCGATATCATCGTTGTTTTTGATTCAGGGGCAGCTGCATGCCAATCAAATTTTTTAAAACATGGTTTGATTTTCATCTCAAATATCTCTGGTTTCTTCAACCGTAAACCAATACATAGTGCATGAAATTTTGCCATATACTTCAAAGCAAGATGTGTCTGAGCCAAGTCAAGGGGGTTCAATCTTTGACTCGAAATAAAATTGCTGTATCGCAAATCTTCCAAAACCAAAATAGCATCCTTGTCGACACAATCAGCATTTGGATCTAACGAAATGCGTGATCCGCAGTAGTCTGCGAATCCATCGAATTGTTCTTCGCAAACTATACCAGCTTCAATTTGCAGATCTTTTAAAGCAGGTGCCAACGTCTTGTAAATGGAATTTTCAACGAGGCACGTTCGCTCGGGTTGTATAAACTGCCAATACTTGGGATCTGTCGGTGGTACCTTAGCCACGAAATTTTTGGAATATAGTGTTCCATTTAATCTTTGTATTTGTGCATGTATAGATATGAGTACACTTCCGTAGTTGTCACCTGGGTCTGTTAAATTGCTTACATCGTAACTACACAGCTTATCTCCTTTTAAATAAGGTTTAATCACAAGATGTAGCTCCTGAATAACTGGCAGATTGTCCATCTTTGTCATGGCGTGATTTCTTATTTCACTCAGTCACCGTTCTGTTGGCTTTTTTCTAATAAGACTCTCAAAAATTAATACTTAACTATCAGCATACATACTTATGTACTGTATCTCCATACGTTATCACATTGATAAGGTTGAAGTATTGAACATGGTTATGACAGATAAGCGAATAGAATATGAACTCATACATATAAACATTGAATCTATCTATCGATGTTAAGTCTGCGTAAAATAAAAAAAAATAATAAATAACAAATACGATTTTTAAGTAATCGCGCATTAATAAAGCACGAGTTGCTTGTTTAATAAAATATATTAAATAATTTAGCTATTCTAATTATTTCTGATATCTTAACCATTATTTTTTCAACTCCTCTGTTTTTCGTCAGAACCGTTAAATCAACATCCTTATAATCACTGGGTAATGTGTCGTTCTCAGCCAAGACTACCTTAGTCATAAATAGAGCATGTGGCACCTGAATGTGGGCCACTCTTGAAATTTCATCAAGAAATCTATAATTAAACGTAATTTAGATAAAGTTTATTGCATAAAGTGTATTATACGCAATAATTTTTAAATAACAAACAAAAATACTAACGCTTCATAAGTATAGGTGCTAGTGTCGATATAAACCGACCTCAGTGATTGAACGAATGCTTCAAAATATATTTTAAGAAAATTGAAATAATTTTCTTCAAGAACCTGTGTATCTGTTAAAATAATAGTGGTTATTTTAAATTCTTATTTAGTATTAGTGGCCCTGTTTGCTCACCTACGCTGGACAAAAGTAAAAATATTAGATCATGTACAACTGATTCGTATTGGGCGATTTGAAAGTCCACAAATTTTAATTTTTCAGGAACTCCAGTGACATCTACCAAAAATTAATGATATACTATAGTTGTTGGTGTTATTCAAGTTTTTTATCAACCTACCATATTTTATCATAAGGTTATTAATCCACAGATCCATATGGGCTGTTAGAAAATAATTTATTGTTATTTTTATAGGGTATTGTAACATTCAAAATCAAATTCTAGTTTTAAATGTGATTCTCACCTATAGAGGTCCAAGGTCCGTCCGGGACATCTGTAGTGGATTGAAAATTGTCGAAAATTTCCAATAGTTCAGCAACCCGATTCACGTCTTTCTCATTTCCTTTAGAAACCGATCTAACTTCAGACAACGTTTCTTCGTTCAATACATTCGCAGTCTCCGGCCCCATATTGTCATTCATATTAAATTTTTTGAAATATGGTCTTACGAATTTATCAAAAATATTTGGTTTTTTTAAACGCAAAGCTATAGGAAGAGCATGGAACTGTGCCATATAATGTAATATGAGAACTGTGTGGGCCAGATCATAGGGTTTATGCCTGTTACCAGGTTTGTAATCCCGAGTTGTTAAGTTTTCCTGAAGTAACACCGCGTCCCGGTCGACCTTAGTGTTGGCCTCATCAAGTGCAATGCGGGATCCAAAGTAACGTGGAAATCCATCAAATAATTTGGTGGGTAACACACCAGCTTCGAGTTGAAGGTTCTCTATTTGTGGCGCCAAATACTTATACACAGAATTTTCTGTGATGCATGTTCTTTCTGGCTGAAAGATCTGCCAGTACAAATCATTGGTAAGGGGCGGTAATTTGGCAATTACTGACAAATCCTCGACGAAACCATCGGGATTCTTAATTTCCCCATCGATGGCCAGCATAATACTGCCATAATTGTCTCCAGGTTTCGTTAAATACCGACTTTTATATGTTACGAGTTTAGCACCATTCAAATGAGGCTCAATAACTTTGTGTAAATTAGTAATTTTCGGAACTTCAGCCATTTGAAAATTGTTATGTGTCGTTCCACTCATTAGCTTAGACTGAATGAGAGGGCAAAATAAAATGGCAATTGCTTTTCAAGACCCTCTGCTCTATACTGTCCGCTTATATTAATGTACACATATTCCATCGTGACATGTGTATATAGATAACATAATAGAAATTGATTGAAAAATTGCGGCTGTATGTATACTAGAGTGAATTATAGCAGTACTAGCTCATGCAATGACAAAAAGTGTACTCAAGTAATACTGATAGCTTGAATTATAAAGGTACTATTTTCATTTCTAGTTATGTTCGTTTTCATGAAGCATACCCCGAATAAATAATGTTTGCGTTTGATTTGAATCGTTCTTGATGATTGCACTAACATCGTGTATAACTTGTATCGGCAAAATTACTCAAACACTTGTGTCTGTGGGAGAAACAAAAATAATCAGCAGTATCAACAATCAAATATAAAACATTGCAGAGTCTTATAATATACCAATTTAAGTCAGAAATAGCCTATTTAAAAATAATCTAATAAAATAATTATAAAATTTTAAAGACATTTCATTTAATAAGTTTAATTTTTATGAAGGGCTATTGATTTCAATTTCAAAATATTGCTCATTTTCTGTTTTAGTGAATACGGTCACACTTTTTTCTTGACTTCAAGTTGATTTTCCATACACTGCGTTGCATTTATTTATCGATTACATCTAAGATTTCAACATTGAATTTTTACGCTACGCATATAAAATAAAAAGTAATAAGAAATGCATTAAATAGTTGCAAACACTATCTATGAAACAAACAAACAAACACTGCGATGAATATTGTTGCTTTACCTTCGCCCCCTAAACTTGATTGATTATAATTTTAATGGTATAATGTATAATAAATACCGGCAATAAAACACTTTTGAATGTGTAAAACACGACGGCAATGAATATATTTACAACCTAATTATAAAATAATTAATGAGAGTAAATTTCTGCAGGCTGGTTAAAGGGCGACACCACTGCACTCAACTGTGTCACCAACAAATAATTGGCCCTAGAAATTGAGAGATATAATTGAGAGACAGTCAAATTGATAGCATAGGTTTGGGTTGATATGCTTCTTAATAATTTATTAATATTTTGTTATATTAAATTGCCAAAATACATAAATTCTTGCTATAAATTACAGTACTCAATAGTACAGTTGTTAAACTGTAAGAAATTCACATTTTTTATACTATACAGGTAGATATTTACTTATTACATTCATATCATATGTTAATATGTAGATCAGATTAAATTAATGAGATTATCGCGTAAAAAAACTGCAATCATAATAGATTGTTTATGTTCAGAACTTCATTTTTGGACCCCTCCACAAGACCCTAGTCTATGGCCCAGAGGCAAAAATTGGACTTGCAGGTTTACCATATTTTTGATGCCATAACTTTGTCAAATATCAACCGATCTTCAAGTTTGATATCTAAATTTCTTAGTTTTGACCAAAATAACAAACCTGCATTTAAAGATTGCTCAAATTCAGACCTTCATATTCGGACCCCTCCACAAGTCTATTGCCTATAGTCAAAAATTGGACTTGTAGGCTTCCCAAATTTTCGATGTGCCATAACTTTGTCAAATATCAACTGATTTTCAAGTTTGATATCTCAATTTCTTAGTTTTGATCAGAAGAATAAAACTGCATTAAAATATTCTTCAAATTCAGACCTTCATTTTCAGACCCTTCCACAAGCCCTGGCCTATAGTCAAAACTTGGACTTGTAGGCTTCTCAAATTTTCGATGTGCCATAACTTTGTCAAATATCAACTAATTTTCAAGTTTGATATCTCAATTTCTTAGTTTTGACCAGAACAATAAAACTGCATTCAAATATTCTTGAAATTCAGACCTTCATTTTTGGACCCTTCCACACAGGGCTTGTGGAAGCCTATAGTCAAAAATTGCACTTGTGGGTGTCCCAAATATTCGATGTGCCATAACTTTGTCAAATATCAACCGATTTTCAATTTTGATATCTCAATTCCTTAGTTTCGACCAGAACAATAAAACGCCATTTAAATATTCTTCAAATTCAGACTTTCATAACGGACCCCTCCACAAGGCCTGGCCTGTAGTCGAAAATTGCACTTGTGGGTGTCCCAAATATTCGATGTGCCATAACTTTGTCAAATATCAACCGATTTTTAAGTTTGATATCTCAATTCCTTAGTTTCGACCAGAACAATAAAACGCCATTTAAATATTCTTCAAATTCAGACCTTCATTTTCGGACCCCTCCACAAGTCCCTGGTCTATGGCCTATAGTCAAAAATTGGACTTGTAGGCTTCCCAAATTTTCGATGTGCCATAACTTTGTCAAATATCAACTGATTTTCAAGTTTGATATCTCATTTTCTTAATTTTGACCATAACAATAAAACTGCATTCAAATATTCTTGATATTAAAACCTTCATTTTCAGACCCTTCCATAAGCCCTGGCCTATAGACAAAAATTGCACTTGTGGGTGGACCAAATTTTCGATGTGCCATAACTTTGTCAAATATCAACTGATTTTCAAGTTTGATATCTCATTTTCTTAATTTTGACCATAACAATAAAACTGCATTCAAATATTCTTGATATTAAAACCTTCATTTTCAAACCTTTCCACAAGCCCTGGGCAAAAATTGCACTTGTGGGTGGACCAAATTTTCGATGTGCCATAACTTTGTCAAATATCAACCGATTTTCAAGTTTGATATCTCAATTTCTTAGTTTTGACCAGAACAATAAAACTGCATTCAAATATTCTTGAAATTCAGACCTTCATTTTCGGACCCCTCCATAAGCCCTGGCCTGTAGTCGAAAAATGCACTTGTGGGTGTACCAAATATTCGATGTGCCATAACTTTGTCAAATATCAACCGATTTTCAATTTTGAAATCTCGATTCCTTAGTTTCGACCAGAACAATAAAACGCCATTTAAATATTATTCAAATTCAGACCTTCATTTCGGACCCCTCCACAAGCCCTGGCCTATGGTAAAAAATCGCACTTGTGGGTGTACCAAATTTTCGATGTGCCATAACTTTGTCAAATATCAACTGATTTTCAAGTTTGATATCTCAATTTCTTAGTTTTGACCAGAACAATAGAACTGCATTCAAATATTCTTGAAATTCCGACCTTCATTTTTGGACCCTTCCACAAGCCCTGGCCTGTAGTCAAAAATTGCACTTGTGGGTGTACCAAATATTTGATGGCCATAACTTTGTCAAATATCAACCGATTTTCAAGTTTGATATCTGAATATCTTAGTTTTGACCAGAACAGTAATGAATTATATAGTTGCAAACACAAATATCTATGAAACACTGCGATGAATATTGCTGCTTTACCTTCGGCCCCTGAACTTATAACTTATAACTTATGCTTATAACTTTAATGGTTTAATGTATAATAAATACCGGCAATAAAACACTTTTGAATGTGTAAAACTCGACGGCAATGAACTATATTTACAACCTAATTATAAAATAATTAATAAGAGTAAATTTTTGCAGGCTGGTTAAAGGGCGACACCACTGCACTCAACTGTGTCACCCACAAATAATTGGCCCTAGAAATTGAGAGATATAATTGAGAGACAGTCAAATTGATAGCATAGGTTTGGGTTGATATGCTTCTTAATAATTTATTAATATTTTGTTAGATTAAATTGCCAAAATACATAAATTCTTGCTATAAATTACAGTACTAAATAGTACAGTTGTTAAACTGTAAGAACTTTTTATACTATACAGGTAGATATTTACTTATTACATTCATATACATATGTAGATCAGATTAAATTAATGAGATAATCGCGTAATACTTCTTAGCGTCTTCTCTACATTCCGATATGTTCTCGGCGGAATGATTTCCAACAGTATACGTTGGTAACTGACGTGATCTGATAAGACCCGAAACAACGACTTAGCATAGCTGCGTGTCTCGAGGCTACCTTCCAGTAAGAGATTAGCACCAACCATGAAAAGCTTATCACGATTTTCTTTAGCCATTGCGTAAACTCTGTCATTCCCTAAGCGTTGAACTAGCCTAAATAATAATTTCGCTGTCGTTGTCCTGACAAGGGCATTCTGGTGTTGAGCACCTTTCGTTGTCAATATGTTGAGAACCTTTCCCGGTTGTATATTATCAACCATAGACTCTAGGGCTCTAGTGGCGTCCGCACGGAGAAAGCGATTAGTGTCAGCTGTGCGGTGTAGTAAAGCACATACCAAGTCATCACACTCTATCTCTAATGACTTGCACTTTAAGGTAAATAGCTCGGTTGCCGCTTGGCAAGCGGCTCTAGCAACTTGAGAGCGCAAGTTACGGACAGATCGAGTTAGTTGGATGCAGGTCATGTGCATATGACTGTCTAAAAGGTCTGAATGATAGCGAATAAGTCGAACCACACATTTCAGGCCTATCATATTCACTTCCCAATTAGTCGAGTCTAGCTGGTCGAATGTTTTAACTAGAGCTTCACGAGGTTTTTCAAAGTGCAACATATTCGACGGAAATAATTCAGTCTGGGGCATCTTTATTGCTTGTTTCACAGGCGAAATGCGTCTCTGTCCTCGCAAAAAATATGATGTTTTAGACTTATGTTTGAGCGGAGTATGCTGCTGTTTTGTAGGCAATTTGATATTTTCTTTGTGGGATGCAGAGTGCAAATCGTTATCCGTCGCGCAGACCAAGATGTCAATTGGATCGTGCTTCGGAGGAGGGTGTCCTTCGTATATCGAATCGAGAGAGATGCTTCGTGACTGCATGATCCTATCTTCATATAAATTGTTAGAATGTCTGCTAGTCGAACTTGGAGATACCGACTCTGAACTGATTTCAATACTCTCTAATGGCTTAGCCTGCTCTTTACTATGTGAGCCCGAGCCTGAAGATTCATTCTCTTGTTCAACTTCCCCAACTACTACAAAACTATTGCTATTCTCAATATCCTCTTCAATTGCTAGAGATTTAATGGACTGGGCACGGGACAACTGTGGTGTTGCATCTTCAATTTGTGTCTTAATGCTTTCAGTTTTGCTGTGGAGGCTGTTGATGCTTTCGTTGCGTTTTAACATGGTCTCAGGTATTGCAGGCACAAATTCCGTTTCATCCTCGATATCATTCACTATTAGATCTGAAAATTGGTGTGTCAGGTTTGGTGACTCCAATTCACTGTGTACTGAAGACTGCTGCAATTGTCGCTTGCCCTGTGCCGTGTTTTCCCTTTGCGACTTTGCAGAAGCGGTTGACTTTTGTGAGTAACTTGCTGACTTAATTGACAGAGGAGAGCCGTCTCCATTTTGATTTAAATTTTCACTGGGAAATGTTGCAGCCGTTGAACTTAGAGATGCAGATGATTCACCTACTTGTTGGGCTGTAGTCCTATAAAGACAAACAAATTCATACATGTGTTAAATATTCATACATATGTGAATATATTGAAGTATTTTACTAAGTGTAGAAGTATTGAACTAAGAATTTAATAACTTACAAATCTAATTGTGAGGGAGTCTCATCCCTTTTAACAATTGTGCGTGGTGAGTGCCACACATGCCACGTAATATTATCAACAGAACTTGTAGCACTTTTATCAATTTGAATCGATTTTCTGCGTCGTGACCTGCTGTGGCAAATACAACAAAGGTATAAGCAACGATCACAGGGTAATAGCCTTTCCCGCAGAGTCACTGCTTTTAAAGACATATAATCTTTTGCTGTAGTTAATAAACATCGAATTCGTTCCAATCTATTCGGGTTTTCGCCGATACTATTAGGCTCATATTGCATTTTAGAAGGAATCCTTATTTTCATTGAAAGCAGTAACTAAGAACAAATTTCTCATTTCTCAATTACTATTTTAACAGTTAAGACAGCTAGTTGACCACTATGAACAGCAACGTCGTCTTACAAACTGTTTGCAGACCTCGTGTTGACCAGCTCTTTGGTGTGACAGAGGGCATAAATGCCGAACCCATGGCTATGTATGTGTATATCCAATTGTATATAGTCGTCCTTTCTTTCGGGCCAAATCCACAGCAAACGTTGCAAATGTTAAACGGGACATTGCGTTTTCTACTATTAGTCAACCCCACGCACACTTACATACATCAAACATACATTCATATATTCTCATAACATACAGGGAAACCGAAAGGACTTTCCTCGCAACCGACGACAATAACGTCGTGAACTTAGCCATTGGTCTAACTGGTAAGGCACTGGAGGTATTTTCTATAAAGTCCATCCATTCTTATTCTTTTCGGGTTGCTTACTTCGTGTTATTGCAGTCGATAAAATAAAACGATAGAAAACGTTCTTCTACATCGACCCACGAATTCCCTATTTCTTAAAAGGTAGATGACAATTAAAAATTAAATTGTTTTTTGTTTTATTTCCTTAAAATTTGATATATTAGTTATAAGTAAACTAATTATCTGAAATTCAAAAATGTTTGTTCCCTGTTTCTTTGTGCGATTTTGAACATTGCACAAAGCATTACTGTCGATAATATACTAATGCTCATTGTCACTACTCATTTAAGTTATTTAGGTTAAATAAGAATGACTAAGTTTTTATGTGCCTCGTTTCAGGGGAGTGATTTTCGATTCAACATTTTGCGAGTTTTTGGGTCACAAGCTTAACAAATTTTCTTACATTGTGTGGTCAACACAGCATTGCTCATTGTACACATATCGACCCCATGTTTCTTGTAACTGTGTAAGAGTTAAGCACAGGCACCAATCTCAGGAATTTGTGCTTGCTTATTATTTTATACTTACTTAAATCTGTCTAAGTTGTTGAATGTCGAGTTTGTTCGGTGGCATGAATCCTTAGGTATTATATTTCCATGTGCCTCCTTACTACAAGGTCCACTGACAGTTGATAACCATTTTAGACCAGAGGAAGAGTTTTCCCCTATGAGAGTAGTTGTAGGACACTGGTGGTTTTTCACATTGGCCGTTAAGTTTTCAAATCTATAATTATATTGGGAACTGTGGGTTGTTCGCTCAAAATTATTAATATAATCCGAGTGTTGCCTTATTACAGGAAACCTTAAAAGTAGATTCGTAGGTAATTATACGATTGTAAGAAATATTGCAGTACGCACCGAAGCAGTTGTTTATCCAAATGATGTTTGATTCTAGTCATTTGAGTAAAGTTTTCTGTGCCACTAGCGCTGCTACAGGTGGTTGTAGTGCTGTCACTACTTCTACCATCCATAGATGTTTCTGAATTGCCATGTGTCACCAGACGGCGGTCTGTAAAATATTTTTAAATACATTTTTGAATTTCAAAATATGTCACTAAATTTGTTTTTATGTACTTACTACTGCTACCGCAGATTTGACTGAGATTAAGCTCATGCTTGGGGGAAAAAAATTGGTCAACATATTTCTTTTATTTTATTTCGAATAAACGAAGTATGAACTTACATTCGTCGATTTACAAATCTCCAAAGCTTCTGGAGGTGAATGAAAGGAATGACGATGGAGATTTTCATCCTCTTGATAGCTGAAATAATTATACATCAATAATAATGAAAAAATGGTCTTTATTTGAGTCCCGAAAATCGCAATTGATATTACTTGTACTTTAAAGTGGTTCCAGCAATATCTTTGTTTTTCTTAAGAGATAGTCTAGCGCATGTATGCATGTGGCGCCTTTTAATAGCATTTGGAGAAGTTGAGCCTTCGCCTTGTTTAATCCAATCGACATCTGCACCAAGATGCATATTTTTATTGTGATCGTATATTGGGAATGCGGGCATAACAGCTCCTTCTGCAGTTATTAAAGGCAACTGTAGTCGCAACAGACGTGCTTTAACAGCCTTGAGCAGAGCGGATCCTGATTCGATACCATGGACGATTGCAGACACAATTTTAAGAACCTCATCTACCGACGATATATCTGCAAGCACTGCAAAGACTTCGAGTGCCGCATGTCGCACTCGGCATTTGCGATTGAGTGCAACGTAAGTAACATGTGTTGTTAAGATATTGATGTCAAAACATGTTCCAGGAAAGGTCATTAAAGCATATATAGACATTTGTAGCGCATGATCCCGAAACTGGAAAATAAAAGTGCATTATAGTAATAAATATTTTAGTACATCTGATCCTAAATAACAAACTTACCTTTGAGCTCTTGCCATGCAGATACTCTGGCGTTGTTAGCTTGGCAACAATTGTACCTGCAGGAAGCCGTTGCATTAACGCTTTGCAAACACGGTTTGCTCCAGCATTTCCTTGGCGGCACAGGCCTGATAGAATTTGCTGCGTACGCTCCTCCAAATTGTCCAGTGGCAAACGTGATATAAGATTTATCAAAATTTCGCGTTTGACTTCAGCTACTTGTAAGTTACGCTCAGATGAGAGTAATGTTCGTAGAAGACTATCCAAATAAGGTTTTACCAATAACAAGTTACTTGATGAACTCAGGGCTGTTTCTAATTCCACTATCCCCTGCTGTCGATTACGCCAGTCCTGGAAATTGGTAATGTGGGGTCAATGGTTGTTGCATTTATTGATGCCAATGAATATAATGTATTTATATTTATTTATATATATATATATATATTTATGTATTAATTTCAATTTATATATGAATATATATAATGAGAAGCAGTAATCTATGGCACAACTGTAAATAATTTTATTTCTGACCCTTGCAAGTAGTTTACATTTGGGTCATTTTTACTCTGTATCCTAAACGCGCTATAATTTTTGTTAATAGTTTATTATTTCTGTTTTTATGGTGACCCAGTTGTCGGCACGCTCATTGCCGCATTCCATCCCATTCCTAGTTGCACTGCGTTTCCATTAGCCAAGGCTCAGAGTATTTCTTATTGTTTTATTTTTTTTTTCGTTATATACCTCTGTATGTATGCTGTTAGTGAGTTATTGTTGATATTTTTTTATACTTCCAGCTCCTACAAATATCGCGTGTATTTAAATGATTGTCCGGCTAGTTTCACTCCCAGCACAAAACTTATTGGCACTCTACAGCAGGTAGGTAAATTATTATCAATGACATGCAGTTGCATACATATATACATACATATGTTCGTATATCCACTTTAAAGTCCTAAGACAAAAAAAAACGATTTATGCTTAATTTATCATTTTATAAACCGAATATATATCCGCAGTCATCATATTTATAATTGTACTTGGAAAAACTTCTTTAAGTTCTTCGAATATTGAATAGTTATTTTTTTTAAATTAAGAGGTAGAGGGCGTGAATTTTCAAATCAAATTTAGCCAATAGGTTGTGTTAAAGGCTAGCAAAGTCATTAGTAAGTGTAGTATAAGCCGTACTTATTAGTTAATTTATATTTATAAGTACTGGCCTGTTGGTAAAACTGTAATATGAACTTGTGTATATAAGAGATGGAAGCTAGGGCAATGCGTGTCATATATGTAATAAATTTCGGTGGCCATTATGAAGGCAAAATTATGAACGCATAGAAAGCTATATGTATGTTCGTATATCCTAGTAACCTAGATATCCTGCTAGCGTATATGTAAGCCGGCTACCGGCAGTGCGGTTGCGTGCTTAATTTTCTCTTTTTAATTATTTTGAGCAATTTAAAACAAGAGGGTGTGTTACTTTAAAATGTTTATCGTTTATGACCAAGACTTACTGCTGATCGAAGGTCCACTATAGTTTTATAGCTAACGATGTCCAGATCCTCCCAGCTTTTGTTATGTGTTGGAGATTCTCTTAATGGAGTTGCTATATTTCCTATTAAAGTTGGAGAATCTGTATCGTTTTTACGAAAGTTATTTCGTCGTGAACAGCAGTGCATGGTATCAAAATCGCGTTGTAGATTATGCAGCACCTCGATCTCTTTGTGTGGGGGCTTCGGACTCATAGAAGGGCTAATGCTGCAGCTACGATACGCTGGAGAATGCGATAAATCTCGGATAGACGATGACGTGGGTAAATCTGATTCTGTGACAATTGTTGCGTTATTACATTCTTTGGGGGATTGTTTTGTTTGGGGTGGTGAACGTAAGTTTAGTAATGGTTTGGTATTATCGCTGGGTATTTCTAAGGTCAATTCTGTCATTGTAATATCCCCAGAAGTCTGAGAAAAGTTCTCAGTTTTGCTCTGTTCAGGTGAAGTTGCTGTGCTTAAATGAATAATTGCAGGTTCATCTCGCTCAGTAGTCACATTCTTGATTGTGGAAGAAGCAACATCACTATCTGGTGTCCGCATCTTAACAACTTCACCTCCAAATGTCACACGTTTTAATCCGCGAGACGGTGTACCAAGCAAGGATTGATACTGCGATGAAGCATCTGTCACTTCTTCTACTTCCGAATCACTAATAATTTGTAGAATACCAGTGTCAATGTTGTGTTCTGTATGCATATGGAGTAATGGACGACACACCAGTTCTGTTGCTCCAATTGAAGGACTATCTGCATCCTCATTTTCAGTTTCCGCCTCAAGTATGCGCATTGTTAACGTATCATCATTAATTTTAATTTCAGTTTCCATAATTATTTTACCGTTTTCTGGAGCTGTCGTCGGTTCAAGCGATTGGGTTACTGTACTGTTTCTCCACGTCTGTTCTCGTGGCAAAGCCCGCCATGCACCTACATTGTTGGTGGATGAAATATCGTCTGCTCGAGGCTGGCTTGATATGCCATATACCTTACATAAGTGCCTATAAAGCGTCAATCGATTGTTGCCTTCTACACCAGTGAAATGTCTTTCAAACTGCTCTATACCAATTAGATGACTTATTTTTGACAACACCTTGAGCGTAATCTCCTGGTGGGAAGTTTCCTTTCGCAATTGCTGCATTAGTCGCTCAATTGTATTTTTAATTATTAATATACGCTGTGGAGTGCACAAAATCGACTGTATCAACGCGGGAAGTGCCAGTAGAACGCCACAATGCAGGCGTTCATCATAAGTTGGCTTTTGATTTAATCCCGTGTCAAAAATCTGCGAAATAATAATTTCCGGAGTCTGCGTCTCTGATAAGTACACTCTCAAGCAGTCTAGTGTACCTTTCCGTATCGTAGGTGCTTGATGGCCAAGATTTTTTATTAAAGCGGTTAAAAACAGATTACAATGTTTGTCGGCTTTTGATTTCATAACTACCAAAACGTCTACCAGAACTCTCAGTGCATGCTGACGAACTTGCCATTCTGGGTCTTGTAATCGTTCGTGGAATTCTGCGAACATTACTGTAGGGCATATTGTTTCCGGTAAGCGGCGTGTACGTAGTATATGTTCCCACAGAGGAGTTAATTGGACGTTTCCTACTGTTGGTTCAATGCGTCGTTGCATTTTTGTATCTAAATTAATCGCAAGTGAGTCGCCACTGTTATTTAATTCATTTTTGTTATACTTGTTATCCTTGTTATCACCAATGCCAACACTCGTATCCAAAATTTCACTCTCATTTTTTCCTAGGTGTTCACTATATTTAAAGGAATTTCGATTCAAAATATATTGAAAATGCATGCCGAGCATACATTTATTTACATTCCGCTAATTAATGCACTTTGTAGTGAGTGCTCAGGTCCGTAGTATATTTGGAGTTGTCGAAATACCTACTAAGCGTTTTGCTTCACTTCTATTATTTCAAAAGGACTGAAATACTATCGTTAAAGACCTTGCGTTTTATACTAAACGGTAAGCAAGTCGAAAAGAAAAATTGTTCCCACTATTTAGAGTGTCACTGCGCAGGTCATTGATTATTTTATATATAAAACATGTGTTGCAAAGGCAACAGTTTGAATGAATAAATCGGAATAACATTACTTGCGCTCCATGACCCTAAGTGACCACGCTGATCGATATCAAAAATTATAAAAACAGCCAATGTTATCAACAAGTATGTTTTCAGTTTTATTACGTGTTATAATTTATCGATGTGTAAAAATTCTGAGAACTGGATGAGCTTAGAGTGTTGCCACTTTAAGGTTAAATTGCGATATGCAAAACTACATTTTTTTGTCTTTATTTTCAAACAGCCGAATAATTGAAAAGTGTCAACATGGAACAAATTTTGTTGCATATTCAAAATATGATAATTCATTGACAAAGTTACAAATGTGAAATTCTATAATTTGTGAATCTAAGGCACTTAAAAAAACTTTTTTGACTAAATTTCTGGAAACGCTCAGCAGAATTCCTGTAAAAGAAAAATATTTGATTTTTTGATAAATTTATCAAGCTGTTAGTGTGCGTAAATAGAAAAAATGGCAGAAAATTGCCGGTATAAGTAAATGTTTGATGTATCTAAGATTTGATTGCCATCGATTGAAAGTTTAATAGTAATTGTACATTTTGACAATACGTTGTTTTTTAGATATTCATGAGTTTCAAAATCATTAAACGTAGCTGAAACTTAAGGGGGTAAGCTGATAACATTGAGTATTTGATGTATTGTTTGTTAATTTTAAATTTTATTATTTTTAAAGTTATTATACACATTTTATTGCTTTTTTAATTCACATTAATAATATTTTTAATGGATATAATGAAGCACTCAAAAGAGCTCTAAATTGTTATTATTATGCTAAGTGTACTTAAATGGCAATAAATATCGTGTATGAAATTAATTTAATATAGCACACATACATATGTACATACAGAAGCAGAACTGAATACATATACAAAAGATATTTTTAAATTTTTTTTAGCTTAAACCTAAAACGTACTTCAAAGAGCGCTAATCATATCGTACTTTAATATTAACAAGTGTGTGTATGTGCATTGATTTTTAATATTGGCATATCATATCATATCAGTCAGTGGCAATTGGTAAAAATGCACATATGTAGAATCTGTCACCTTGATACAAGGTGCGAAATGAATTAAATAACATACATACATACATTTGAATGATTGAATTGAGCTTAAGGCTCCCTTGCATATTTGTTGAAATGGCGACCCTTAATGATAAAGAGAGGAGCAGTGTTTGACACAATATTTATATACATACATATGTGTTAGTCATAGTAAACATTTTATACGTATTCCTCTGGTGTTTTCTGCCCATTGGGTATGCGTAAAGTAGATACAGGTTGAGACTTTTGTTGTTGTTGTTGTTGTTGGGTACTGGTTGTATCTGGTAGCTCCGCTATGTCCTTAAATACACCCATGAGGTTTTCATAACTGGGCCCCCAATTCAGAAGGTACTCCCAACCCAATGTAGTTGCAGATGGTGATGCAGATCCGCTAGCCTTGCGATAGATACCACTTAGGTGATTTGCTAAATCATCATCACTGGCTACAAGTGTGCTTAGTGAGCCGCGGAAAGAGGATTCGAAGCCTTCATATGCATGTGGTGGTACGGGTGGTGTTTTCACAACATTTTGATTTCTACTAGGATCTACATTTAAAGCTCTAGCAACTGGGCTGCGACTATCCAGTATGCTTTTGCTAGTTGAATACTTTGCATCTCCGCTTAAACTGTTGTTATCATATTCAATTTCAGAGCAGGTGAAACTGTCATTCCCACTTTCGTCTGTAGAAGTTGAGCTATGAGCATCAACATCCCCACCGAGAGATAGATGTAGAGCAGCTCCTGGCACTCGAGGTGTTGGGGCTTCACTGCTAGATGACAAGTCTAACGTAGATACCAGACTGCATGTTCTTGGACGCGAGTTGAGCCTTTCGATTTCTTCGGCGGTTAGTCCCATTGATGTCTGTGGTGGGGCTTGTGGTGGTGCAACCGATTTTTGTCGACTTGCGCTTGAACTCTGACCAGACATTTGAGACATGACAGGACTATTAAGGCTACGTTCACTATTGCTATGCAAAATATCCTTGCCAACCCCTCCAGAACTGGAGGTGGTGGCCAAAAGAGCACTCTGCAACGGTTTTCCAGATATGTCATGCAAAGTTAAAATTCTGGGCTGCTGAGAGCTTAGTTCGGAACTGGGTGACAGACGTGCCAAGGGGGTTGTTTGATGCGTCCGTGATGTACTTGTTGATGATGAGGGTTGGTTGACTTGATTGGTCACCCGTTGTACAAACGGGGCGTTAACTGCATGTCGCGGGGAATGTCGGTGCTGCTGGGTAGATGTATTCTGGTGTTTGTGATGTGTAAAGGCAGCTACGGGGGGCGTGGTTGCTTTGTATTTTCGCATACCACCTGCTTCACGGTAACCCTTGTAATGATATACAATATCTATATCGGATGGTGCGATCGAACTGGCGTTCTCCAAGTCATAGTGTTCAGGGTACTCGGAGCCCATATCAACAGAACTTGCGTGATCCATGGGATGTAATGTATTAAGAGGAGCTATTGAGATATGATGATCCTCTCTAATTGGCGGACTTTTGCCAACCACTTCACGTTCGATTATGTCTGGGCGCTGAGGGCGCTGCTGAGGTTGCGGATGATCAGCAGTAGGAGGCAAATCACCACGTTCTTTGAATTTCTTTGTAATTAGTTCGGGTCCGCCTAAGTGATGTCCAGGTGGACGTAAGTGGTCACTATTGGCAGCGAGAGTTGCAGGAGACTCGCTTGAATGAATATTACGAGAGAGAACATGATCTGTGGCTTGACTTTGTGTAGTCGGGGCCGAAGGGTGTTTGATTTTAAATCCTGGTACTCCACAGCTAAGACTTCCGATTTTCTCCTGTTTCCCCCGGAAGCGGTATATAATATACGACCCAAATATTGCTACAGCAAGTATGACAAAAAACACAATAACTAGTGTGATGCCAATACTTAATGGATCAGCAACTTGAGCAGCGTCTATTCCAATTACTCCTCCATTGCAGCCCATCTTTATGCTTCCGTGATGCTTCACTTCGTGGAAAATGTTGCCAGATCCGTTTAGAGGCTGCAACTCGTGGTTGATGCTAAGATTAGCAACGCATCCCACAAAGTGATTTGAGTTAATTAGATCATTACTTGAACCTCCCACACTGAGCTCCGTTAGATAAGGATCTAGGAAATCATGTACCCCTGCAACATCTAACTCGTCTCCAACTTTCTGTCCATCCAATAACATATTAAGAGTGCGACTGTGGCTATGCAGGCTAACGTTATGCCATTTTCCATCATGCAAGCATTCTGGTACAGCGACTGTCATGTTTACAGAAATATGTTGCCGTGAGTAGTAGACAAGTTTTCCATGTAACAGAGATATTGACGTAAACATGTTGTGAGTAGCAGCATAAAGTATTAATCCATTTTCCTTAAATGTACGAAACAACACACTTAGCAGCTTAGAAGGTTCGTTGAATGCCATTATCATTGAGTTGTTAGCAGTGCTTGTTGAGTGACGCTTCGTGCGGGAAGACCACTCATTTTTGCTGTTGTAAAAACTGTCCAGCAGTTGAATGCGACGGAATTGCTCAGAGATTTTAAACTCGAGGAAGCTTCCGCCACTAATTGTAATGGGTTGAAGTGAATCTCTACAGTCTGGAGATTTTAGATGACCGCCACATTGACACAGCGATGTTGTCCAACGATCAATACACTGATCGGCAAAACTGCCACATCGTTCTACTGCTAAGGCTGGTTGACATCCCTGCTTATTGCAACCTGCTGTTATGCCTTTTTGCTGTATCGGAGAGCTTAAGTTTAGGGCGCGCCCATTGATAGAAACACTGTGAATGCAGCCAACAAGATCATCACTGTGGATTTGACCTACGCGCTCTAGGACTGGATCCACGGACGCTAAACCTCCAATAAGAAGATGCTGCTTGTTAAAGTTCAAAGTTCTGCAAATAGAAAATATATTGGTTTACTTAATTATTTGATTTATTATTATTATTATTATTTACCCAGCAGGACCAATAACACCAGCAAAGCAACTATCATCACCGGGAGTACATTCGGCACATACGTTACCCGACTCTGTACACTTTGAGACGCTTAATGACATGACGCGACCATTACGAGTAGCTGTCACTTTGTGCCAGTTGCCATCAGCCAAATTATAACCGACTATTGCCGTACTAATTGCTGTTCTAGCACCACCAGATGAGAAGTAGGCTTGTCCCTGCACTAGCTCAATAGATAGAAAATCTGATCGTCCACCGGTTTGTATACCGTAGTTATACACCAAAAGCGCTGTTGACTTCGTTGTTGCAAACACAATGGATATATCGTTGGTTGTTGGATCCAAAGAGGGAAAGCTCATAAAGGATAGGGGTTGAAATCCATAACTAAATCGTTCGCAGTGGCGTCCGTAACGACCAGATGGGCAACTGCACTTGTAGCTAGGTTTCAGACTGACACACAAACCACCATATAGACATGGATTTGGTCGGCATGAATCAGCAGGGCTTTCACATTGATTTCCTCGATAGCCTGCACGGCAGAGGCAAAAGTAATTCACACCATCTGAACTGCGTTGACAACTGCCGCCGTTTTTGCACGGTTTCGCCCAACATATATCGCTGCGTTCCCTTTGGCACTGTTTACCTTCACGATTTAATGGACACTCACACTGATAATCATTCCCCATGCGTCGACATTGTGCCTGTCCTTGGCAGGGACTAGGCAAGCACGGGTCTTGCCGCCTGGAACATTGTTCGCCAGCGTAGCCCCTCCCACATTGACAAGTGTAGTCATGCACAAAACGAGGGCCGCTTAGAATTAACTTAGGGCTGTCAACTATTCTGAAGTTATTGGCATCTGTAAGTCGAATAGTAGAACTACATACTCCGCCATTGGCACATAAGTCCGGATTGCTGCAGGGATCATAGTTAATAATCACCTCAGAATGGAGCACGTCTATCAGAGAAGACCGTTTCTCGCGTAACCGTTCAATGATATGTTTAGGTTGTTGATAATTGTTTTGTGATGAACGTACGACAAGAAGAGCTTCAACAGTTGGTGCCATTGTCTCATTAATGTCAACATCTATAAGGCTGTAAAGTAACACCTCGTTGTTGGAACCGAATCGTGACCTCAGGAGTTGTAGTGTTGGCTGATAATGTTTTTCCAGAAATTGTACAGCGGACATATTTTGTATCATGAGAGGTACAGTATTTACTATAGTGTCATTATTGTAGGTGTGGAAATCAACAGTAACGTTAGTGATAACATCCATGTGTTTCCCATCATTACCGGATACACTGTATGTGTATGTCATTGGACTGGTTAAGGCTGTAGTATATAGATCACAGCCACTTTTAATTGTCATATATTCATTTTTCTCTAATCGACACCGATAGTCTCCCACAACATCAACATCATTGGGGTGCACATTCGCGAGTTTCATATTGGCTGGCAAATCATTGCTAAACATACTGACAGCTACTCGAACAGTGCGAGAAGTTGATGGGTTGTCGTTTTTATCAAGGACCCTTATAAGTACTTTATGCTGGGACTGTTGCTTTGGCTTGCCACTGTCTTCAGCTTTAATAATAGCTTCTAGAAACGGAGTTGCTTCGCGATCGTAACTTATTGAAGACTTTATCAAGCCTGTGTACTTATCGAGAGTTATCCAAGATTTGTGCTTTCCACCCACTAAAGTATAGGTAAATGGAGCTCCATTGACTGCTGAGTCGGGATCGGTTGCTGATAATGTCATTATAGAAGTGCCTGCTGGCTCGTTTTCCGAAATATACCCAATAAGGCCTTCTGGAGTAAAAGTTGGTCCATTATCGTTGATGTCATCCAAGTTGATCAAGACTGTTGCTGTTCCTGTCTGTGGGGGTAGTCCCGTATCAATCGCACCAATGACTATATTGTATCGAGCAGTAACCTCTCGGTCTAACAGGGTTGCTGTTCTAATTTCACCAGTTTCTGCGTCTATCTTGAAACTGTGATTAATGTTACCATTAATGATGGAGTAGGTGAATTGATTGTTTTGAGGTCGAACATCCTTATCAATTGCTTTAACCGTTGTTACCATTGTACCGACAGTAGCAGATTCAAGTATGTTGACAGTATAAAAGCGCTTCAAAAATTCTGGTGGATCATTCCCATCCTGAATTGAAATGATAACTTGTGCTTCATCAGTGTCGTTTCCACGAATGCTTCCATTATTTTTTGCCATTACCATAAGAACAGCACGGTTTTGGGTTTCGCGATCCAAACTTCGAGTCACGTACAACGATCCCGTGTGCGTATTAATTCCAAAGCCCCTGTCATTGCTAGAGCCCACCAACAAATAATAGATCCGTCCATCTTCACCACTATCTTCGTCGGTTGCTTGCACTGATCCTATTACAGTTCCAACTGTGGAAGTTTCTGAGACGTCAAAGTGGAACACTGGTTGAACAAAGTGTGGGTAAAACTCATTTACCCCTAAAATATGTATGTAAAGAAGTGCATAACTTTCCATTATGGAGTCTGGATTTCTTGCTTTCATATGGAGTGTATAGGTACGGCGTTCCTCATAGTCAAAACTAGTGGCTGATAAAATGGTTCCACTGGTAGCGTTGATACTGAAGAAATGGTGGTCATTGTCATTTGCAATAAATGAATATTGAATGATTGCATTTTTGGGTGAATCTTTATCTATTGCGATTGCCTGAAACACAAATGATCCGATTGGCTGATTTTCAGCAATATAGCCGTGAAAATCTGTTTGATTAAACACCGGGGGATTGTCGTTTACGTCAGTTACAATGATCGTCAGCATGGCGACCTCGGATAGTGGCTTGTAACCCAAATCCGTGACAGTAATATTTAGGTGATAAACCTGCAAAGTGTCGTAGTCTAAAGAATGCTCTATATTAATTGCACCTGTGTTCTCGTCAATGTCGAAGTCATGTTGATCATTGCCCCCGAAAATAGAATAACGCATCATGCCATTGGCGCCTCTATCTTTATCTGTGGCTGTCACTGTCAGTATTGTGGAGCCAATGGGTTCGTTTTCAGGAACAATAACTTGGTAGCTTAGAGCACTGAACTCCGGCTTGTAACGATTTTCCTCTGTGACTACAACGATTACACGAGTTTGATCTGATTGCGGAGGAACTCCACGATCAGTAGCTTTCACATAAAATTCCAATTGTGAGTCACTAGGAATATCAATTTGTTTACTCAATGAAATCCAACCATCGTGCTTATTGATGGTAAAGTAGGAAGTGGCATTACTTTTGATCAGTGAATAATCTATCTCCGCATTTACTCCCACATCATTTATATCAGTTGCGTGAACCCTAACTACGCGTTGTCCACGATTAACATTTTCTGGTAATGGCGCTAGATATTGATTTCGTTCGAATTTTGGTGGGTTGTTGTTAGCGTCCACAATATTGACGTTTACCAAACATTCTGAATATAGTGGAGGTTTTCCATTATCCGTAGCCATAATGTTCAGAGCAAACATGTTTTCCGGCGAACTTATATATTGTGAGTGCTTGTAGTGAATTTTAGTTTTGCTAAAGATATCACCTGTCGCGGGGTCAACGCTGAATATTGGAGATGGTGACTGTAGAGAATATGATATTACCGAGTTGGGTCCTTGCTTATCGCGATCCGTTGCAACAATCTGCCCGACAAATGATCCAGCCTTTTGCAACTCCGGAAAATTGAAGCTGTAGAAGCTGTGTTCAAATTCTGGCGCATTATCGTTTAGATCCTGTATACTTATTGTAATAGGTGTCTCTGCTCGCCACGCTCCATCAAAGGCTACCACATTCAGAATATATTCTTCTTGTTGTTCGCGATCAATATGGCCTGCTACTGTTATATTTCCACTCTTGGGATCAATTTTAAACTTTCCACCTGGATTCAGACTAAAAGTATATGACGCATACGCATTCTCTTCCATATCCAAGTCAGACGATGTTACTGTGGTCACAAAACTGCCGATTTCAGTATTTTCTGTTACATTGAGGGAGTACAGACGTGTAAACTTAGGAGGGTTATCGTTCTTATCCAGAAGATGTATCAATACACTTGCTGACCCTGTTAGTTGAGGAACGCCTTGGTCCACAGCTTCCACCACCAGGACATAATCACTTTTTTCCTCACGATCTAAGCGCATTGTTGTAAATATTTCTCCAGAATCAGAGATTTCAAAGGTCCCTTCATAATCATCTTTTAAAATATAACTTATTTCGCCATTATCACCAGCATCTCTATCGTTCGCCTTGATTGTTGCAATAAGTTGAGGGGGCGCTTCCTCTTCCATGATTTTAGTATTGTAGATTAGTTTTTCCATAGCTGGAGCGTTATCATTAATATCGGTAACATTAATTTTCAAGAGCTTGACGGTTCGAAGGCTAGGGCTATCTGAATCTGAAGCTTCAACCCAAATCTCATACTGATGGCTTATTTCATAGTCTAGCCCTTCTGGACCCACACTTATATTACCACTATCAATGTCGACTACAGCTGCTTGAATAAAATTCCCACCAGCTATTTTATATCTAATATTGGCTACTGATCCTTTTTTCGGAGATGTGGCGGTCAGCTTCGTAATATATTTTCCAGGTTGCACGTCCTCTGGCAATGTAAATTGAGTGATTGGCATATATGAGAATATTGGAAAAAGTTCTTTTGGATGCAATTTTATGGTAAGTTCGGCGCTTGAGTTATGTGGGCTAGATCCTTGATCGGTTGCTTCAATATTTATGTGGTAGATTATGTCGGCGTGTGGTTTATTGTTCTGTATCAGCTCCTGCTTTGTGCGTATAACTCCTGTCATGGGATCAATATGGAAATATTGATTATCTTTTCCACTGATATTGTAGACAATCATAGCATTCAATCCTTCGTCTGCATCTGCAGCTGTTGTCCCGAAAACAAAATCCCCCACTGGAATTTTGTCGGGTACAACAATATTGAAGGAGTTAGCTTCAAACGTAGGAATATTATCATTGGTATCAGTCACTTTGATGGTTAAATGCACGGAAGACGCACGGGGCTCAGTAATTGAACTGTCTTGCGCAATAATTGTTAGGTGATAAATGCTAATGATTTCGCGATCTAATACAATTGTCGTAACAACTTCACCAGTGTTGGTATCAATATGAAAATGCGTCATATGTTCTCCCAATAAATTGAATCGTATCTTTGAATTAGTCCCAGCATCCTTGTCTGTGGCGCTGACCATCAGCACAAAAGATCCAATTGGGAGATTCTCTTCGATATTGGCATGATATTCTTGCAGTTCAAAGACAGGATCATTGTCATTAATATCTTGCACCTCTACTTGCACAATTCCAGTATTTGACAATGGCGGGGATCCTGTATCCATGGCGACAAGAGTTAGTATATATTTACTTTGCACTTCTCGATCTAACATTTTCAATAGAACAATTTCGCCAGTCGAGGCATTGATTCGAAATAAGTCGACATTTCCCTCTTTGAGGAAGTACCTAACCTGCGAGTTTAGAGGTGGTGAATCAGCATCGTAGGCATTGACTGTAAGTAAATAGCCGCCGTTGGGAGGTAAAGTGTTTTCCATTACACGAGCTATGTAAGGAGAATCTAGAAACGTGGGTCGATTGTCGTTTATGTCCGTAATATTGATAATAACCACAGCCGTGTCATTGGCACTGTCTTGTGTACTACAATCTTCAGCACTAACTGTTAGGATGTACCTTGTCCTGCGCTCGTAATTTAAATTTTTCGCCACTCTAACCACTCCAGTATCCTCACTGATACTGAAATCTCGGTTTTGATCACCTGCCACAATTGAGTAACGCACGCGTCCATTATCGCCATCGTCCATATCCGTTGCAGACACCTGAAGCACCATAGCCCCAATGCTAGCATTCTCTGCCACGGAGGCTGAGTACTGTTTGGGGTCAAATACCGGAATGTTATCATTCTCATCAAGTATTTTTACTGTTAATTGGAACTGCGTAAGTAACGAGGGCTCTCCGCGGTCTCGTGCTGTTATATTCAAAACATAACTTGACTGAATTTCTCGATCTAAAGCATCAGCAACTCGTAACACTCCATCTGTCGGGCTTAGGATAAAAGGCAGGCGATAAGAGTAGGCAGGATAACCATTCGATGCAATTGCTTCGCTTATATAATAATCAATATAGCCATTCCGGCCTTCATCGTTGTCAACGGCCTTTACAGTAAGGACAACTGTGTTAATGGGTACATTCTCCATTACCGATGTCTCATTACTGGATATAAATATGGGAGCTTCATCATTGACATCTTTAACAGTTATACTCACCTATAAAATACGATATATACGATGTACTTGTATGACAATAATAACGCATTAGATGATTTAGGCTCTTACCACCGCCGTTGAAGATAATTGTTCTTGTTTTTGGTGAGTGAAGAATTGATGGTCTGCTTGATGTCCAAAGCGCCGAGGAGATCGAAATTTCAGCTTCAATTGTTTCTCCCTGAGTTCGCTAAAGGCGGCAATTTCATCAGCACAGTCGCGTGCAGTAACTGTTAAGGTATACGAACTACGGTGTTCCCGATCAAGCTGGCGACGAGTGGTTATAATTCCACTGCTGTTGATCTCGAAGTCATTATCGGTATCCCCTGAAGTTATTTGGAATTTAATAAGTCCATTATTGCCTGCAAAAATAAGTTTATTAGATTCGTCTGTACTTCCCTTTTCTGTACTACAACACAACTTACCAGAATCAATGTCCTTGGCAGATACAGTAGTAACCTCGGTTCCTAAAGGAACATTTTCAAATACTTCACTTGAATAACTCATGGGGTCAAAAACGGGAGCATTGTCATTTAGGTCAAGCACATTGCAGTAGACAGTTATGGATGTCGAAAGACTGGGTTGTCCATTGTCCTGGGCTTGAATAATTAATATATAGTGCTGTATCTGTGTAAAAATAAAATAAATTAGTTCAAAATTTTAAACGTCTTCATAGCGATAACATACTTCTTCGAAATCCAATTTCGCTGTGAGGGTTAGAGTTCCAGTTTGTGGATTCAAGCTGAAAATATCGTTACCCCAATCAGAAACTACAGAGTATGACACTTGAGCATTTTGAGCCAAATCAGGATCTTTGGCAATAATTTCACCAACTTCGTAGCCGCGTGGGGCATTTTCAGGAATATCGAAGGAGTACACCGATTCTTCAAAGGCCGGCGGATTGTCGTTCGTGTCTTCCACCTATGTATATATATTTAAGTTATTCCTTAACAAAACTTATTTGGAATAAAGATGACGTACCAATATGATTAGTGTGGTTTCCGTATGCTGAACACCATCACTAACGCGGACATGCATTACGTATTCACTCTTTAATTCACGATCTAAAGCATCTTTCAAAAACAGTTTTCCAGTTGAAGATTCTAAAGTAAATTTACCATCATCTCCGCTTGTTATTGAAAATATCATACTGCCCTTCGAATCAAAGTCTGGATCAATTGCTCGAATAGTTGTTATTGTATATCCGATTTCCAAATCTTCAGTCACATTATATATTAACGGAGCGTCTAAAAACCGCGGTGGGCTATCATTTGTGTCCAACACACTTACTTTAACCTAAATAATTCAAAAGAGATGGGTTAAAGTCTTTGTGATATCAAATTTGAATACCTCCTAATGTATTATATTATTATTATTTTTAATTTCATTATCTGTTGCTCAATTAAGTGCGTTGCTCTGAAAATGAACGCATTTCCCGAAAACATGGCAATCGTTTTAAATCAAAGAAACTATAAAATTGATTGAAATACTTTTAACACGCAAGCACTGTTTATTCGTGTGTGAATGGGTATGTGAGCATGTAGGTATGTGATAATGTGTGTGCCACTTTGCTTGTGTGTGTGTATGCGATACGTATTAAAGTGCACTTATACGAGAGTGATGCTTGGAAGAAGCTGCTCAGAACTGGAACCAACGTATTATACTCGTATACATATTTACATGCGTACATTGCTGGCATACCTACGCAAAACGGCGTGCAACTGGCTGATCAGGGATAGAGGGGCGTGTGATGCGTGTGGGGTGATAGGTCCGCCAATGCCGAAAGAGGAATAAGCTGCGAATGTTGGGCTTGTATTGTGCGGTGTGGTGAGGGACCTAGCAAGACATTGGTTGAAGGGCCAGGCTTAAAGCCTGTCTGAAGATATTTACTGTTTAGTGATTCTTATACTCTGTGCTTTTTGAAAAAGGGCAATAAAGGGTATTATAAACTTGATCAAATGCAGGTAATAGGCAGAAAAAGCCATTTCTTTGGTATATATGTACATTCTGAGTCAGTATGATAGAAATCGATTGAGCCCTGTCCGTTCGTCCGTCTGTGAGAGTGCCTAGATCTCATTAACTATAAGAGCTACAGTCTCGAAATTCGGACTCCTGTATACCATACGGTGATCAAGCTTTACCTTTCTTTCACGCCTCGCCTCGATTACCCACAATTGCAAAAAATGGTTTTTGCATTAATAGCATTTTTGCAGGGGACTTTAAGAAGTAGAAGCTCCAAATTTGGCACATACGGTTTTTGAAACTAAATAGATATTTTTTTTTCTTTTGAGTTTTTTGATGCCACGTCCATTCAGCCTACAAATTGAATAACTTGAGTAACGATATTTTCATATGTTTGGGAAGTATATTGCTGAATAAATGATGCATATATGCATAGTAAAGCTGCAAGCTACCGCAGAAGAGATGCGTCGACAAAATGAAGCATTCACATTTGCACGGCCATTTACTTATATTACTTACATATGTATGTACATGTGCATTACTTAGGGACATGAGTACGGGGTGTACCAAAGTCGAGCCTGTTCGAGTATAAAGTTCTTGTTTTTATTTTATTCATTCGCCTGGCAATTGCGCAAACATTTTGCTCCTGACAAAAAAAGACAGGCTTGTATATGCTCTACAAGCACAGTTCTGCAAAGCAAAACAGAAAGTGTTTCTCCTCCTAAAAACAGCCAATGCAGCAGTGTAGGGTATTAATCTTACTGCATATAAAACAACTGGTATTGTAATTTTAAGCCTGCGGCCTATTTATGCAGTTTTTCGAAGAAAGGTATTTTGACTGCTACCGGTATGAGGGGCTTGAATATTTCCCGCCGGGCGCAGGGAACATTCAGAAGAGTAGAACTGGTCAGACGCTCAATTTTTAGCGTGGCCTGATGATTTGCATTTTAAGTCATCTGCTAAAGGAAAGAACATGCCAGTGCACTGTGCACAATCAATATTACATATCTGTGGTGGACATTAAAAGCGCATTAGTGCGGCCCCAACTTATACTGATAAGCCCTTAAAGTAGGTTTCGTTTGGAAATTCAAAAGCTAAAGACCTGACCCTATCTTTTATATAATCAACAATTTCAGAGCTGCTGCTATATCGATATTTTCGTGTGCATACATATTATGTATTTTGAATAAATATTTATTGTGATATGTGTTGCTGATGATAAATAATTATATATGGGATATGTGATGTGATATACCTTAGTAAGTGCTATTCGAGGCACTCCGCCAAGTGCAATGGCACAGATCATCACTTCGTAAGATGGTGGGCCAGCTTCTCGATCCAATTCAACAGCAGTCGACAGTATTCCCAACTTGGCATCTATATCAAATAGCCTGTCCACTTGGAAATCCATCCCGACATTTCCCGCAAAATCCGAAGCAGATGTAGATGATGCAGGCGCCGTAACGTTCGTAACGAAATATTCAATCTCAGCTCCGGTCAAATATGCACTTACTGTGAGAATGCTTGTACCAATTGGTTCGTTTTCGTATACAGATCCGGTTGTTATATTGTTCTCAAGAAAATTTGGTTCTTCGCCATACTTAACTTCCATGCTTGGTTTAATTATTGTTATGTACGCTTCGGTACTCTTCCGTTCACCACTTGCCTCATCTGTAGCTCTTATAGTCAATTGGTAACGAATATCTGCAGTTTTGTTGAATGTGATATCTTGTGCAAGCGTGATAATTCCCGTTTTGCGTTGTAAATTAAAGAGCTCCTGGTCCCCACCAACAATTTCGTAAGTGACCAAACCGTTGCTTGAGGAATCAGCATCCCGTGCCAATACCTGCATTACATATCCTCCACTTGTTTGGGCTGCTTTCGCTGGAAGAATAGCTGCGTTCATAGAAACAAATATGGGAGCATTATCATTAATATCCTCCACAATGACTGTCACCAACTTCTCAGTGGATAATTGACGTTCCGATGGCTGCGCTTGATCAGTTGCCACAACTGTCAGCCTGAAGTTGTCAATTGATTCGCGATCAATTTCGCGCAACGTGTATATCACACCAGTCAAAGTGTTGATCCCAAAGTGACGTCCTCCTTCCTGCTCTGGCTCTTGAATGCTAATATGATAGGAAACTTTACCATTAAGACCTGAATCTGGATCATCTGCCATGACTGTGACAATTGGTGTCTTAAGCAGAATGCCCTCTTTGATCTGACGTACAATTGCAGTACTTGGAAAAATAGGAGGGTTGTCATTATCATCGTCCACTATTACATGGTAAAGAACGGTGGTTGACAGAGTTGGAGTTCCACAATCTGAGGCGGTTATATTTAAAGTGTAGTTAGTGATGTCTTCATAATCCAAGCTTTTATGAAGATATAAGCTACCAGTAACACTGTCGATGTGAAAGGTATCTCTACGATTACCCGCGGTAATGCTGAAGACCACCTGACTGTTGACTCCTTGATCTGCATCACTAGCTCTAAATCGCATCAATTCAGTTCCAGCTAGGGTAGTTTCTAAAACAGAAATCTCGCTGCTTGACTGAGTAAACTCCGGTGCATTGTCATTGTCATCTAGCACAGTTATTGTTATGCTGGTAGTTGAGTTAAGAGGATGTTTCAATGACGCATCCCTCGCCATTATAGTTAGAAAATGTACCTCTGTGGTTTCACGATCAAGTTTCCGCAGTATTGATATTTGGCCCGTCGCACTGTCAATTGCAAAATTATTTCCTTGATTTCCTGAAGCAAATGAGTAATAAACGTCCCCGTTTAGACCTTCGTCGGCATCTTGAGTAAACACATGCATAATATGAGTTCCCTCTGCCGCATCCTCAGAAATAGTCACTTGGTAGGGAGTGCGCAAGAATTGGGGAGCATTGTCGTTTTCATCCGTAATAATTACTTTTATTTTGACTTTGTCATATAGTGATGGAATACCATTGTCAGAAACCATCGCCTCCAGTAACAAATAACTAGCTGCACCGGTAATATCATCTCGATCTTCGTCGCCACCATTATCTTTACTGCGAGCATTTTGTACCAATGCCTCTCGATCGAATGATCGAAGTGTCTTGATAAAACCATTGTGCTTATCTATAGTAAAATCATTAGATGCTGCAAGGACACTAAAACTTAATTCCGCGTTCCTTCCAATATCTCGATCGACGGCTGTTAATTTTCCAACAAAGGTATCAATTGGAGCATTCTCAGCGATATGAAATGTAAACGTACTGTTTGTAAATTGTGGTGCATTGTCATTTTCATCGATTATGTGGATAACGACTGGTACCACAGATGATCGTATTGGGATGCCCGCATCACTGCAAGAAAGCGTGAGCGCGTAATAGTCGCGTTCCTCCCGATCTAACGGAGCCCGAACAAATAGGTACCCATCGGGAAATACTCCAAATTTATTATCATTATTACCCTCAATGATCTCGTAAGAGATGTGTCCATTGGAGCCAAAGTCACTGTCCGATGCAGCCAATGCAAAGAACCTAGTGTTCACTTTTGTCGTTTCCAGTAGAGAAGTCTCGTAGGACGTGTGATCGAAAACAGGTGTGTGATCATTTACATCAGTAACATAAACAATAAGCTCCAGTCGGTTACTAAGCGAAGGAGAGCCTCCATCAGAGGCCATAATTTCAACACGTAACGAAGTACCCGGATCAGCTCGAATCGGCTTCTGTAGATGAAGGACACCCGTTGTTGGGTTGATGGTAAATTGCTGGTCAGGATTATGTGTCAAGTTATACATTAGGCGACTGTTCAAACCAGCGTCGCGGTCACGAACCCGCGATAAATAAATCTCTTGACCCACAGCTGTGTTCTCCGGCATCTGAATTTCGGCATCTGAATTTCGGTCTTGAACAAAGTATGGTGCATTATCATTAAGATCTACTATAGAGACGTGAACACTGCACCTTCCCAAACCAAAAACGGATTCGTCGGTAATGCGAGCCACCACAATCAAGTTGTAATGATTTTGTACTTCACGATCTATTGGATTTGCAGTAGAAATAAGACCTGTGCTTGAATCAATAGCAAAGTTTTCAGATTTATCCCCGTATATTATTGAATACTCTATATTCCTATTTGCAAGGTGAGGCCCACTTTTTACCTGTACACGACCTACATCCCGCCCTAACTTTGGGCCTTTGGTATCATCATCCTCGACAATTTGAAAATCGTAGTTGTTGTGAGCATTGAAATCAAGTAATTGGACTTTCGATTCCAATATAATATCAACAATGGCACTCTGACTACTATACCGATGGCCAGCATCTCGAGCGGAAATGCGCAGCCTGAAGCTGTTATTTTTCATTCTTTTAATATCTGCGTTCGATTGTACCATGAGCTGAACTGCGCCACTTTCCGGATCCACGAAAAATATGTTCTCTCCTCCAGACTCCAGTTTATATGTAATTAAGGCATTCTCACCCACGTCCCTATCAGTGGCCGTAACATTTAGTAAAGTCCGTGTGCTAGTGGCTTGTTCATCAGCTTCGCTGTCGTTTAAAGTATAAATATAATGCTTTGGATAAAACTCTGGATTATTATCGTTTATATCAGCTATGGTGAGGTAAACAGAAGCTGTGGCCGATTGTGGAGTTGGTGTACCCTGATCACGTGCAATGACAAAAATTTCATAATTCGCCATTGTCTCACGATCAAGAGCTTTTCGTGTCATTAATTGGCCCGTTGTGGAGTCGATCGCGAACTGCTGTGGGTATAGCCTTTCCACGCTGGGCGCTAAGCTGTAAGTAACCGAGCCATTCGTGCCTTGGTCGTTGTCTGTGGCAGTTAACAATGCAACTAGTGACTGTGGTGGAACATCCTCGCTCAGGATTACGTTTAGCTCATCATGGTTAAAGTGTGGCGCCTCATCGTTTTCATCCAATATGGTTACCTTTAGCTGTGTGTATGCAAACTTTGGATTGGGGCCACCATCATGAGCTGAAATACTAAGCTCAATGGTGCCTTGGACTTCTCTGTCTAACGAACCGGTAGTTACAATTAAGCCTGAGCTAGGGTCAATGTTAAACCATTGAAGCTCATTGCCACTAAGGATCTCGTAGTAAACTTGGGCGTTGACACCAGTATCTTCATCCGTGGCGGTTATTGAAGCGACAAATGTGCCTTTCGGAGAGAGCTCGCTAAGAACAGCGGAATATTCAGATTTTTCAAAAACAGGCTCATGATCGTTTACATCATTTACGTTTATTATCAAATGTGCAATGGAAGTGCGTTCTGGCGTGCCTTTATCAGAGGCCACGACCGTCAAATTATACTTGCTGATCTCTTCGCGGTCGAGTATCCCATTTACTCTCACTATGTGAAAAAGGGGTGTCTTTTCCAATCGAAAGTGATGCAGCTCATTGCCGGAAACAATGCGAGTGGTTGTCTCTCCGTTGAGGCCATCGTCTGAATCGATCACCGAAACAGCAGCAACAACGGTTCCATTACTTGCATTTTCATCAACGGTGGCGACGATGCCCGTGGGTGGAAAGTACTGAAAACGTATGATGGGATCGTGATCATTTGTATCGACAAGATTCACGGTAACGTAAGTTCGCCCGTCTTGCCGTGGAGAACCATGATCTCGAGCAAATACTGTAAAAACACAGCTTTTTTGCGAGACAAATTTACTGCCTATAGGCTCATGCGTTTCTTCACTAGTTTGCTGGGGACAGTTTAAAAACTCAGTTGTAGATATAACACCTGTTTCAGGATTCACTGTAAATTGATGCTCTGTTTCGGCTAAATAGTACGTAAGCTTGCTGTTATCACCGAGATCGTTGTCGGATGCCATCACTTGAAGAACCGGAGAGCCCGGCAAGACAGTCTCGTTTAGGGTCACACTGTAGTCGCTGTGATCAAAAATCGGAGGATTGTCGTTAACATCCAATATTGTGACGTTAACCTGAAGGAAACCAAGTCGGGGAGGTGATCCGTTGTCACTTGCTGATATGTTCAATTGATAGCTTCCGCGAGTTTCACGATCCAGATTGCCAGTCGTTTCCAAGTGTAGGTAGGATGTATCTCCACTAGGGTTTGTGGTGGTTACTAATCGAAATTTAGTATCCACATTGCCGGCCACAATTTCATAATGATCGGTTACACCGTTCTCGTCTATATCGGCATCTGTAGCTGCATCGAGCAGTAGTCGGGTGCCTGCCACTGCACTTTCCGAGAATGAAACAGCAATAGTGGGCTCGGGGAACTCTGGTGAATTATCATTAATATCAAGGACTTTGATACGAACTTCTATTGGATAAGTTGGCTGTGATGAGAGTACAACCAGATCATAGTGGCTACGCATTCCCTCGCGATCCAGAACTGCATTCGTCTTGATTTCACCTGTTATTTGGTCCAGGGTGAACTCGCGGGGCGGTTCATTGAATCGGTAGGTAAATTTGGGCTTGATTGGGATGAAGCCTACAACAGTTCCTCTAGGCTGACCTTCAAAAACTTCAAAATCTGCACTAGTATCTACGGCTCTTGATTGCATTTCGCCCGCTTGCGACGAACTGCGCCGTCTTGGAAATGCGGCATACTGCTCATATGTGGTGGCATAACTGCGTCCACGGGGACCTTGAAAATCAGTTGAAATTTTTGGCCAATGGTCAGATGCATGGCAAATGGTAAATAGATATATCGCGCTCAGGTTCCAAAAGATCACCCATTTTATTCCGTAGATCGAGAGAAGCGGTTGCATCTTCTCGAAAAACCTGAAAAGGCTTTGGTGCACTTTGCAGATTATTGTATATTCGCTATGTTTCTTACTTGATAATTAATTTTTATTTTGTACTAGTTGGATTTTACGGCGAATTCCAGATCACGTCATATTATTTAGTTCAAATTATCTGAAAAATGAAAAAAATATTTAGTCATTTCCACCGTAGATAATAAGTATTTTTTAATAACTCATTCAGACAATTATTTAAAAATATGGTCAAATTATCA
Source organism: Drosophila quadrilineata (assembly GCA_018150725.1). Lineage (NCBI taxonomy): Eukaryota > Metazoa > Arthropoda > Insecta > Diptera > Drosophilidae > Drosophila > Drosophila quadrilineata. The sequence continues at coordinate 264,344 of JAECWN010000452.1, forward strand.
AATTTTAATAAGTGTTGGATTTTACCAGCAATGAGCTATCATAGAATGTTAAGCATAAAGTCAGCAATTTCATGGTAACGTTCATACGGAAATCTTGTATCACATGGATCACTATAGTTATATGGATTTGCATTAGTGATAACATTATATCTAAGATTATTTTTTTTTAAGAGAATTCTGAATATTGCAATTGTCTTTTCAACTTTTATGACACCAACAAAATCAGAGGAAACAACCTACTATAAGTTGCTGTTGCTTTATAATATTTTAACAATTAATCTTATTCGTGTTTCAAAGACAATTTTATTGTCGATGTATTTGTCTTGGTTTTGTGTTTGATACATAATCTCAAGCTGGTTCCAATACATTCCGTGCATACACAACAATAAATTTCACACACAGACGTACACGCACACTTAGACCCAAATATGTGTGTATGTACACACTCACACTCACTCATAGAGATAAATAAACTATCCCATTCAAATGCAGATATACGGCAGAGAGGCTATTCTAGATTGACTTATAAGTTTCTTACTTTTACCTACAAGCAGATACAGAGATAGAAAGAGAACAGGTTAATGAAGAACAAAGACAAAGATGTGGAGAATGAAAGATATAAAAATTCCACAAGAAAACATTAACAAGGTTAATTGGTTCTATCCAATATATGCATATGAACAACATTATAAATAATATTATTTTTATTTGAATACATTTTTTTAATATTTATCCCAATTTATGAACACAAGTACCTACCAATTTATTTCACATTTTAAAATGTGTGTTGAGATAGGCTGGTGTTAGTTGAGCTGGTATACATATTGTATAAATACGACACGCGCACTCACAAAAACACAAATGCAACATCGTCTGATGCCACAGACGCAGCATATTTTTTCAGCAAAACGTGTTTTGCTTCATTTCAACTCTTTTATTGTGTTGTGTGTTGTAGTGGTGGCTGCAACGTTGCTGGAATTTTTCACTTATACAAAATACAGAAGACTGAGAGACACATACACAAACACACACATTCAGCCACAAGACTCAGGGAGCGCGATGGTCGTACGCAGTGATGACCGCACAGAATTTTCCAACTGCGATTGGTTTGGGGATTATTTGGAATCTATTGGTTAAAAACTACTTTGTTGGAAGCGTGGGCAATCGAATGTAGATACATTTAAGTATATTATCCATAAATATGATCGAAAGTTGAGCAACCGACGCACCTTCACTTTTGTGAAGTTTCTGTTTTACACGCACGCGTTCTCAACAAAACTCAACCAGCTACTAGCTCTGTGGTCGCAACGTTACTGACTGGAGAGAGCCGTCAGTAGAACTTGCAGCACAGGCAACACAAAATTATGATCATAGTGGCAGGCAGGCTTCCAAAAGTGGCATGACAGGTTTAGGCCGCGAAATAGAGGCACAAAAGACCAACCGTCATACACAATACGAATGGACGAGGAATTGAGAGGGAGAGATTGAGAACGGCTCTCTTGTTCGTCATAAAAGTACCAAATGTGGTAGCTTGTTTTTGTTGTTGTTGCGACGGCAGTCTCCCCTACCTGAGCCTCTTACCTGTTGTATCGCATAGGTATGGTACTTACGAGCACGGTAAGAGACAAACAGTCCATAGGAAGCTGTTGCTACATTGCTGTCGCCCGCAACATATTTTTCACTTGTTGCAGTTTCGTTTTTCATTTTCTTGTTTGAAAACTCTCTTGGCTTTCTCGCAGTATATTTGTGATTTCTCTCTATGAAGGAGCATTCGACATGCCATCGCAATGGAGTCGCATCAGTCCATAAGAAACCTTCGCCACGCGCTTATGCTTCAGCCAACCAGACCAGGCCAAACCAGATTCAATAGCCACCGGCAAGTCATACACGAGAAGAATAAGAATTACTTACCGCTGCTCCCATGACCACTTCACTTGCAGTACTCGCGTTCACTCGGTTTCGTTCGTACTTGCTGCTGACGCAGTCTTCTAAGCCGATGGGAACGCGAAATTCTTTTCCTTTGGCAAAATTCTCATTTAGTGATTCTTCTTTTTTACGAACTGTCGCGCTCTCAATATCATCCTTATCTTGCTCTCTTTTGAAAAAAATGGTAATATTTTATTAAATTTTTCTCTCTTACTTATAATTATGCTTCAAACTATTTAAAACAATTAAGAACGCTATAATCGAGAATGCTCAATTTTAAGATATACTAAACCCAAATTTTTACTAACAGTTCAAATGCATAAATTATATATGAACACCATAGTGTGCATCTTAATGTTAATGCTACCACATGTCTGTTATTAAATTTCATTGTCAATAAATTAAATTTTAACAAATTTTTTAAATCTATTTCCAAATTACCATAATCATGATGTTGAAATCTAATTTTTTACATTTTTTATTACAAAAGATTTTGAGACATTTTCACAATTTTGTCCACTTTTCGAAAATATGGCTTGAAATCCACTTCGGTAAAAAATTGTTAACCTTTGGTAATGCCAGAAATCCATTGCAGACAAAAAATTTCGATTTTAAAATTCAAAATGTAAAAAATTTCATATCTACTAATTTTTGGCAAGTATGATTATACAAAATTTTTAAATAGATTCCTTTTATAGAACAATCTTTAGCCCAGCTTTCCATTCTCTTAGCCATATTTTCTAAGAATTCAGAATATTGACGAAGGAATTTTTTATTTTGGTCCCTTCCAATTGCAAAACAAGATAATGCTGAAATTTGTGCTCTGTTTGGTAAGCTCGGCACACGTAAAATGTGCTTATTACTTACTAAAATTGTTCACTTCCTGATAAAAAGTTGTTTTACTCTGTATGAATAATAATCCAGAATAGAAAATAATTTTATCGATACTGCATTAGTTTCACATTTTATTTTCTTATATTAGGCAAATTTCCATTAAAAAATGTTATAAAATCGTCGACAGTCCCGGAATTATATAGAGCGCTGAAACAAATGGGCGAGCAGTTCAGCTTCTGTCAGATCCATCTTATAATTTTGAACAATATCCTGCACTTTTAGACGTCGTCGAACATGTGGCGGTTGGTAGCTAAAATAATGCCATGAGTGAAATTTTGATACATTCTCAGACAAAGACTTAACTTACTTATCGTTGTCCAATCGCCTACGCTTCGAAATATTCAATGCCGTTTGTCGAACTAAATTGCCCACAACTCGACGACTAATTACCATGCCATCAACTAGGGGAGTGGCAAAGCTCATCCTACCAGGTGGACCTTGTAATTTAACGCGAAGCAACCCAGACTGTAGAGAATGCAGAAAAATTATATGACAGTCGGAAGCTCTTGGAATCTGTATCAAATGAGCTGCTTCTCCGGTCTTTGAATAGGCCAAAAGTTCTTCGACAGGGAAGTTAATATAATCTTCATAACTTTCAAGCCAAACTAGAAATATTTTAGTTGATGCTTGGGCCATCAGTGCTGGCTTTGAAACATTTCCTTTTCGTCGCGTTGGAGGCACTGGCTCTTTGTTTCTACTGCCTATATCCAGTTCCAAGCTTAGGTTTCGAGATTTGCTTTTTACTGACTTATTATCTTCTCCTCGTGACCATATAGTATTTGCCGAACTTTGTTCGCTACTATTACTAGACATGCTACAAGAGTCCGATTCATTATCATAGCGGATATTCCAAGCATTGGGAACTACGAAAGCAATCTCAGAGGATACATCTGCCCAATAGATTATTCTTTGTGCGCCATTGAAATTAATGTCATTTCCATAATTTAAATTCTGACGCTCGCCTATTTCTGCTGCACTTTTCAGTGACCACGAGTTATGTGCGAATCCAGTCCACCCAGAGTGCTCAGATACCTGAACTGGCCATCCTAAGGTCTGTAGCATATTGATGAAGTGTGAATCATGCGTTTGATTTTCGGCCATGTTCCCAATAATTTGATGTGCCTGTGTTTTACCGGCCTGTTTATAATGATTAAGAATATGATTCTCAAGAAACATGAAAATTAAATTTGAGTCTCACCTTTACATAGAAAACATAGACAGTGTCGTGTGTCCGAGCACTGAGTTTATCAAGTTTATCCAGATCAGCTGCAAAGGCACTAGTTTTCGTGTCAAGCACAATGAGAGGTCTCTGCGGTGGTGCTCCAAGTGATTCCACGGGGTTATGCGGATTGCGCGTTTCAAAATTTAAAAATCCAAAGTGAGAAAGAAAAAGGCGCGCCGCGTAAAATTCGTGGCAGACTGTGGGAGGTACACATTCCTGGGCATGCGAAAGACTATCCATGCTGTTATCTGACTCTGCACAGGCCAGCTTTTCATGAATACTTTGATTTTCGAGCATCGCTTCCAAGTTATTAATAATTCCGACACCATATTGCTCCCGAATTTGGTCTATGGTAGGAATGGAGTAATCTGCCACACAAGGCTGCACTTTTTCTACACCCTCTGGAAAATTCTTCTGCTCACATTCAGGTCGCTGTGAAATGTCGTTCATGGGTACTGGTCTACCGGGGTTCACGGCATGATACTTAATGCCCGACTTACTCCGCGGTAAGTGACGCAGCTGCATGGTCCATGCATGGCGACCAAAAGGTCCTCGTATGAGTACTATGAATGCAGTTTAAGCTATTACCTGAGAAAGCAGATGGAGATTATGTTCTTACGTGTGACCGTTGGCTGTGGATCCTGATCGTTGCCCAATGGTTCCTCGAGCAATGCCAATATGGTTGAGTTTTCCGTGACGAAATACTTAAATTTTGAAATAGCTTGTTCACTATTACATATTCCTGTTGATCCGATTCCACTTGGCAACGTACAATGCTTTATAAGTGCCATTTCGTCCAATAAGGAAGAGATAGACTCGGGGCCACATTCGCTAGGGAAGTAGCCTACCTGTTCCAATATAATTGTCAGTAAATTTTCCGCTGCATCTCGGACTCGCATTGAAGCTGGTTTCAGTTCCTTTTCGTCCTTAAACTTAGGTAGATCTCCATTTTTACATTGACTTTTAGTCCCCGAGATGCCCAGCTCAACAACTTCGAGTACGGTCTGTAAACAGTCTTTGTCCCGAAGAAGATACGGATGCTGCATAAGCCATGCTGCCGTACACTGAAACGCCGCTACTATAGTACTATGCAGATCTTTGCTGTGTGCTGGCGGCGGCCGTGAGCACTGATAGCAAATATAGTCGCAGATCCACTTAACTGCTCGCTTGCACTCTAGAGCGTCTGTGGAAATGATCGTTAAATTTTGGCTTGGTTCGACTATTTTCACTAAAGAATCTAAGATGTGTTTGTGTTGATGTGTTTTAATTTGGGGGTATTATTTTACATTGTGGCAAAAATTATAACAAAAGGAAAATATGAATGTACACATTACAATCATCGATTAATCAATCATTTAGTGACAAGAGGATTAGTAAATAAAATATATGTGGGAAAGTAAAAGTTTCGAAAAATGACAGAATGATAAAGTGTCATAAAGAAAAGAAAAAAAAAAACAAAATTGGTGAAATTTGTTAGTAGTTTTGTTCATACCATATTCTAATTTCCTGGCTGCAGATTATAAACATATTCAATAGATAATGTAAGGCAATGTAGATACAGAAATGACCATATATACACATATAAAAATGCATGTTAAAAACATTTAAACTTCGTACGATACCTGTTTCGCGGATGTGCAGCCGTGCAAGGCCGGATAGAAGTTCCAGGGCTGCCAAGGATACATTTAGGTCTGTCTTCCATGATGATATGAGTCGGTGGCATACCAAATAAGTTGCCCTTACAAATAAAGCATGGGCATTATCTGCAAGCAATAATAATTTCATTTCAAATAATCGAACACATTAATCGCTTAAAATGAAGATTAGGTGAGCGATATATGCAATTACAAAATATACATCAATTATTAAACTATTCAAATAATAATTATAATGTGTACATAAAATAATAACTCATTACCATAAGATGCTATACTTTCAAAGTCATGTGGAAAGTCCAACGATAAATCATCGGATATGGTTAGACTTGCGTACTCGTGGGCAGAGGCAGTGTCGCGTGAGCTCATCGCAACCGTTTGGCCACCAATACTGGCAGTTCCGCTGATTACTGAAGCAGAACGCTCTGTGCACTCTGATGACATTTTTCGACATCAGTAACGAACAAAAAATAAATTCAAAACAAAACGATGCAAATTATAAAAATTCAGATTCGAGAAACGGGGAAAAATCATTGATTACCAGAACTTAGCAAGTTATCTTCATGATTTTGGCCATTGCCACTCATATGATCAGCGCAGCTCAGCTCACATTCTTCAAAAGTGACTGCGTCCTGTACACATAGCAATAATCCTCCTAGCAACATATGTGTATTCTGAGCATCAGATTCAACCTGCAGAGCATTCATTAGAATATTCATAAGGCGAGACTTCAGCTGAATAAAGGTTAATATCCTAAGAGAAGAACATTTTAAGAACTTTTATTTTTTTGCAAGTATACATAAATGATATAATGGAACTTACTTCTCATTCGAGTCAGTGGTCAAGATGCGGATGGGTAGAGTGTGATAGTGAAGAGGAAGTACCAAGATCGACAACAAAATGTTTATAGCTGACCGCCGCAGCTCGGTTCGGTTATAGAGGGTCGTTTGAGTTTTTAACTTCAAGTCTTTATCTGGCAATACAATTTCTAAAGCAGATATAAAACTTGGCAGCAACACATTGATGCCATCGAGATCCAAGCGGAATAAATCAGAGGAATGCATTAGAATGCTAGCTAGTGTTTCGTCACACTCTTTTGTCTCTGTTATTTTGAGACACTGTTGTAGAGCCATGTAAAAGCGAGCCAAGTAAACAGGTAGAATTTCCTCCCCTGTTTTCTTCGCGCAGAATATTTTACATAGGGTTCCAATAGCCTCAGCGCGCCCAGATTCAAATTTATCTATTGTTAAAGTGGGCGGCAGTGATGAGGGATCATTAAGGGAGTTTGGCTGGGACAGCGAGATGGAGCCTTTCCGATTTTCCATTATCATTGAAGATGGTCGCTTGCTTGCCTCGCATGCTTGCTCTAAACGACGATCTCCTTTTAGACAAGAATAATAATATTAATATTATGTACTCACTCTTTCTGTTTTGAAGCCACGTATCTCCACCTATGTGAGCTGCTTCAAACAACCATTCGCCAAATAAATGCAGAATGCTGTTGCACTTCGGACGAAATGGAGATAATGTCGGCTTCAGCTCAGTTCCAATTGAGGGCAGAGCTGTAAATAGTTGGTATACAGAGAGTAATCAGTATTATAGAAATATGATAAAATTTTTATTCACAACACTCACAGTTAATGCTGCTCGATGAGGGCGGACCAGAGGTTGGTGTTGTAGGTGCCGCACTCCCGGTACCGCGAGCTAAGCCTATCAGTGCAGTTTTACTTAAGCCTGCAAAGCATGTGGGATGGAGAGGGAGAGCGTATGATGAAAAGGGCAGAGCAACAGGCACTTATTTATCAAAGCCGCCGCATGCAAAGACAAATTATATGTACATGTGTATAGGTATATGAAAACTGTAAGTGTTGGTGACAAACGAGTATCTGTATTTATTGAACTATGTTCAGAAATTATGAAAAATTCGAAATCAGGCAATGAAAAATAAAATGAAGTTTATACGAGTAAGGCATTAGAAATATCATGCTTAAAATATGTCTACACAATGAACTCGTGGCTAATATTAATTAAAAAATTACATATTTAAATTATATTAAAACTAATCACAACATGGGAGACTGTCGAAATTATCGCACCCTTTTGTTGAGTTATTGATGGCGCCACGCTAAAACTTTTTGCTAGTCGGCGTTGAAGAGGCGGTGTGGGCGTGATAGTTGCGTTTAACAGTGGCATCTGCTCAGAGGAGTTAAACGAAATGCAACCCACAATCCCGGCTGAATGACTGCCACCGGCACTAATGCTTCCTACCGGAGCTGTGTTTGCAGCATGACAGTGGTTGGTTGGAGAAGCGTTGAAATTGCTGCCGTGGCTGAGCTGCCCCTGTAAGAGAGGTGTCTGTGGCTGTTGGTGATGGTGATGATGGCCCATTATAGCATTTAAAGCAGAACTGGCCGAACTGCTCACAAAATTATCTCGGAGAAAGCTCCCAGCACCATGCAAATGCAAATGCGGATAGTGATGATGGTTGTGATGCTGATGTGACTGCGTGGTTGACCCTGCTTGCGGCGTGCTAAGAGCCGAGATGTTATTCGAGTGTATAAACTGCTGTAGCGTGGCCGAGGTGGCCTCGTTCAAGGAGTGGCGGATCTCAAGTAGATTAGTTACTACAATTTCCTGCTGATTGCATTGTGATTGATAAATGCCTGAATGCCAAGATTGAGCGACCAAAAGAATTGTTTAAAGTGGGTTAAGAAGTAGAGATAACTAAAAGATCTTAAGCTACCAACCACCCATACTTAGATAAATATAGCTCGCCTTACCCAGAAACGCATCTACTTGGCTGGATATGCCTCTCATGGCATTGAGAAAGATTTGTGGTAAGCTTTGAAGACACGGATGTTGGTGCGTCTCGGCACCTTTCTCATGTGTGAGTGCCCATTGAACAAAATGTGATGATTTGCTAATTATGTGTGGAGAACAGAGAGCCGTGGGATTACCGATCATGCGCAGGAAACGATACCAAGTCTGTGCTACACAATCATTGGACATGCCAAGAGGAATAAGCTGATTGTCATCATCACCTGTAGCGAGAAATACATCCGATCATTTAAAGCAAATTCAAATACCCTCACAAAGTAGATTCCAACCAGTTTTCAATTGAGTAAAGTCCGGGCCATAGCTAAACTCTAAAAGTCTAGCTGTCAATGCCAAGTTGACGCGATTCCACTGATCTACCAATGCTATACGATGGCGCCACATAGCGCAAGATTCCTGGAGCGTCTTCCACAAGGAGGGAGATGGGAAACAGCGCACACATGCCAATAACCAGACTTCAAAGAGCACAGAAAGTACGCGCTCACACAACTGGTCACCGACGTCGTCTTTAACAGTTGGTGGAGCCAGCAGAATCTCGTTGATTGCCAACAGAAATAACAGAAGTGTATCCCAAGTCTCCCGATCCATCTGATGTGATATCTGAGCTGTTTGCTGCAGAGTCCTCAACACACGATGACAAAGCACTGCTTGACGTTTGATGGTGTCAGAGCCTGAAATATATTATAACCGTTAAAGCTAACTAAAATCAAAAATTAATGTATAACCATTATAGCACCTACCAAGCTTCGTCTGATATAAAAATGGCAAGACTTGAAATTCAGAATAGGGCAATTACAATATGAAGCAAATATCCAGCTTAACTTGCATTTAAAAAGTCAATTTGCAAAAGTCTGTGCTACTTGTACTTACTTTCCCCCTGACGTGGTACAAACAGATTATGAAAGTGGTTGATAATCTGTCTCGCATACAGGTTCGCATCTTCGCAAATAGGCTTGGGTACGCTAATCCGTGGCTGCGGATGCAGAGCCGTGAGCCATTCACAGTACACATTGACGCAATCTTTGATTGTCTCATGTTCCTGTAGAGGCAGCGAAAGTCCAAAGCATATGACGTCCATGCACCATTTGACCTGAGGGGGGGGTGACAAATATTCTTGAGTCTTTTAAAGCTACTTGTGTCGAGGTCTGGATATGCTCACTTCCTCATCCTTAACTAAATGACTGGGCTCAGCATTTTGTGTAATGCCTAGGTTTGTCCCCAGTTGTTTAACAACTGAAATTACCACTTCTCGACCAGCAGACGCGGGAAACTTATTTAAAACACTAAAGCATTGTGCACCACAGCTGTTTGCGCTGATTTGTGTGGACAATGATGCCCATTCGGAATACATATTGCGTGGGATCTTTTCACCAAAAAAAAAAACTTTCCACTTTCGTTGCTTGGAACTACTGTAGGAGGTTTCAAAATACTACATAAGCATAAACTATTCTTTGCAAAGGGTAGGAAACTTGCAATTAAAATTGATTTATTTTTTAATTCTGGTATTATCAAAAATTTATACAAATTTATTGTACACTCTTAGTTTGTTTCTTTGTTTTTTTTTTTTACAAAAATATTGTAAGTGTACAACAATACAACGTTAACAATTTCAGTGTTGTAAAAATTGAATAGATACTCGATAGATTCGATAAATTTCTTTAATTATTTAAATTGTTTTTTGTTTGCATAATTGCAATAAACAATTTGTTATTAAATTTATGATTTTTTACCAAAAGTCAAATTATCGCTTATTCCAATAATGCGACAATTAATAATCGTTGCTGTGTCAACTAACTCTTTTTGCTGCATTCCATGATGGACACACAAATCTGTCAGTTAAGTTACGCTGGTTTACTTCTCACACAAAATTTATTATAATGGACAATCACGGGGACCATCGCTTTTAAGCAAAATATACATACAAATTACTACTAAAATATGTTTGCTACCGCAACGGGTAGGCTATGACGAGTTAACTATGCATACTGAATGTTTTTCTTTTTTACACATAGACGATTGGAGGAGTATACGAATATAACTTTTCTTTACAATTGTTCTAATGCATTTTCTGTTGGTTTGTATTTGTTTAGTTAATGCGTGTATTAATTAATTAGTCCTGTTTTTTTTGTGCGGCTGACTTTTTGGTTGGTGTCGCGTTCGGAGTTGCTTTCGTGACTGTTGAATCTCCCTTAGATGTTCCCTCAATGGCTGCCGGTGCTGAATGCGTTGAGTTGCCTTCGATACGTTTGGTAGCAGCCTGTTCTTCCATTTCTCCTGAGAATCCAAACTCATTAACACGTTTGAAGTCAACCCGATATTGCCAGCGCTGATACAGGAATACAAAGAAGATAATGTCATCTCGGAAGCAACCAATACGATACATAGTCGGCATCTTAATGACAAATGCGAAAATATCATCGATAAAGGTGTTCAGAAATTTGTATGTCATCATTCGCCATGGCAAATGTGCAACCGACTTGAGCTTATAGTTAATAAATAGTTGCGGTGTCATTAGAATAAATCCAAAAGTTAACAAGTAACTGTACAGCATACTAAGGACAAATGAGTACCACCCCTTGTGTTCATTGTAGATCAATGAATAGATGAAGTAACCTATAAGGAGTGGGAAACAGGCCCACCCGAGATACTTGAAAGCCAACTTGTCATACTCCTTTGTGGAACTCTCAGAATACGATCCCTTATCCTTGAAGCTTATGCGTGGAAAAATTCCAAGTATTTTCTGTTCATTGTTGTATTGGACATCGACCACCTTGTGTATCTTCCACACTTCAATGCCAAGTCCAACAAAACACGAGATACGTATCATGAAGTTGGTTTCGTTGTCCAGCACGTACAATAAAATGATTAAGGACTGGAACACACCAAAGAAAACCGACCGCACTGAGAGCCCTTCAAGCGATTGTCGATTATTCCAAAACTGTATATCGTTTTTAAATGCAAGAAGCTCAAATACTGAGTGTAATATTGAAACGGCCACTGTGAGACCAAGCAGATAAATATTTGTGTCAAGAAGCGTTTCCTTTAGTGAGTCCTGATCTTCGTCAGACTCCTCTGGCTGACCGGCTGCCATAATTTCTCCTAATACATTGCCAGCCCACTTGCTCTTCATTTGCTTCGCAGCATACAGTTGCCATTTGAACATGCCCAACGGTTGAAATGTCAACTGCAAGTCCAGTTCTGGCGTTGACTGATTTATTGGTTGATACTCGCGCTGCAAGTTCCAGTAGTCATTCACGAACACAATGGGCAGATATGTCTTGCCACCATCCACAAATTTTACATATTCATCCAAGGGAGGGGGAACACTTCCTTGTGCCCAGTTGGTCTGGTCTACAACTAAGTTGATAGTCAAGTTAGGATGCCAGTGTGAAACGATCTGATCCTTAAGGTTGGCGTGCTTAAGTTCATGTTCCAACTTTTCCTTTTCACTGGCCAACAGATTGTAGTTTCGATTTACCCTAAGTTTTTTAAACTTGTTTAGCTGATGTTGTTGATGTCCCATATGTCCATTACGTGAATATTTTGGGGACTGGGGATCAGGGCTCTCACCGGCGCGGGTAACAAATGCATGTAGATACACGCTTCCATTATTCATTAAATTTTGGCTGGCCTTAATCTTCAGGTTGTGTGTGAAAATTCCGTTCTGTGTTGGTCCTGAAACCCAATCGCCATACGTAAGGTCTTCTTGCAGCCACAATAAGTTTGCCTTTTGCTGAAAGTTAACTATGTCTGGTTGATCGGAGAGCCAAACATGCAGATCGAAGTCTGTGCCATTCTCAAAATAGTTCCAGGCTGTTATTTTTGGTCCTGCTGAAGCTACGGAATTCTCTTGCCCTGTGTTCTGCTGGGGCCTCCGGAAGAAAGAACTTACAAAGTATATAATTAGTGCCCGCAAAATGAGAGACTTGGTCATTGCGAAAAATGATTCCATTCTCGTGGGTTGCTGTGCCTCTTGTTGCTGCTGTTGACCCTCGGCAGCAACCACCGCCTAAAAAATGAAAATAGGCTTTGAAAAAATGATTGTAAGAGTTAAATAAAGTAACTTACCGGTGCAGGTCCTGCCGCCGGATCAGCGACATCATTGTTCGGCATGCTGGGTACGTGTACTTTCAATGAACACACGTTTTATTTCACAACGTTTTTTATTGGCAGTCTACAATTTAGAGTTGTGTTGCTTCATAAAAGTCAAATGAACTACTAGTATTTTCCGTATGATTTCTGAGCAGTCTGTAAACGTACAGGATTATGTTGAATAACAGTTTGACAGTTACATACATACATATGTAGAAAAATTTGCAGTTTCGTTTAAGGGTCTTTAATTCAATTTAATATGAATAAATAAAATTCGTATTTAACAGCATTTTCATGTTAGCAGATTAATATTTTGGAACCAATATTTAAACATTTAAACGAACCATATTATGTTAATAGAAAAAGAGTGAATCAAGTGATAGGGCAATGTGCCTTTGCTATCGATAAGTACTCAATTATCAGATGCTGAGTTATTTATTTATTTATCCGATATTTTAACTGTGCATTAATAGAAGATTAGCGTATTATATGGATATTTTTTTTAAATATATTTTTAGTTATTTAGCATATATTAGCACATATGTTTATTAACATATGTATTAGTTGAAGCCTTTAGCTGCAGTATCGATACTCTTTCTATCATAGAGACAAAAGCTCATTGATACAAATTTGATTAGTATTGCTCAACAAGATAATAATGTTGAATATATTAACATAGGGTGTACACACTCTTTTCTTTTGTGAATTAGCATTTGGTTGCACGTTTCTCTTGGTGAGTTTCCGAAAATAAATATTAAAAAGGGTTTTAAAATGTTAGCGTTGCATTTACGATATTTACAAACAAAATAGAAGTGTAATGTGCATGGTTTTACGTTTATTGCATACTTGGTTAATATATTAGTTCCATTTTAAATGACTGATGGTTACTTTTTGTTGTACATAACCTCCAAGTGTGCATGAGACAACGTCGACCGGAATGGCACTTTGCTAATGAGACAATTTAAAGCACTTCATTGACCTATTATTCTTTGTATTTGTAGCAACACTTCCAAAATGCAAATCTTTGTGAAAACTCTCACTGGCAAGACCATCACCTTGGAGGTCGAGCCCTCTGACACCATCGAGAATGTCAAGGCTAAGATTCAAGATAAGGAGGGCATTCCGCCAGATCAACAGCGTCTAATCTTCGCTGGCAAGCAGCTTGAGGATGGCCGCACTCTGTCGGACTACAACATCCAGAAGGAGTCCACCTTGCACTTGGTGCTCCGTCTGCGTGGTGGTATCATCGAACCATCGCTACGCATTCTGGCCCAGAAGTACAACTGCGACAAAATGATTTGCCGCAAATGCTACGCCCGTTTGCACCCTCGTGCCACCAATTGCCGTAAGAAGAAGTGCGGGCACACAAACAACTTGCGCCCCAAGAAGAAGTTGAAGTAGATGAACCACTTGTTTAAAATGCTTTGTGTTTGTAGTTCACTTCTCACCAACCGAAATTGAAACATATAAGCACTAAACAGTAAATATACATTTGTAACAATTTGTCTATCAATGTGATCAAGAGCGAAATGTATTTTCTTGCTGAAACGTACGTCTTTCCCTATCTATTGTAGTGATGCATTGAGGCCTTTCATTAAACTGATCCAAAGAAGTAAGTATTTAAATTTTAGACATTTTTAAAGTATATGTAGAATAGGGGTTTCGTAAATTGCTTATATTTCCAATGATGCATTTGCTGTTTGGAGAACCTAAATATCGAGATATAAAGGGGAGACGACAGGAAGATATTATTGTTATATCAGATATTCTATCCGCATTCTATCTGGATTTGTCCTCTGTTTATCAATTGCTTTAATACAACACAATGGTAATCTTTAATGCGTTGTTTACAACCTTTTCATTCGTGTACCCCACGGTTAGTTGATCGACCTCCTTTAAGGGCATAGTATTTTTTCTACTGGCTTCACTTACACCTGGGTTGAATCTTCCCTTAAGTGGCAAATGCGTCTCCTGATCCAAATAATATGCGGAATCACGATGGAATACGATATGAGGCATCTACTGAAGGTAATTGAAAGAGGTCTGAGAGTCAATCTGAAGATATGAAGATGGTCTAATGGATATTTATTCCGGAGTATTCGATGGAGATGTGAATCAATATTATCAAAGAAGCATAAGGAAAGTTGACGGAAAATCAAAAACCAAGCGGCAAGCGCTAAACTGCGATGGAGACAAAATGAGTCAAAAGGCAACATGTATGCATAAATCGATGTGTCTACGTAGGTACATTGTATGTGTGGACTACGGCACCCACATCTTTGTACATTGGCATACTAACAGAGATATTGTGCTGTTTGTATCCTATTTTGAGCGGAAAATTGTTATTTGTTTTATACATTCTCTTTCTCCCGCTCATTCATTTCTCACCATTGCTTTCGCGTATCTATGCATGTATACATTGAACTACACATTCTATCACACACAATTTGAGTGTTTGTGTGCGACAATATTCTGTAATGACTATAGAACCGAAATTGCGTATACGTATGGGGTGCCCCTGTTTCGTCGAGAGTGTGTATGTGCGTGTGTGTGAGAGAGTATGTTCCTTCAGTTTTGCATATTTGGAATTTATGTTTTGTCATACAGTTAACTTTTTTCGGAGATAAGCAATTCTACCACATGGTGCTCAGTTGTACTGCAAATAATTTGAATGACATTTTATTCAATTTGAATCCTACTTGCGAGCATTCACTGTAACTGTTGTAACATCGGAGTGGCGGGACGCGAATGAGGTGATCAGCTAGGAATTGAATAAATATTTTGTAACAAGTTTTTTTCAACCGAAAGTTCTGTTGCTTTAATAAATTATAGGCAGATAATTTAATAGAGATTTGCATGAATATCATTTTGCTTTAAATCTACTATACACATCTAAAATTAATTTCATCAAAAATGATTCTCTAGCACTAATTATCAAACATATTTCCAGCGAGATAAGTCTGAGAAATTCGGCTTTGGCTACAAGGATATCTCGGGTTAGAATATGTTGGCTTTTGCCTAATTAACTAATTTGTTGTTTTCTTTTTTTTTTGAAAAGCAAAGATTTCGCTGTATTGAAACCAATTAGGTCATCAATTGTACAGAACAACATTAATTTAAAATCTTTTAAAAGTTTCGCACCAACTGAGAGCTCCCCAATATACAAAAATACGGAAGTAAGATGGGCACACAGGGAACCCGTTTTCAGGCTTATTTCCATATCCGGACATGCCCTTATGTTGGTCCAATAGCGGCAAAGACTATTTTCCCTCAGCATACGCATCTGTGTTCAAAGTTCTGCTGGATGGCTACCGACCCACACTCACGGCTTCACAGCAACTCATATTCTCCACATTTTGCATTGGGTCTAACAAAAGCGTTCTTTAGGACAGTTGGCAAGTTTTTGATGCGACATACATACGGCGATACAGATAAAGTCGTAACCAGACAGCGAACAAGTTTCGCAGGCACTCCAGGTTGAGACATGGGCTGGAACTTGTTAATTTTGACCACTGTCCCAGGACCGTCAATAGCGTCACAGAGTTAGGACTTGTGGGACGAAGTTGTTTGTCGGTCCAACGGCTGGCTGCTGGTGTAACTGTCTTACGAGTGGGACGTGGGCCGTGGGTCATGCAAATGACTGCCCATTCCACTATACTATTTAAATCCCAACGGCAGACAGCATTTTGTATGGATGATGGTGGAACTTTAAATTGGGACTTGCTATGAAAATGCTACTTTTGCATAAATAAAATACTCCAGACAGATTGGCTACCATCTAGGGCACTACACTTCGCGGTTGGCCTTGTAATACAGCACGAAAACAAATTTCAAATGGAGGAAGACTAGTACTGGATTTAAGATTACAAGTGCTCTAAGAATCGTTATTATGTTCTTATAGTTGACTATAAAAGACATGCCTAGTTCACTCAATGCAGTTTTCGAATTATTTTTTAAATATCTCCACTCCATTTAATATTTAAATTTTCTTAGCATAACTTATCTTTTTGGTATTTTGAATATTATTATAGATTCGACTAGTCAATCTCTTTCCCAGCTTATAAATTGCTAACCATTTTAAAAGTATGTCAGTAGTCCAGGACGAAAATAGGAAATGAAAAAATAAACTTGTGTAAAACAAGGCAGATTCTAGATTGGCGTGAATTTTCACACTCCACATTTTGGCTAAAAGTTTGTAAATCATGTGGTTTGTAGTTTGTAAAATGTTGAGAAGTTTTACAATCTGATAGCATACTTTTATCATTGAGACCAATTGGATCAATCTATGAATCAATCTGATTAATTCGCTTTAAACTTTTAACAATTCGTCATAATTATATTTATAGTTTAGATATAACTCCTTAAGTTGAGGAAGGACAATGCCTGTTTTCTTTACAAACACACAGTGCAAAGACGCCTCCTGCACCGAATTGCTTGCACAACATGTCATAATCTTACCAGTTTATGTTTTATATATGGATGTTGCACCTTCCTAAAATTTAGTTAAATGAAGTAAATGTAATTAATGATGTATGTTACTATGTATAACCACTGACCATATATGCAACATGCTACCAAAACGGCCACGAAATTTATTAGCGAGATACTCCAGTTCAATGCGACATACCCCTATCAACGTGCAAACATATACTGAATTAATAGCGTCTAAGACGGACGCCTCGTACAGAGCACCAGAGCTGCCAACTTTTAAACTTTTGACCGGCAATAAACTGATATTGATTGGAAGAGTGGAGAAAGAAGCTTTAAAAATGATAAAAAGAAATACAATTCAGCGAAAAAATGTCAAAGTGGCAAAATTTTAAAGAAATGGTCAAAACACAACTTTTTGAGCAAAAAATTAAATACTCCTCATCCTCGAGAAACCATAAGTTTTGTACACCTTAGCCGATTTTCAATTTGTTTGGATTTCTAAATGCTGCTTTGATCATATTTTAAATCGGTATTAAACGTTTATTACATGTTTTGAAAAATATCGCAAGCAAAGTGAAAATTGTAATAAACCTCTTTTGGTACAAACAATTGAGACTCTTGCAAAATTATGAAGCCATAACTTAGCCAAAACTCGAAAGATTTTAAAATTTTTGATTTTATATATATTTTGGAACTACATCAAAAAATTTTCCATACTGTCACTTTTAAATTTTGACCCAGTTTTAGCAATTTTTACATACTAACCCCTTGCAAAAAAAAAAAAATTAAAATTTTAAAATCGGAATTTTTTGAGTCCAATAGATTTTTGGCACCAGATAAAGTATTTTATACTCATTTTGATGCCAAAAATCGAATGGACACAAAAAATTCCAATTTTAAAATTTTTACTTTTTTGACATTATTGCAAGGGGTTAGTATGCAAAAATGGCCAAAATTGACTCAAAATTCAAAACTGATAGTGTGGACTAATTTTTAATGTAGATTCAAAATATGATGAAAACCATTAACAGAGCTGCAAAAATTTTGAAAATCGGCCAATTTTTAGCAAACTTATGGCTTCCAAAGTTGCCAAGTCTCCATTTTTTGTACCAAAAAAAGGTTTATTACAATTTTCACTTTGCTTGAAATATTTTTCAAAACATGTACTAAACATTTGATACCGATTTAAAATATAATCAAAATCTTATCCAGAAATGCAAAAATTTTGAAAATCGGCTAAGGTGTGCAAAAGTTATGGTTTGTCGAAGATGAGGAATATTTAAATTTTTGCTCAACAAGCTGTTTTTGTTCATTTTTTTTTCAGAATTTTGGCCATATTTTCTAAAATATTGGTTCAAAACAAGTGCGATAAAGTATTTTATACTCATTTTGATGCCAAAAATCGATTGGGCACAAAAAATTCCGATTTTAAAATTTTTGCTTTTTTGATATTTTTGCAAGGGGTAAAAATGCAAAAATGGCCAAAATTGGCTCAAAATTCAAAACTGACAGTATGGACAAATTTTTAATGTAGATTCAAAATATGATGAAAACCATTAACAGAGCTGCAAAAAATTTGAAAATCGGCCAATTTTTAGCAAACTTATGGCTTCCAAAGTTGCCAAGTCTCCATTTTTTGTACCAAAAAAAGGTTTATTACAATTT
The DNA here is from genome assembly GCA_018150725.1 of Drosophila quadrilineata. Lineage (NCBI taxonomy): Eukaryota > Metazoa > Arthropoda > Insecta > Diptera > Drosophilidae > Drosophila > Drosophila quadrilineata. The sequence goes on from JAECWN010000452.1 coordinate 283,064, forward strand.
TCACTTTGCTTGAAATATTTTTCAAAACATGTACTAAACATTTGATACCGATTTAAAATATAATCAAAATCTTATCCAGAAATCCAAAAATTTTGAAAATCGACTAAGGTGTGGCAAAGTTAGGGTTTGTCGAAGATGAGGAATATTTCAATTTTTGCTCAACAAGCTGTTTTTGATCATTTTTTTTTCAGAATTTTGGCCATATTTTCTAAAATATTGGTTCAAAACAAGTGCGATAAAGTATTTTATACTCATTTTGATGCCAAAAATCGATTGGACACAAAAAATTCCGATTTTAAAATTTTCACTTTTTTGACATTATTGCAAGGGGTTAGTATGCAAAAATGGCCAAAATTGACTCAAAATTCAAAACTGACAGTATGGACAAATTTTTAATGTAGATTCAAAATATGATGAAAACCATTAACAGAGCTGCAAAAATTTTGAAAATCGGCCAATTTTTAGCAAAGTTATGGCTTCTCAAAGTTGCCAAAGTCTCCATTTTTTGTACCAAATAAAAGGTTTATTACAATTTTCACTTTGCTTGAAATATTTTTCAAAACATGTACTAAACATTTGATACCGATTTAAAATATAATCAAAATCTTATCCAGAAATCCAAAAATTTTGAAAATCGACTAAGGTGTGGCAAAGTTAGGGTTTGTCGAAGATGAGGAATATTTAAATTTTTGCTCAACAAGCTGTTTTTGATCATTTTTTTTTTCAGAATTTTGGCCTAATTTTCTAAAATATTGGTTCAAATCAAGTGCGATAAAGTATTTTATACTCATTTTGATGCCAAAAATCGATTGGGCACAAAAAATTCCGATTTTAAAATTTTTGCTTTTTTGATATTTTTTTTCAATGGGTAAGTATGCAAAAATGGCCAAAATTGTCTCAAAATTCGAAACTGACAGTATGGACAAATTTTTAATGTAGATTCAAAATATGATGAAAACGATTAACAGAACTGCAAAAATTTTGAAAATCGGCCAATTTTTAGCAAAGTTATGGCTTCTCAAAGTTGCCAAAGTCTCCATTTTTTGTACCAAATAAAAGGTTTATTACAATTTTCACTTTGCTTGAAATATTTTTCAAAACATGTACTAAACATTTGATACCGATTTAAAATATAATCAAAATCTTATCCAGAAATGCAAAAATTTTGAAAATCGGCTAAGGTGTGCAAAAGTTATGGTTTGTCGAAGATGAGGAATATTTAAACTTTTGCTCAACAAGCTGTTTTTGTTCATTTTTTTTTTCAGAATTTAGGCCATATTTTCTAAAATATTGGTTCAAAACAAGTGCGATAAAGTATTTTATACTCATTTTGATGCCAAAAATCGATTGGGCACAAAAAATTCCGATTTTAAAATTTTTGCTTTTTTGATATTTTTGCAAGGGGTAAGTATGCAAAAATGGCCAAAATTGGCTCAAAATTCAAAACTGACAGTGTGGACTAATTTTTGATGTAGATACAAAATATGATGAAAACCATTAACAGAACTGCAAAAATTTTGAAAATCGGCCAATTTTTAGCAAAGTTATTGTTTGTCAAAGTTGCCAAAGTCTCCATTTTTATACCAAAAACAAGTTTATTACAATTTTCACTTTCCTTGCAATATTTTTCAAAACATGTACTAAACATTTGATACCGATTGAAAATATAATCAAAATCTTATACAGAAATCCAAAAATATTGAAAATTGGCTAAGGTGTACAAAAGTTATGTTTTCTCAAAGATGATTTCAATTTTTGCTCAACATGCTGTTTTTTGATAATTTTTTTCAGAATTTTGGCCATATTTTCGATAATATTGATTCAAATCAAGTGCGATAAAGTATTTTATACTAATTTCGATGCCAGAAATCGATTCGGCACAAAAAATTCCGATTTTAAAATTTTTGCTTTTTTGATATTTTTGCAAGGGGTAAGTATGCAAAAATGGCCAAAATTGGCTCAAAATTCAAAACTGACAGTATGGACAAATTTTTAATGTAGATTCAAAATATGATGAAAACCATTAACAGAACTGCAAAAATTTTGAAAATCGGCCAATTTTTAGCAAAGTTATGGCTTCTCAAAGTTGCCAAAGTCTCCATTTTTTGTACCAAATAAAAGGTTTATTACAATTTTCACTTTGCTTGAAATATTTTTCAAAACATGTACTAAACATTTGATACCGATTTAAAATATAATCAAAATCTTATCCAGAAATGCAAAAATTTTGAAAATCGGCTAAGGTGTGCAAAAGTTATGGTTTGTCGAAGATGAGGAATATTTCAATTTTTGCTCAACAAGCTGTTTTTGATCATTTTTTTTCAGAATTTTGCCCATATTTTCTAAAATATTGGTTCAAAACAAGTGCGATAAAGTATTTTATACTCATTTTGATGCCAAAAATCGATTGGGCACAAAAAATTCCGATTTTAAAATTTTTGCTTTTTTGATATTTTTGCAAGGGGTAAGTATGCAAAAATGGCCAAAATTGGCTCAAAATTCGAAACTGACAGTATGGACAAATTTTTAATGTAGATTCAAAATATGATGAAAACCATTAACAGAAATGCAAAAATTTTGAAAATCGGCCAATTTTTAGCAAAGTTATTGTTTGCCAAAGTTGCCAAAGTCTCCATTTTTATACCAAAAACAAGTTTATTACAATTTTCACTTTCCTTGCAATATTTTTCAAAACATGTACTAAACATTTGATACCGATTGAAAATATAATCAAAATCTTATACAGAAATCCAAAAATATTGAAAATTGGCTAAGGTGTACAAAAGTTATGTTTTCTCAAAGATGATTTCAATTTTTGCTCAACATGCTGTTTTTTGATAATTTTTTTCAGAATTTTGGCCATATTTTCGATAATATTGATTCAAATCAAGTGCGATAAAGTATTTTATACTAATTTCGATGCCAGAAATCGATTCGGCACAAAAAATTCCGATATTAAAATTTTTCCTTTTTGAGATTATTGCAAGGGGTTAGTATACAAAAATGGCCAAAATTGGCTCAAAATTCAAAACTTACAGCAGGGACAAAATTTTGATGTAGATACAATATGTGATGAAAACCATTAACAGAAATGCACTGGTGCTCTGTTTTAGGCGTCCGTCTTAGACGACGTACAAGACGCTATTATCTCAGTATATGTCCGCACATTGATGGATCGAATTTGTCGGAAGCTGTTCGTGTGCGCCGATCGAACTGGTGTATCTCGCTAATAAATTTCGTGGCCATTTTCGTTGTTTGAAATTTTGCATCTCTATGTTATATTGTCAGTGCTACAATTACGTACAGCACGAGTTCGGGTTAGTTGGGTAGAGTTTCACATTGAGCAAAATAATCACATACTGTCTGCCTGCAAACATGTGAAAAATTCAAATCTCGAAAGGTCCTCTGAGTGCAGATTGGGTACGTGGGATGAAATTTGAACGTGCCTTCCCTCTCGTACGCTACTTTTATCATTGGTTGTTGGCTGATGGCAGACCAAAGGGAATCGTCGCACTGGCAAGCACTTAGGCCCATGCACGTACACTGGGATATAGTATCCATATGGGTATACTTGAATGCGACTTCACCCCTCGTGTGCGTCGGTGATGCTACCAAATTGGTGAGGCTCTTTTTGAAGGACATTTTTAATACAATTCCGAAAATCCTTGAATGCGAATCGATAAATCCGCTCTCGGAGATCTACTTATATTTCTAAATAATTTCTTAATACTTACATATATAGTAACTTGCATATCATTCATCCCTTAGACCTTCAACGTCTAACTTCAACTTTAAAACTTCTTCATTTTGTTTTGCCATTGGATAGCTGGTTTTCGCAAACTAATTCATTTTGTGCTGTCTGCCTGAGCCTCCTAGAATTGTCTTTAGTTCAGCGCTTTACTGGTGGTAATTATAATAAATAACAACTGCGTCCTGTTTACTTCATCATAATTAACATAATGGGACTTGAAGTACAAAGATGTTGACAGTAAACAAGAAAAATATGACAACATTTTCATGCTACCAACTCTCTTATGGCGTTACAGGAGGTAACAACAACGATTATGCTGTTGACTATGGCATCGGGTAGAGTGATAATGAAGGGTCTTCCCGTCTTTAACTCTTTTCCGATATTTCTTTTATATGATATTTAGCCATTTTTCCTTGATCCTTCTTTGTCTTGGTCAAGGCTGTGATATGATAAATGCGTAGCCTCCAATTACTTTTAATGTACCAATACGACGTTGTCTACGGATACCTACATGTCCTCCGCCTACATGTCTACGGTTATGTACATATACCCAATAGAAAAACATTTTTTTTCTTATATTTTCAGAGCAGTCGGAAATTTTTTAGAACATTTTTGGCTATATCTCGAGAGGTACACAATAGAAACACCTCAAGTAAAAATTCTTCAGTTGATTAAACACAAACCATTTGAGGTGCATTTTTTTATTATTGAATTTTGTATTTTAATCGATGCTCCTTGACAAGAACTATCATACTGCCAAATAACATCTAAACTGTGGTTATCGAACTTATCAAAATTTAGTGATTTTTCATCAATCCTAGAAAATATGCAACATTTTTTCTAAGTTAATCGATTCGCATCTGCACGGCACTTTGTGGAGTTTGACCCGTTTCCGTGGCCTAAATTAAAATTAAATTTTTCTTCGGAATTTTTTAATAGTCGGGTCACACCACATAGTGCATAGGTGATAAGCTGGGCAAAGGACATGCATTTCGACCTCTTAGTTTTTGAGTTGATTATTGACTGCTACCAAATACTTTTTATGAGTTTTGTTCGCCTGGTATTTTAAGCAGGGCAAGCTAGCTTAAAGCTATTGCTACATTTAAAATGACGAAATAAAATTGCAAGTTAAACACAACTAATAAGGCTAGGAAAACACGGCTGTCAAAGCCGTTCTATTTTAATGAGCTATAACGTATACTGCTCGACTTGGCACAGACTCCAGACACTAACAAAGTTCAGGACTAAGATGCAACACAGACACTCATGTGAGATGCTTGTTGATGTCTGTGCATGGTTTATGCATTAGCCTCTCGGCAAAGTAAACCTCAATCAAACACGAAGTCAGAAATGAGGCATAGACCGAAGAAGAAGCTAAAGTCAGAGGCATAACACCAACGGCCTTAAAACTCTAAACCTTAAACACAGTTTCATCCCTTTGCCATGCCAGGCACCATTAACGTTTTCAACTTTCTGTTAGTAAATATTTCAATTATTAATAACGCCCACGCAGACCCAGCGCGTAGCTTTCCATTCTGAAGCTCAACGTCGACCGGAGAACGACATTAGTCCCGATCCCTGGCGTATCATTGTTCCCTCCCGGCGCAGGTCTGACAACACATCTAAATGTAAAACTAAGAAGATTGTGAATGGCTTAGACAACCGAGGCAGTGGCTCCTTTAACGTTTTTTAATTTTCTTCGAAATTTAAAGCCGAGTATTGCATGTGCTGATGAAGATAGGGACATAGACTGGCCGACAAAAAGTAATTGCTTTAGATTTCCAAGTTAGTTCGTGTTGATGCAACATTTTTCATTTTTTATAACTTCGAAGTTTGTAAAATGTATATATACACAATTTAATTTAATAATTAAAACTTCAATTACTCTTTTTATGTAAATTTCCTTGGATATCTTATAATATTCGTAACTTCAATTTAAACATGTATGTTATAACAAATTAACTTAAATTTCTGTTAATTCAAGTCCAACAGCGCAAAGCTATTAGTGTGTTCGACGAACTCATTTACATTGCTTTTCAGGTTAATTTTGACAAATTGATTCGATGCCTTTAATGTATTATAGTAATTTAACAAAATTTCTGCCGTAATTAATCAGACTACTTCCGCTGTATGTATCGACATTCGAAATCTGAATTTGCCTGTGTTTTAGGATTAACTTTAAGTTGCCTCAATCTAACTTTTCTTTGCTCTCTTGCTGTGTATCACTCTTTCGAAATAGATATAACAGCTTCCATCACTAGTATACTTTTCAGTTAACAAGAAAATTCATATTTCTGAAATATATTCTAATTAAATCAATAATGGTTTACTTGATAGGTTGGTAATTACGTAATTATGTCGTTATAACCAGAATCGCAAGAAACACAATCAAGGCAGCTCTATGTACAGAAAATGAAAAACTCAATTGCCAGCAAAAATATTCACCAAATTTGCGGAAGCTGCAAGCTAAACAGTACCTTTTATGTTATGTTGATAAATTCACTTGAAAATAATTTAATTTTGTAATTTTGATGTTACTTGGTGGTAACGATGGCTGCAAGGGCATGAACAACCATGAACAACCCCCAATGTTTTCCGTGCCACATTATTTTCCACTTTGCCTATCGAGTTTTCGAAGTGCCAAAAAGAAAATGAGCAGAAATATTCTTTAGCACTGACAAAATGTTTTGGCATGAACGTGTAACCATATCGATATCCTTGATCTAAATTGTGCAGAACCGCAAGCGATCAATAAAACAAATATATATACGCACATACATATACTTTCTTAACAACTTTATTTGGTTAAGTGTTTTTATTGTTACCCTGGGGCAGGACATACAGCAAATGAAAATATTTCAAGCGTTTCTCCCATAATAGTAAATATCTCTTACAAAAGTATTAACAAATTGTAAACACCACCTTAAACATTTGTTTTCTTGTTTCATTCTCAATCTTTTTGCTGCATGTGCAAATTTAGTGTCTTTTTCCACGACCATGCACTGTCAGGCAGTTTTGCGCACAGTTGGCATATTCTTTTAATTTAACCATTAAATATTTAATGAGCTGCACTATAAAAAACTGCACAGTCTGCACAAATCGAGCACTGCTCCACCAAGTGGTTGGTGGTGCACCACTGCGGTACTCATTAAGTGAAACTTGTGAATAATTATTGCAATTGTGAGCTATTCTGCAGTACTACTACATGGTATGGGCAAATAAAGCAAATTCTTTTCAATAGACGGCGAGACAATTCTCGACTACGGCCTTAAATATAGGACAAATTGAATTATAATAATAAATGTTTAACAGGCATTCTGCTATCTTAATTGGCAACTTTATATGTTAAATATGAAGAACATTATTATCCTTGAAATTCATAATATAGTTTTTCAAAATAATCGAGTCTTTCCTTTACTAAATAAACACAGTTTTTGGTACCTCGTATTGGCGATGAATCTTTGCATTTTGAGTATAGAATGACTTATTAATGGCACGTCACATTTCTGTATTGTTGCTGTTTCCTAAATATTTGTTCCCACCCTAGCACCGTCTGCGAAACTTATTGGACGTCATGAGTTCTGAGCTGAGTCTCAGCGTTTTTTGAGCGTTTTGTGGTAACATGTAAAATCCATTTATTTTGACATGAAGCACATAAATCTATACTTGAACCGCTTTATTCGTCTTTATATCACGTGAAAGCTGAGAGCAAGGGAAAGTGTAATGTAATTTTTATCGAAAAACAAATTCATAACTTCTGTTCTTTTCTGTAACAAATAAATAATACCATATAGAAGTCAACTTTCATACACATATTTGTTTCCCTAAGAATGCACAATTTTTTTGGTATTTAACTAAGAATTCATTTCAATTATGCTAGGCAGCCTCAGTAATAATTGTAAATATAACTTGCATTAATGTTAAATGGTTATTTAGGTGAAAAATTAATCGAATAATACTTGAGCTAATTATTGAACCGTTTTGATTAATATTGAGTACAAAATGTGACATCTGCACACGAAATATGGAAGTGTTTTAATGTCGCCCGCACTGTAGGACGACTGATACTCCATCCACTGAACAACTGCTAAAAAGCTAGCTTCGAAATATTGATGTCAATGATTGTAATAAGGACAATTGACATGTTTTGAAGCAATTGCAGACACCAGGATAGTCGAAAGGAGAGGATGAAGCAGGTCTACTTAAGAAGTAGAGTGTGCTTTAAACGTTGTCTGAGCAAGTACTATTGTCAGACACTTGACTGATATCGACTTATTCCAATGAATCTACCACAAAATTTGCCAAGCAGGTCACCTCCACATCAAAATGCACTTCTAGTCGGTTAAGTATAATATAATTATAATTATTAGTAATCTGAAGTCACTTCTGTCGTCAGTAGGATACAAAAAAAAAACAACCATATGAACATGTGTACAATATTTTAAGTATCTTTTTATATTCAGAGTCTACTTACCATTGGTGGGCACCAACCAGCCTATTCAAAATTATCTATACATCCCTTACAGATCTGCTGGACAGCATGTGTTGAGGGAACTTAATTTAGATTTGATGTTAACGTAATCGTAGTATATTTTATTATTATTATTTGCATCATAAACTTTCATAGTAATTTGCACCAATTTAAAAAACACTTAGATTATGGATTTTTTGTTTAGTTTTTGGGAGTTTTAATTTGTAAAAATGCAATTAAAATTTGGTGGAAGATTTCAAGTTCGGATTAAAGATTTATTTTAGATGTAACAATAAATTAAATTAAATTAAATGTATTGAACAATAGTGCAATACATTGTGTATTTTTGGAATCTGATAGCAGTTTCAGCTTGAACTTTAATCTAAAAAATGCTATACAAGAACTTAAACTACTTTACTAAATTGTTTTTCGTGGGAAATAATTGAAACATAAATTCTCCTGACCCTCTTTTAGTTTCATTGATGCAGCGACCCAATATGAAACGTTTCTCTACCTGAAACTGCAAACTGGTGCTTCTAGTGGAAGTGGAACAGTTCACCAGTTGCAGTGAATCTGTTAAGGCAGAATGCAAACTGTGTCAACAGCAGGACTCAGAATAGTAAAGTATCGCAATTTGTAAGCAGGGTAGCTAGGGATCAAGAGAACAAAGAGAATGAAGTCGTTGTCACTGGGCGATTAAATACAGCTAAGGGCTATAGACATTTAAAGTTATTGCACTTTTTCTGACTTTTTCTTTGAATATTATATGTGGTGATGTTTCAGATGTAGTGCATAACGGGAAATTAACACACACCCCTTTTAGCTTTATGTTACGTAATGTTATGTTATGTTTTTATGTAATATGTAATATACAATAAAATTGACTGTGTTCACTGTAAGGAATTTCAATAGTAAAGTTATGTAAAAGGCAAGCATACTAAATAGTAGTATAGATAATTCATCAAAATTATTGAATGGTATTGATTAAGAATAATTTTGGTTCTACTCGCTCCTCAAAATTACAATTTAAAAATGTTCAAATAGCATAAATCGAGCCGACAGATTATATTTTCTTTTACGTCATGACGTTTAGATATTCTGTAAGCCGACCTGAATGAAATATCACATCCTGCGAAAAATAAAACTCAGCGTCAGTAAAAATAGCCATAAGAAACAAGCAGGAAGCAGCCGGGATGAAACAGGAAGCAAAGCGAACAGACGACGTACAAACATTCAAAAATACTCGCAACATTAAAAGACAATGATGATGCAGGTTGTTGGAAAAGTTGCGAGCGGTGATTGGTGGTGATGGCATCAATATACATATGTACATATGTACATACGTATATAGAAGCTAAGCAAAATTCATACATGTGTGTACTTATAAAACAAGTAAGTACGGTAACTTCAGCCGCTTGCTGCTTGGATGACATCAAACGTGACAAGAAAATATTCAAATAAAAAATAATTGCCTTGCAGTAGTCCTGGACCTGAGCGATAATTTTTTATTTGCATGTCCGTAAGCCAAAATAAGCGCGTCAAAATGCCCAAAACAGAGCATGCTAAACTGCCAGAAAACCAATCGGAACGGATATTTGATATGTGGACCTACACTATATCCTTACATATGTATATACGCACATCCAACATAGGTACACACACTCCACATACACTCTGGCCCCACAAAAACACTTAGTAGCGATGGTCGCATTCAAGCTGCGCCTTATCCTTTGTGTAATTTCTGGTTTAATGAGGCGAAAGCGGCAGGGTACTACTAACAGACACACATTTAACGATGCCTCCTACAGTCATACATTTTTATGACTGAAGCATTAAGTTAAAATTTGTGTTAAATATTTAATTGTGCTTATGATCATATGAACGCCTTAATTTGTGATACTCACAAAGCGCTCAGGTACTCTGTTTACACGTTGAGCGCATAGGCATTAATTTGTTCAAATTGAAGAACGTGGTGGCTAATCAATGACTTTTTATAACAAAGATTGTATACATATTAAGATGCTAGTTAGTTAGTAAGTTCGTCATTGGTGTTATTTCTCTGAAGAATAAATTTTGTTTTAAACTTATGAGCTCTCTTTCATATATTAAATATTATTAGTTACTATTATTATTTATTTCAAAGGGACTGTTACTCCAATCTGCCTTTCCAAAGTAAGTTATTTTTAGCATCACCCCTTTATGGCATATGACGGCTAGAAATTTTGCAGACTTTTTGTAGCTAAAGGTCAGGCTAATATAATATATAAATGTGGCTGCTACAGTGAAAATATATTTTCTAAAATCGGGCATAAATCGACAGAATTCAAGGTATACTGTGTGCCAAGTGAAATTTAGGGAAAATGAGTAATTTTGGCCAACTTACTATACGGTTTCTTCTGTTATTCAGTCACCATCGTCTCGTTCGGCAATCCCAATTTCTACTTCTACATTAGGGGAGGCTGAAAGCCCGAGCAAAGCACAGAATTTTCATATATGTATTTATAAATATACACACATATAACATATAATCACATACAGTGAGAGGAAAACCGAAAGGCATGCGCACGATGAGCTGTTTTGTTCGGCTTTCCAGGGACTCAGATAAATTTTCTCAGCAGCTCTAGCAAGGGAAATACACGTCAACAGAAAACTGGGTTTTTAGTAGCAATCATTGCTTGGACTTTGCGGCTTCTCTGAGTGGCTAATTGAAGTATTCCATTGTAGGTCAGTTTATTGAAACTTATTTTGATGACATGTTTAGTAAATAAAATATCTTTACTTAATGGGTTGTCGTTGTTGAAATCAAGAACCTAATGGTTCATATTAAGCAAGCATATATAAACGAGAACTTTGATTTAAGCAGGAACAACCGCATATGGTCGGTTGGCCCTAACAGCTTTTTCAGCAGTTATCGCATCGTAATGCATTTGTCAATAGATATGTTAAATTTTCTGCTTGCTATATGATACAGATACGATTTTCGGCTAGAGTATCTCAAAGCTCTCAAATTAAAAACAAACTTCAATTCAACTCAAAGGTGAAAAACGAGTTAATGCAGAACCAAACAAAAACTGGTTTTTTGGGTCAAAAGCAAAAGGGCCATCCCGCTACTAAGGCCAGCCAACGGCCAACTGACAAACTGGCAAACTTGAGATAATTATTCAATGAAGCCGAGAACTGGGAATATTCAGACCGACCAAGTGCTAGGCAGTCGACAAGCTGTCGTACCAGAAAGGTCTATACTGAAGGGTTATCGAGTATCCGACCCACAGACACACGCTCACTTTCAGGTATGCCTGTGTTGAATACAAGTACTTACTTACTTACATACACACATGTATACACGCTGTCGACCAGACAGGTTAGCCAACGAGCAGAGCAAAGCATAGCAAAGGTGAGCCCACGCTGCCTACCGTGGCTGCGGGGTTTATCAGTAACACTTGTGTATAAGAGTTGACTTCGGATGACTATTGACGATTCCCGCGCAGGTTCTCTCGCTGTTCGCTCTTTTCCCAGTTTTCTCTCTCTCGCTATCAGCTTCAGTTGGGTTTTCTCTTGCTCTGCTCTAACTCTCCGGAAGTTGTGGTGGCTGCAATAATCGGGCAGCACCAGTGCTTTGTTCCTTACGCTGAGCTGGGCGCAGATTTAGTACTCAATTGTTGTGCTGCTACGGCGTACGTGAATGCGGACTGTGAAACGCAACGTCCAGCTGTCTGTGAAGTTGTAAGTGAGTGCTGTGTGGTTTGTGTCTGGTTTCTATGGCAGTGCCAGTGCAACATACATACATACTTATATGGGTGTTAGTGTCAGTGTAAACGTGCTTGTGCCTGGCCTGTTACGGTGTCACATATATGTATGTACATGTATAGTGGCATTTATCTATATTTTTTGTGCAGCCTCCCAGCAGAAAATTAAATTATAATTTAAAAATTTATAAAAAAAAAAATGTGAAATACGTCTTGCGGAAACAGCAACCTTAATACCAAATAGCAAAATACGTGCAAAAGTGGTTGGAATACAATTCCGATTGTGTGTGAAAAAACAAAAATTTTCAAATGGAATATAACTCCCTTGCTATTGAATTCGGGAAGTAGTAGCTCTCGAAAGAAGTTCGTGTTTTTCATTTTTATTGCCAAAAGACCACACCCGCACTGATGCACAGTTAACAATAAAAAACGAAAAAAACGAAAAAAAAAAAAAAAATAGCGGCTCTCGAGCTAGAGAAAATCACCAGTAACAACCAAGCAATACACAACGAAGTAAAATTGTTCATATTTGTGCAGAGTAGAGCCGAGCTGCTGTAAGAAAAATTCCAGTTTTCAAATGGTGTTGCCTAAAGGATCATACGGAGAGCATTGAGCGAAAGAGCAGGTCGTCGGTTAGTGGATGGAAGCGAACGACTGGAACGCAAGTGTGCACAATTTCTGATTATGTAGTGTTGTAGAGGGGAAACTGCAAAGGCAAATGGATAGTCGTCATGCAGGATATTTCTTAAAGTTGCGCAAGCGGATATTTCCCGCTATTTTTCTTCTTTTTCTCGCTGCGTCTTTTGATGGCAGCAAATTTAGAGTTGTTCGGAATAAGTATCAGCTGTTCTGGAAAATAATTGTTGGCAAATCTCCCAGCACATTTGCAGATGCACATAGCTTATTCAAAATATATAATGGATACTTAACTATGCAGTCGATAACGAACTCTATTTTCAACAAATTCCCCACAAAAGTTATCAGCATTACATTGACAAAGTCAAGCATCTGTTAAATTAAATATAAAGTTAATCTATTTTGCGCTGCGCCGAAAAATACCATTATGACTATACACTATGTTTTCCTGGAAATCGCTGCTCAATGAGAGAAGCACTTTCCAAAAGAGAGCAGACGTCGTTATAATACCTCAGAATCATCAGTAGAGCATACGAGAAAATGATAGCTCAGGTGTTTTTCAATCAAGATCCGGAGGCATTGTTTGAAAATATAGTATCTGAAAGATGTGGGTTTGTCAATCTAAGTGAATTTAATTCGTGTCAACTTAATATGTATTGTGATAATTATAAAATGGCGAGTCCTGCTTAAAAAAAGAAATTATGTCACGTGTCTGGCAAACAGAAGTACGGCGTTATTCATTACTGTTCGTATGTATCATGAGGTGGACTGTGGGGGGCAATGTGGTTATTTAAATGTAGGCACGGGGCGTGGAGTTTAGAAACTGAAAGAATTGGTCATCCAACAGAAATTTATTCAATACAATATCATTTACAATGTTCGATTGCTAAATGAAAGTTGAATAACTTTTTTATTTTTAAGCCGTATTGATTTTATTTTTTGTGTGCGTGTATATTATTATGATTCATCTTATCATTTTTGAAGTCCTTTGTGTCCTTCTGCTTTATTCCCTGGAATGTATTCTTATTGTGCAGTCCTAAGCGAAGTCATAAGTCCAAGACTAAGTTACGGCAACGGTTTCAAAGGGAACGCTGAAGTATCCGTCGGAAGCAGACATTCATACGTATACAGCGGAAAAAAGTGTCATAAATCAAGTGATTATCCTGTAAACAATGTGTAAATCGAGCTGAAAGCAGCTACGTCAACAACAACAACCCTAAAACATCAATAAGCTAGGAAAAAAGATAATAAAGCAAACAAAAGAGTAGCTCGTTTCCATTGCGAATTCCAATAAAACATCATTTATAATTACTTCATAATAATTCTGCTAAATAATAACCGCATTTTGGAATGGATTTAATTAAACTGTAGGATGCTTGCGCCATTAAGGTAAGTTAATAGAACTTTGACAATCTATATCCATAAGTACTACTTAAGGTTCACTTAAACAATTCCGCAAGTACTGAAAACTCTATGCTTGTGGCAACGAAGTGAGTCAAGAAATGTCAATTGAGTTAATCATGTAGAGACTATTTATACACAACTGCTGGGTTCCACTGAAGAGTGTTGGCATGATAGAGGGCGTGGTATTCATTTCATTCATAGCTATGGTTTAACTTTTCGGATGGACAATCTCTGAGACGCACTATGATTGAAGAAATTCGAATCCGTTAATGGAGATGGGCTTGGAAGTTTATAGTTTCTGTTCAAGTTGTGCAAGGGCAAGTAACGGTAAATTGGAAATTGCAACCATAAAAAGAATTGTTGCCGTGTTTGCTATATGCATGAATAATTCCTATGTCCACGTCTTATCATATATGCATCTATCTATGCACATACTTATAAATAATGCATAATATATTCTGTTCCATTTTCCATCTTCAATCTTCATATCATATATGTACATATGTATGTTTATAACATAAATACATATGTTTATTATTCGATAATTCACAGCGTACAACAAATGGTAAATATTGTGACGGGAATTCTATCCTTTTCCTTTATTCCTCTCTTTTGTCTGATTGCTATGGGTCGTTTGCTTTAAGATGTAACAAAAGTCTTAAGTCTGAGACAATTTACACTTTGGTTTCTTTTAGCTGAACTACAGTGCCAGTAATGCTGATGAGTTTTAGGAATGACGCATGACGCACAACGCACAAAAAAGCAACTAACATATTCTGAAGGCCAAATCGATGTTGTTAGCATTTCCCCAATTGATTCCAATTATGGATATCGATTGAATCAGGCAACACTAGACTAGCGAGTATAGTACCAAACTAAGTGTTTGCGTGTTTCAGAATTGAGGTCAAATGGAAAGCATTGTCGATTAAGTTTCTTGCTGCACTTCTGTATTTAAATATGTGTTCTGCTCCGACGTCACTGAACGATATTTTCTCACGAAAATAGCCAAGAATAGAATATACTCAAAAATCAACAGATGCAATTAGTGTAAACAAAATGTATAGAAAATGGGTCGCAATAACAAGATTATATGAAATAAGAATATAACTAAAATTATTAAAATAAAAATCAAAGTAGAGATCAAAGGCGTCAATGTTGTGTTACAAAAGCATAAGTGTAAACAGTAGTGACCAGTAAGTCTCTCAGTTCATTGGAATTTCTGCTGAATGTGACACATATGAGTTAAAACTAATGGATTGTACTGGTCTAGAAACTGAAAAGTTTCTACGTCTATAAAGCATAATTATTCAAATGTGAGTGAGTGTAGAATATAGAATTTCATTATTCACCTGAAAATTGCATTTCGATAATTTGGCAATTCACTGGCAACTCGCCAGAAAAATTCCCAAAGATAAATTTACACACATACAGGGACTTCAAAAAAAAAGAGAAAAAAAACAGGCATCTCTATGGCTGCTGGCGCCCAACTCTATGGTTCATAATGATGCGAAGCTTGAGCACAAAGCGTAAGTCGGAGAAGCCTATAAAAGAATTTTTCTTATATACATATGTACATAGAACATAACGAATATATGTTTTTTGGAGTGGAGTTATTCACCACAAAATCTGAGATCAACTTCAAATGAAGTTATACTGCTAGTATAAGAGTAGTACTTGGTTTGAACAAACTTGTTTCACATCTTATACCCAATGTGCATATCGAAATGCTTACCCATACAAACGAACCTGAGCACGAAACAAACGAATGATACTAACACAGTCATAGACACTGACACAGACAAAGAAATACACAGAATTTCCTGCACAGCAGCTGTGCCAAACTAATGACGTCAGAAAAGGTACGTTTCTCGGCAAGTGACGTTGAAAATGGAGAATGCAATTTTCTGCATCAATTTATGTATGTGATCTGTCTGGCGGCTGAGCACGCTTTCCACTTTCTGTTCAGCAGGTAAACACAGGTAGAACTGCAAGATTGAAGGTTTTCTTGAATTATAAACATTATTTTCGTTTGAATGTTTTTTTCTCACACACAATTCAAAGCGTTTTCTTAGTTTGCTTAAATTTAAATTCACTGAAATTTAATTATTTCAGAATTAAACGTACATCGCAATCTACTGATGGTTTGAAGACATTTAAATTAAACTTTTGCTGTGCGAGTCCCTTACTGTGTTCATAATTTCACAGTACCCATTAAAGTAATTTGCCACATTTATCGTCGGTCATTAAGTGCTATTAAAGTGCAATAAAAATAAATCTAACAGCTTGTGATCTGTGGCAATGTTTGAAAATTAATTGAAACGATAAAAAAATTTCGGTGAACGCATCCTTTTGCTTAGTTTTTGTATATAAATGGGAGGCCCAAAAACCGTTTTGTTATCAAAATTCAATTCACAGAAACATTCCATTACTTTGTGTGCTACACTTTCACAGTTGATGGGACTTTTCTACAGCATGCCCCTGTTTGAATATGGCACATCTCTTCTATTATAAGGTTTTTGCTGTGAACACGCCATCTCATACGGCATAAGGGCTGCAGAGGTCTAAAATCGATATTCTAACAAGTCTCATGGATCTAGGACATGGCTTGTTGAATTATTGAATCAAATAAAAATACATGCCAATAAAATACGAGCAGTTAAAAATACTAAGCGATATATTGCAGTTATTTTTGTGATCGTGAATATATTGTATTATTTCATTCGGCTTCAACAAAATGTCGTTCGGGTAGAATTTAATCTGAATTCCATTTCTCAACTGTTTTGAGTACTTTGAAGAATGGAAATTCATTTTTACATAATGGGAAAACTTTTGCACTTCGGTTATGATTTGCCCTTCTTCTGCTCGTGGCATTTTGCTAAGTGCAGCCCCAAACGACGTGTCTACTTAAAAGGGTGTGCTCGAGTAAATAAATGAGCTGTACAAGACTGAATAATATAAAAAGCGAAAGAGCAGCCAACATTCAGTCGGAAAGGGGGCAAAACTTTTCGCAGAAGTCTCAGTCTCATGAGAATTACGCTTGATGTATTCAATTTGATTCGTTGCTAGTTTGAAATATGCCAGAAAAAATTACGCAATGTTCTACCTACAAGCTGTATATTTTTATTAAATCTTTCCTCTAATTTTGCTTATTTCTTAAATGGATGTGGGATTAAAATATGTCCCACCTTTGATCGGTAGCTCTTGGCTTTCATCTCTCAATGTAAGTATGATAAATGATTTTTCATTTGAGGTTAAGCAAAGTGTATGGATTCCAAACACTTAAATACAATATTTTGAATCAATGAAAGCAAGTTCCCATCCAAAAAGTACACAAATACTCAGTTAACATTGTATAATTGTTCAAAGAAAATATGTTTCGTAATGGCAAATGAAACTGATAATAGAGTAAACTAAATGAGAAGCAAAAATTATTTTGTTTATTATCAATGGGCAGTAACAATCAATCTAATGCTTTCATATTATTCGATTGTATAACTTTTACCTTCAGACAGCCAAAGGTACATTATCATTTCCTGCCTGGGTCCATACCGAGGCATGCCCGTACTTCTTTATATATGTATGTAGCAATTTATGCAGCCAATGGGCAATAGGAGGTCAACCTGAAAGGTACGTTTCATCTCCACGCCAACCAAATTAAATTTCAAAGCTGGGGTGGTTGCCAGCCATTATACCATTATGGGCAATGTTTAACCTTCCACCGTCTGCCTCGTTTTCTGAGCCTCCCACAGGAACCCTCAAACTTCCTGTTGATGTCAGCAAATTTTATTTATTTGGGGTTCGTGTTGTATTACAACATTTTAAAGCAATTAAAATTGTACAATAGTCCATGGAGGTCCATTTCAGCTACTACTCTTCGCACAAACCCCAATCACCAACATAATGTGAGCAAAATGTTCAATGTGCATGGCTTAGATGACCCAAAACTGGCTGGTACTTTACTTTTCAGATCATTTACCATAACGTACTATGACTGTGCAATCAACAACAACAGAAACGAATGTTATAAGCTGCTCCTATTGCAATAAAAGTGGTCCTATATTCAAGTATGACAACGACCATGGAAAAAGTTTTATATATACAAATATTATGATACTCATCATCCAATACATATGTTGTTATTTATAAAGTTACATATGTACTCAAAATATTGAAGCCACTGTACTTTAATCAATGCTTACCCCATATATTGAGTTTGGCTTTCATTTTGAACACAGAAGCAAAATCAAATGCAGTTTGATTACTAATTTTGCATTGTTAGACTGTGCAACAAAGATGGCCGACACAATTGTTATCGACTGTCGCCATTTATACGCCCTGCCTGATTTCCCGCCCATCTCCTGACATCCGGTGCCCATTACCCTAGGTTTGAACACAACTTGAGCTGATTTGCAAATGAAATCATTCACCATGGCTGGCTTTTCGGTAATGAAAATTAAGCCATACGGGAAATCATTTTTCCGGTTTTGTTCTATTTCAGCAAAGTTTCTGCTATTTGATGTGCAAAAGTCATATTATTGAATTTTATTCCATTATTGTCAGACTAGACTGAGACTAAAATGCTTAGTCAATTCATGCTTGGTAGTAATTATGTACATGTAATCACACTTATAATATTTGCTCAGATTTTTAAATTTTAGGTAATTACTAGAATTTAATATTCCCTCTATCGACTTAACTCAATGCTGCACAACCACTTCAGAATTTGTTAATGGAAAATTCTTCAACTACTACCTTACCTTAAGGTACCTAATTGCACTGTCAGTATTTAAGCACACATGGGCCAAGGACTGCATAGTCACCCTTCAAGCGAAGTGCTATGTCACCATGTCGACAGATAATGCGAAAGACAGCAATATTCTTGCTTTTTTCTTCAAAGTTCTGGGTGAGTGTGTATATATACATACTTGTGTATGTATGTATATGTACCTGTTAAGTCGAGTTACGCATTTAACTCAGATTCTTACTGTTTATAGAGAGAGTACAAGCATATCCTAGCGACCGTGATTTCATTTCATTCTCCTGAACAGAGGAATTTACGTGAATTCGGCATTCCTTTTAAAGTATTTTATACAAATTAATTAAAAGCCACATAGATATTTAGCAATATAGTCGAGTTCATTTTGCACTAACGGACTCTAACTTTGCTGTCAGGAAAGTTGCCTGAATTCCCTTGCATATTTGTGGGGGCTTTATCATGATCAAATATTGCTAATTGTAGACACAGCCCTTTTAATTAGGAACTAAGCGGATGTATAACACCTTATCCTAGATTATAGATAGTGCTTCTGTACACCTATACAACAATAGCTTATGATGACAATCAACACGAGTTTTACATGAAATTCAAAAGTTTTAGTTTTAGTGTCCCGAAAAGCGCTGGGAAAACTAAAGTTTTTGTATTTGTATAGGCACAACACAAGTTCATGGGTCCACTTTTGTCTTTGTTCCTCCAATTGAAAGATATTTTTCCTTCTCGAAGTTATTGCTAAAGTCTGTGTGCTTACATACATATTATCTGCTTAATTTTATATCCAAGTGTGCCTGTTCCCCTCTTTCAGTTCATGTCTTTATAAGTTGTTTATTCAACGTTCGTCCGCATGAGAAACTTTTGCTTATTAATTTGTCATGCATTTTAAGAATCTTGTAATAGATTTTGGCTTAGCGAAAAGCCCCTACTTCACTCGACACCTGGCATTAATAATAGAAATCAATTTATTACGGGACTGCCAATATTACACATCTTACAGGGTAAACGGGATAAATAAGGGCGCGGTAAAATTAGATTACAATTCATTGATTGGCATTTGGTGTTAGCACGGCTGCAAGCAGATATGACATTTTGCATGGAGACTGACAATGATGGCTGGTAAATTAACAGTTCCATCAAGTGCAGCCAAGTGTTCATCATATACATGTATATATAAATGGATCTTTCAATTGCGATCCCATTTGAAACTTCTCAAACTAATGTACTTTTTATTTTTTTTTGTTTCAGATGACGCCACCGGAAGTGACAACGATACGTTAGTTGGCGTTGACTATGGGATCAGAGGCATGGGCGTGTGTGCAGACCTCGGGTCTTATCGATGGTGTCAGGCATTAAGCCGGTCGCGCTGGTCGTGCGCCACCAACACAAGTCAACCAGCAGCCAAGGAACAGCAAGCAGGGCATCAATCCCCGCAAGACTCACATACAATCAGCGAAAATACTTCAGTGAAGCAAACAATCGTAACACCTTCAATAATAAGGCCTACAGCGACAACGAATCACACTTATTCAACAGTGCCGACTCTGCCATCCCCTGTGAAATCAACTGCGTTCACAGTGAAATCAACGAAGAGAAAACACCTCCACGAAGACGACGTCGTCGCCGTGGCCGACGGCGGCTTTTGTGGATCGAGAACCTGCCACGCTAACAGCGGACTTATTCAGGCTGTCAAATTTTTATTGGTTTGGCTGCTAGCCATATTAAAAAATGCCCAAGCTCACAATATACCAGGTTAGTTACAGCAGACCATCCAAAGCGTTTTACAAAAACCCACAATTCATGAATACTGTCAACGACATCTTCAACTACAGTAAAAACTAAAACTTGTTTGCATTCAAGCAATGTGAATTTTATTTTCAATTTGGAAAAACTTTGTTATCTTTTTGCTTAGTGACGAATCAATTCGAATCGTTTCGTTTTATTTGGGCCCTCTACATTAATTTTTGGATTGCTTGGAAAATGTAATGGTGTACAATAATCGGCTTATGCTGGGAGAAAGCTTATTACCGTCTGGGAATTAGTTGATATTTAGGTGAAGTGCGTCGGTAAGAAGTTGACCGGCCTAAAATTAATATCGGTATTTTTAATATTATTTTGAATGAGCATCAAACCCTTTTTTTATTGAAATATTTTGAACAACGATAACTTCGTCAAATCTCAACACACTTTAAAAAAGATATCGACAAATTCAGTTAAATACATATATTGACTATATATTAACTACATCAATAATTTTCTTTACTTAACCATGAGCATACGAGAGCAGTAAAACAACCCTTGCTGAAATTATACTTTCAATATTTGTAAGTATATGCAGGAATGGAACAGTCAAGTCAGCATTGAAATGTCCTTTTAATGTACTGTGGCGTATTTCGAGCGGATACGATTAATTTAGCCGAAAATTGAAAAATCATTTGGTTGTTCTATAGGTGTCAACGAATGGCCGATTCGTGCTGAGCTGAAAGGTCATTTGGAAGTACTTTTGAAGCTGGGGGTGGTCATGAACTTAAAGCTTCTACTTTACTATGGCATGTTGGGACACAAAAATAGGAAATGTTTAATGTCGAACGCGTGGGCATTGCCAGGCTATTCAACTTCAAAAGCACACAAAATCAGGAGGACGTTGCTGAATAAATCAAGCCAAGACCAGGAGGACATGAAGTGTATGCCACCAACGACTCCTCTCGCTGAAGGACATTTTAAATGGAATAATGAGTCCACTTTTGCATGTTAACGCAATCAAAAGACGCGACACAAACACATACAGCACTAACAGAAAGAGGGCCTCGGGAATTGCTTTCTGACTTTCTGCTGACTTCCTGTTACCCTGGAGTGGCTGCCAACATGTCTGCAGCATTATCAAAGGGCAATAGACGCTCAAGTGTTCTGCTTTTCTTCTTATACTCACTGTTATTTTTCTTTTTGTTGGTATGGTGATGTGGTTTTTGTGTGCGACAAATAAAGGGGGCTGTTCTTGCACATAAACCTACTTTAAAACACCCATTCATAGTGTTTAGTGTTTTTTTTTTCAATGTGGAAAAATCTGTCTAAGCCGGCCATGCCAGGGCAAATTTATGCAAATGCCAAAGTCAACAAGCTTTCATTGCATAAACTACAGAAGACAAAGGCACACCAAGTCACTGAGAGACTGATTAAGTGCCTCGACGATGAAGAGACTAGTTGCTGGGGGAGTCGACAAAGAAGACAAGAAAATAAGTAGGCTGTCTGCATTTGATGTCCTTGACAGCTTGACGGACCATTTCTCCTTTCTGTAGTGTCATCTCCCAGCAGCTGTCATTCGCTCACCATGCACACGTTAAAAACATAACAACGCACCCGATGTGGTCAGCTCTGTAGTTTACTATAAAACTACACTGGGTATGAAATATGGTGAATGAAATTACAGTTCTCATCGGAAACCAATCCACAAAAGTTCTCATCATTAAAGTAAGTGGCAGAAAGTCCTCAAATAATAAGCCAAATCTTAGTTTGAGTATAGAAATCATCTGGATTCATAAATTTGGGATATGAAAATTTTTAGATTTTTGATGATTTTCTTAAGGGCAACTTTGCAGAAATGGTCACAGAAAGTCGAAAAATTTTAAATGATAAAATTGGGTAAAATTTGAATACAGAACTAATTTGTGGTCAAAGCCATTAAAGAATATCATAATTTCATGAAAATCGGTTGATTTTTGCCAAAGTTGTGCCATCTTAAAGTTAAGAAATAGATCAAGAACTATTTGACAAAGTTTTGACAATATCTTTGACATTATTCATCGGAATCATATCAATTAAAGTTCATTGTGCAAACTGGATAACAATTATTAAGAGTTGTAAATTTCACGAATATCGGTTTATATTTTTTTTTAATTTTATGACTTCTTAAAGGTTGGAGGAAAATTCGTAATTCTAAAATGAACGATTTTGTACTCATTTTGCACATTTTTGGCCATATCTCAGAAAATACTCATCAGAAAGACCTCAAAAAAAAAGTCAAATGTTAGTTTTGAGTATTGAAATCAAGTGGAGTCAAAAAAAATGGAATTTGAAAATTTTATATTTTTCATGTTTTTCCAAGCGATAAGTATGCAGAATTGGTGAAAAAAAGTAGAAAAATTTAAAATTATCAAATTGGAAAAAATTTGAATGCAGAATTTTTCTGTGATCAAAACCATTAAAGAATATCAAAATCTTTTGAAAATCGTTTGATTTTTGGCAAAGTTATGTGACTTTAAAGTTGAGAAATAAATCAAATACATAATTTTAGCACTTTAAAAAGCTTTGTAGCACATTTTTAGCGATATTTCTGACATTATTCATTGGAATCATATCAATTAAAGTAAATTGTCCAAATTGGATAACAGATATTAAGAGTTGCAAATTTCACGAATATCGGTTTATATTTTGCAATTTTATGACTTCTCAAAGGTTGGAGGAAAATTCGTAATTCTAAAATGAACGATTTTGTACTCATTTTGCACATTTTTGGCCATATCTCAGAAAATACTCATCAGAAAGACCTCAAATAAAAAGTCAAATGTTAGTTTTGAGTATTGAAATCAAGTGGAGTCAAAAAAAATGGAATTTGAAAATTTTATATTTTTCATGTTTTTTCAAGCGATAACTATGCATAATTGGTGAAAAAAAGTAGAAAAATTTAAAATTATCAAATTGGAAAAAATTTGAATGCAGAATTTTTCTGTGATCAAAACCATTAAAGAATATCAAAATCTTTTGAAAATCGTTTGATTTTTGGCAAAGTTATGCGACTTTAAAGTTGAGAAATAAATCAAATACATAATTTTAGCACTTTAAAAGCTTTTTAGCACATTTTTAGCGATATTTCTGACATTATTCATTGGAATCATATCAATTAAAGTAAATTGTCCAAATTGGATAACAGTTATTAAGAGTTGCAAATTTCACGAATATCGGTTTATATTTTGCAATTTTATGACTTCTCAAAGGTTGAAGGAAAATTCGTATTTCAAAAATGAACGATTTTGTACTCATCTTGCACATTTTTGGCCATACCTCAGAAAATACTCATCAGAAAGACCTCAAATAAAAAGTCTAATGTTAGTTTTGAGTATTGAAATCAAGTGGAGTCAAAAAAAATGGAATTTGAAAATTTTATATTTTTCATGTTTTTTCAAGCGATAACTATGCAGAATTGGTGAAAAAAAGTAGAAAAATTTAAAATTATCAAATTGGAAAAAATTTGAATGCAGAATTTTTCTGTGATCAAAACCATTAAAGAATATCAAAATCTTTTGAAAATCGTTTGATTTTTGGCAAAGTTATATGACTTTAAAGTTGAGAAATAAATCAAATACATAATTTTAGCACTTTAAAAAGCTTTGTAGCACATTTTTAGCGATATTTCTGACATTATTCATTGGAATCATATCAATTAAAGGAAATTGTCCAAATTGGATAACAGATATTAAGAGTTGCAAATTTCACGAATATCGGTTTATATTTTGCAATTTTATGACTTCTCAAAGGTTGGAGGAAAATTCGTATTTCAAAAATGAACGATTTTGTACTCATCTTGCACATTTTTGGCCATATCTCAGAAAATACTCATCAGAAAGACCTCAAATAAAAAGTCAAATGTTAGTTTTGAGTCTTGAAATCAAGTGGAGTCAAAAAAAATGGAATTTGAAAATTTTATATTTTTCATGTTTTTCCAAGCGATAACTATGCAGAATTGGTGAAAAAAGTCGAAAAATTTAAAATTATCAAATTGGATAAAATGTGAATGTAGATTTATTCTGTGATCAAAACCATTAAAGAATATCAAAATCACATGAAAATCGGTTAATTTTGTGCGAAATTAGTGGAGAAATATATCAAGTTAATTATTTTAGAACTCCAAAGAACTGTTGACACATATTTGGCGATATCCCTGACATTATTCATCGGAATCATAACAATTAAAGTTCACTGTGAAAATTGGAAATAACAGCTATTAAGAGTTGTAAATTTCATGAAAATCGTTTTATATTTTGCAAAGTAATGCCATCTCAAAATTTTGAAAAAATTCGAATTTGTAAAATTAACGATTTTGGACTCTTGGCAGATTTTCGGTCATATCTCTGAAAAAACTCATCGGAAAATAATCAAAAAAAAAAGCAGAATGCTTTTTTTGTTTCAAAAATCGATTTTTGCCTAAAAACTGGGGTTGAAATTTTAATGATGCGATTTGTATGGAAAATTGGTTAAAATAGTGGAAAATTTTAAAAATGCGGATCAGTGGATAATTTAAATTAAGTTAAATTCAGATAAAATCAAATTTCACAAAAATCGGATGATTTTTGGCCAAGTTGTGGCATTTCGAAGTTTAAGAAAAAAGATTTTTGAAACATTTCTTTAGCACATTTCTTCGAATATTTTGATGATTATATCAATGTAAAAAAAACAGAAAAAATGCCGATTTTGAGAAAATTGCTATTTTAATGTTAAAGACTAAAATGGTTGGATGTACTTGTAAGTTTTAGTCTAATAGCGAATGGGTTGACTATGCCAATGTGTCCCATCAAAGATTCTACCAGGGTTCCGGGCTGTCCTTTAGTGAACATATAAACAGTTTTACAAGAGAACAGTCACAAGATTCCTTAGTCAGGAATCTAGGTTCAAGTTGACCATGTGAAGCGTACACTTCCACACATCCTGTTCACATCCTTTAAGAAAAATGTTTTCTGCAATCAAAGCATCACTCTAGTTGGTGGCACTGATGATATAAAGTTTATTCTTTTCCAAATTTATGAAATAAAATCTAGTATTTTTTTTCTCATACAAATATACAATTATTTTCTCTTTTCAGAAGATGCAGTCCACATCACAGCCATATTGGGAGAGGGTGTCGTTTTCAATTGCCATGTTGAGTTCCCTAACGATCATCCAGTACCATATGTCCTACAGTGGGACAAGAAGGTGAGCGAAACGGTACGATATCACATAAATATTTCTTCTCTAAACTCTCTTTTTTATATTGTTGTTCGATATGCAAAAGCAAAAGAAAGTAAGAAAAAGTAACGACAAAGTCAAAGTCAAAGAAAGAGTGACAAAAGTGACACAGTAACCCAACAACTTACATACATGCAAAATATAAATTTTTTCCAAGTCTTCTGAATTATTTACCTAAATATCCACTTACTTTATAATTACATGAGCATCCCTTAACTAATCAATATAAGATTAATTTATCTTTTCATCAAATTATATATTGTTTTAAGTACAATTATCAAACAGTTTAGTATCGTAATATTGATTAATAATAAAACGTATCTGTTTTAACTATATATTAGGAAGAGCCAACAAACTCATTAGCTGCTCAATGCGAATGTCGAAAATTTTAGCATATTAAAAAAATGAAAAATTTTTATTTTTTATTTTAGGTTGTTTCCTCAATGAAAATATTGACACATAAATAATATAACAGCTTTTGCTACTGCAACCACATAACGAATTGTTACTGATCATGCTGTGTTGTTCTCTAAACGATATTTGTTCTAATTAGCTTGGTTCGAAAATTTCGATATATGGGCCAGATTGTGTTTTTGTTGTTTTGTGTTGCTCGACTGGATATTTGGAAATATTTTTAATAATTTTACTTTCCTTTGTTCTGTTGTTAGATTACTTTAGCTCTGATTCTTCTTTTCGATTACTTTAAAATGTTAGGCATACAATATTCAGGCAGCAAAATGTGCATTAAGCTTCTAAGCGACAGCAATTTCATAGCCTGCTTGTAAGCGGTATAATAGCGTCTCTCTTTAGAGTTTCAATACACTATCCTACACATACACAAAATGAAGTAAAAAACTTACAAGAATAAGTTTGCTGCATTAAGCAATAAATTTGAGAATAAAATTATAGCTAAAAATCGAAAGATAACAAATCAGATCAAAGAGAGCGAAAGAGAAGAAAAATTTCACATGCTTTCATTTCGTTCAAATCAATCTCGATCTCAAGTCTCAAATTAAAAAAAAAAACTATTTAATCACAAATCTGTAGCTTACCCACTGTCAGCAAATAAAATAGCAACATTTTTTAGCAAAGCAAAAATTTCTGTATAATTTTAATAAATTTAAATATAGAAAGAAAACAAACGTTATTGCAATTTATAAATATCCCCAGCACAGCAAATATGTTGACAGAAATTTAATGTTTCCTTAAATTAGTAAACGGCATGTAATCAAGACGTATTCATTACATATTTCCGTCAACTAAACCTATCTATTAATAAATCATCGGCGAAGTTAAGACACCAACTCACAATCCATTCACAAAACCACTAATAAAATAGCAACCACAACCGTAAGATGAATTTTCTTTCAAATTCCTATGAGATTATGAATAACAAAAATCTGTATAGAAAAATATTTTCTAGAGCACTTAAATAAAAAGTTAGACGTTTCGTATTCTATTTCAAAAATCATTCCAATAACAACATTATAATTTGCTCCAAAGTCAATAATGCCCAATTTTTTGTAGCTTATCTTTACCAGAAAGAAATATATGCTTTTGTAGTTCTGCGTAGTATTGTACCTTGCCAATATTATTGTTTAATCCTCGCAACTATAATGGTCAACATACTGAATAAATAATTTACCCTTACTATAAGGTAGATAGTAGTTTGTTTTGAAGTCGATGTCTGTCTGTCAAAGGAGTTGGCAGTTCAACTTAAATAATTTGCAAGAGGTCCAAGTCGTAGCAAGTTGATAGTTGTTTTGTTGTTGCTTCTTAAAAGCAAAATCAAACCGAGGAAAGGCTAGGAGGAATCATAAGAGACTGCCCTGCCCTCCCATTCATTTTCTGACCTATTTTACTTTCTGTAGGCAAACACAACGCATTTTGTGAAAAGTTTCAGCTTCCGTTATTACGCCCCGCAACTCTTAGAATGTATCTCTCATCTATATCTGTTGTCGGATGATATATATATATATATATATATATATATATATATATGTATGTGTTTGTACCGATGGACAGATAAGGCCACATACCCTTTTTGTGCAAAGTTAAAAGTTTTACAAGCATTTTTAATACCAAGCAAAGTTTTAAGTACTGCAAAAAGTAAGTTTATGTTTTGATGTGATAAAAATTCACATACATACATGTTCACATACACATTCATAAGCTAAACGCAGAGACATTCACAAGATCTCATGGTCACTGGTTTACCTAAGTTGCATTAAGACATGCCAGCAAAGAAACAAGACAGCCGAGCAGTAGTAAATGAATGAATTAAATGGATTAGAATTGCTTTAGCTTTTAATTTGTCTGTCTGACTTTCTACTCTATTTTTTACTTTAGGGCTATCCTCGGCTCTCTTGTATTTTTTTTCTAAATGTCTTATATTATCAAACTAATATTGTTGCACTATCATAAAGAAGAGGTCTTGAAATCTGAAGTCTACCTGTGCCCCATACAATATATTTTGCCTATTTTTTTGGGCTTTGCTATAGAAGGGCTTCGGCGGACTTCAACAAATGAGATGGAAATACAACGATGACTACGTTGCCTAAGTTACAATCTAAATTAATTGCTGCTGAATAAATTAAGCAGAAAAATGTTAACTCTGTCAGCTTGCGACGCTCCTGCCAGTGCGAATATTAATTTTGGCGTGCGCTAAATACATTGCGCCTCCTCAAACAAATATATATGTATGTGAAATGCCTTTAACAGGCACTGGCATCTTTCCAAAACCCTCATCTTCACACATCTATGTGTGCGGTACCTCATGTGTTGAGTTGACAGACATTTTTAAAAGTATGCACACGTACATAGTTATATATGAATATATTAATATATATATATTTACTGCGAGGTTAGACATTTAAAAAATTGGATTAACTTACATGCCATCAAAGTTAAACCAATTTGTATCTTAATTATTTACGCTAAGTCAATTATTTTTGGTTATACTGGGTTTTCAAATTATCAAACATTATATTACATTATATTTTAGGTTTTAGATTGCGACACAAAATGCAAGTGCCAGTACAAAGTACAACAATTATAGTGCAACATTTGGTATTCTTGGTATAAAAATTATCAGAGCACACACATAGATTGACCTGATCCCAATTGTTTTAGTTTGCTCCCAAATATTTTATCTGCATGCTTTTTATTAGTACTTGCTCGAATTTCCAACATATCTATTTATATGCCTAGTTTATTTTTTCTTATTGCTGTTCACACATGATTTATTGTTACATATGTTTTGCCTTGTGGCACTCGGCGGAAACGAGAACCTATAGGTGCACAGGACTCGCATATGCTTCAAAGAATTGGGGCACTTCTATCTTTTGGCTTGCAGTTAGTTTTGTGCGCACGCTTCATACGTACTATATACATATAATAACGTAACATATATACTTTGAGCATATATAAAGTTAAACTATATTTTTGGAACTGCTGATTTCAACTGCATGTGCACGTAAATTATCTATCTAAAAGTCCGTATTTCATAAAGTTCGTAAATATAGTATTGCCATAGTAATCATTGTATGGTGAATTTGCTGAATAAATCATGCATTATTATTTCAGTTTATATCATAGTATCATTGGTAGTCTAAGAGATGCGAAGCTATCGAGTTGTAGTGTACACTGTACAGACGATAACTTTGCCTGATATGAGGGTCTTGAAACTATATTCACTATTAAAACATTTTAATTCTATGCATAACACCATTTAGGGCTCTGACTTACCCATATATATCTGGTACGAGAGTTACCCGGAACATATTGAAGAAGGTTACAAAGGACGCGTTTCGCGCGTGTCTCAGGACTCTCCATTTGGTTCGGCTTCACTCAACCTCACCAACATCAAAGAATCGGATCAGGGCTGGTATGAGTGCAAGGTTGTATTTCTGAACCGTGATCCAAAGCAGCATAAGAACGGTACATGGTTCCACTTAGATGTACATGCACCGCCGCGGTTTAGTGTTACGCCGGAGGATATTATATATGTTAACTTAGGTGAGTCTAAAAACAATTTAAAAAATGTTAGAAATAGTGGTTACAAAATAAACTAAGTCAAACAAAATATTAGGGATAAAATCTGGGGATCGATCTGATTAAATGAAGCAGCCACATTACAGATAAACGAAAAGATTTTTAAATGTGTCAAATGGTCGGCAATTTATTGCAAATCTGAAAAGTGCTGTCACCCCAAAGTATATATATTACGGTTCAATTTACGCGCCCAACTCCAAGGTCCGCTCACCCATGCGTCATAATGACTGAGTGAGCAATCGCAGAAAATTCGGAATATTTTCATATAAAAGCTAGACATCTTTGCGATACTGTTACTCTTGCTTATGAGCAGTCATTTGTCATTTCTCGCCTGCCCATGTCATACACCTTGTCCTCAGCAGTTGACAGAGTCGATCAGAGTTTATATGTGTGCAATCGCAAAGCAAATCGAATTTCCGGTGCTTAATCAAACTTAAAATGTCGCCCCTCAAAAGACAAAACATTGACAGGATTCTATAGACAGAATCCGCTGTATATGCAGCCAAAGCTATCCAGCTAACCACATTAGGCACCATTCAGAAATTCAGCAAACAAAAGACAACCGTTGTGCCGGAAATGCGTCAAGAGAAAATAGTACTGCATCACATAAATTAAAAACCATCCCATATGGTTTGGAAGGCAACATGAAGCGAACGAGTTGCAACAATGCAATGCAGAGACCCTGTTCTGCCCCATTGTCTGCCACAAAAGAGGGGCACTAACTACAAGTAGTTAGCCATAGTATAATACATTCATGTCTATAATAATGAGAACAGAATCAGAGACGGCAACCATTAACCGGAAGAGGAACGAGCACCATTTTGAAAATGGAATTTTCTCAGTCCATGGACATAAGCGTGCATAAGCGTTCATAAGTAGGGAGCGTAACAATTGGCATATTCCGTGCATTAACTTGGCCTTCTTTTTGTTTGTTGCCTTTGTGCGTCGATTGTGTCTTTCAGGTGATTCAATTATACTCAATTGCCAGGCGGATGGCACACCAACGCCAGAAATTCTTTGGTATAAGGATGCGAATCCCGTGGACCCCTCGCCCACAGTCGGTATCTTTAATGACGGCACCGAGCTCCGGATATCTACCATACGACACGAGGACATTGGGGAATACACTTGCATTGCACGCAATGGTGAGGGACAAGTCTCCCATACGGCCCGTGTTATAATTGCGGGCGGCGCTGTAATAATGGTAAAAACCTCTAAACAAATGAATTTAATATGAAACAAAAAGTTTCAAACCTTAAATATCTCAAACAATAAAAAAATCAAATTTTACATGATTAGAGTAGTGAAATCGAAACTTAAGAGAAATTGTAATGGGAACTAAATTGAGTATAGAAATTAAATATATTAAATTATATTAGTAATTGTGTATATTAAAGCAATTAGACAGTGGTATTAAAACTATATCAAAGTCAAACCATGTCTAAATACTCTCTTCCTTGGTTTCTTACTTACGGCACTAAAGGATAAAGCATCACACAATAAATATATCCGAACCAAGTCCAAAATGAATGACATCAATGAAAAATTTACTATAACAGTAAGTTTACAACACCCATTACACTTTCTTCATGCATTTTTGCAGTCTCTTTTCTAAAAATATGTTAACCGCTTTCACATTAAACCAACAAAGTGCTTTGTCCAATCGAAAATAGTATATCAAAAGATTTTTTACCCGCACAAATCATAAGCAGGTTTTAGTTCAGAAAACCTTAAATGCGCCCTCATAGCTCTCAGAATCTTATTACAAGCGCAGTAATCAGTATTAATCATACTTTATTGTTAAATTAATTTGTGCGGCATTTTTTTTTGACAGTCTTGTTTTTAGAAATCAAACTGTACTTTCACTAAGCGGCATACGAATATTTAAAACCATTCAGTAGCATAGCTTCAGGCAAAATATCAAAATATATATATTTCTATTTCTTAATCAAGAACGAAGAGCTAAATTCATATCGAAATAAATGCGTGTAGGTGACTGTTAGTCAACCCACATCAGTCGGATCATAACTAACCGACAACAAAGTACTTTCAATCAAGTTGACTTAAGTTGATTTGCCGCCAGCAATATCAGGTGGCCCAAAATGCACTCATGCAATTACTAATGACAGATGGAAGGGATGCCAGGTTTGAATATTGTTGGTGACATTTGACTGACGAGTTGTCAATGACACAAACGAATCCCTGAAGACACGAATAAATGTTTCTTGTAAACTTATAACGGTGTGAGAGTGACTGCGAATCAAAGTAAAGGATATAAATTCACTAGGTATACAAAAATAATTTAAGAATTTAAAAAAAAATTGACATAACATATGCGTAAGCCAAAATGAAAGTGTCGTCAAAGGAAAATGCCCCCATAAATAATATTCAGTGATTTGAATTCGTCAATGTTCAGTAATGCGTGTTAATTCAGCTCACATATAAAAAATGCATCGAATCTCGTACGATAAGCCATAATACTTGTTATGTATGTATACATCTCATATGTGAGAAGATATTTAAAAGTTGTATGTGTTTTGAAACAGGTGCCGCCCACGAACCAAACGAAGCTCGAGGGAGAAAAGGTAATATTCTCATGCGAGGCTAAGGCCATGCCGGGCAACGTCACGGTTCGCTGGTTCCGTGAGGGGTCTCCAGTGCGCGAGGTTGCATCGTTGGAGACACGTGTCACCATACGAAAGGACGGCTCACTTATCATTAACCCAATCAGTGCCGACGACTCTGGCCAGTACCTGTGCGAAGTGACCAATGGCATTGGGGATCCCCAAAGTGCTTCTGCCTACTTAAGTGTTGAATGTGAGTTGAACAAACGTGAAAAATCAAATTTTAAAACTTTTACAATCCATTTTCGTTTGCACCTCATATAGATCCTGCCAAAGTGACCTTCACGCCAACCGTGCAGTATCTTCCATTTCGACTGGCCGGTGTTGTGCAATGCTACATCAAGTCAAATCCTCAATTACAGTACGTAACTTGGACTAAGGACAAGCGTCTCCTGGAACCATACCAAATGAAGGATATTGTTGTTATGGCGAATGGATCCTTGCTTTTCACGAGAGTTAACGAGGACCACCAGGGTCGCTACACATGTACTCCTTACAACGCCCAGGGCACGCAGGGAGATTCGGGAGTTATGGAAGTGCTGGTCCGTAAACCACCAACTTTCACAGTCGAGCCAGAAACGCTCTACCAACGAAAAGTTGGCGACAGCGTTGAAATGCACTGCGATGCAGTAGAAGCTGAAGGCACCGAACGCCCAACCATTAAATGGCAACGCCAAGAGGGAGAGCAGCTTTCCGACTCGCAGCGAAACCGTGTTAAAATTTCCGGCGGCAATATTACCATTGAAAATTTACGGCGTGAAGATTTTGGGTACTATCAGTGCGTGGTGTCGAATGAGGTTGCCACGTTGATGGCGGTCACCCAGCTTGTCATAGAAGGCACTCAGCCACACGCGCCCTACAACATCACCGGTAAGGCCACCGAGTCTTCTATAACTTTACAGTGGTTGCCTGGCTACAGTGGGGGCTCTGAGTACAAGCAAGACTACACAATTTGGTATCGTGAGACGGGCGTCAATGACTGGCAAACGATATCTGTGACGCCATCGGGAAGCACCCAGGTGACCATCAACGGACTGGCATCAGGCACTAGCTACGAGTTCCAAGTCGTGGGCCGCAATGTGCTTGGTGATGGTATGATGAGCAAAGTAATGACAGTGCGAACTCTGGGTGAGTGTATACTTATGCATTAGAATTTAACCAGTATATCTCCCACTTTTGTTTTGGTATTTCTTTAAATTTCCTTTATTATGAAGTTTGCTGCAGTTGTTTAAAAATTGCTCAGCGTTTTGCACATTCTCATAAAATATTTTGCACTATTGGGACTGCATACTCTGTATGGTGGTCTCGTTAATCTGGATTGGCTCTAACATAACGCTCTTATTTTTCTCTCGTTTTTCTTCTCTTTTCTCACGATCTCCATCGATCCAAACCAAACGCTTCTCGTTATTAACTTTCTCATACTAATCATGTGTACAATCAATTGCCAAACTCGCGCATTGAATTTTGAATTTTTTTCGCTGCTGGTGACCCCCACAAGGCAAAAATTCAAATTCAATAGAAGACGCTCCGGCAGCGCCACGTAATGTCAAGGCTGCAACACAACCGCCCGATCACTTATTTCAGCCAATGCCAGACGAAGCTGGTAAGAAAAATAACCAAAATTAGTAAAGTATCCTTAGTTGTAAATACGATAATATTCAACGGGACTTGTTAAAACAAACAACCTTGCGTGAATCGCTCCACAACACGGTCAACTGCATACAACTAAGAAGAGATGTGCTCGTTACAAAACAAGGAACAAATATTTCAGGATAAAGCTTTCCCTCTTTGCTCCTTCTCGACGCTATCGATTTTCCTGCGCCCCCTCTAACCACTTCTCTCCACCACCCTTACCAAAATAACCACAATAAACGATTTCTACAGAATGCTATCGCATGCCAAGATACAGCAATTAAATTTTCAAAGGCAGTACAGGCAAAAGAAGTTTGCCTTCTGATACAGCAGAAAAAGCTTTAAGCTCTGACACTGTTGTTGGTCTACCTCTTAGCCTCTTATACCCATAACTTGTGTGGCATCCTTGGATAATGCCAGTGAGGCAGTGGGGGCAGGAATGGGAATCTTTAAATTTTATATTTGAACTAGAGTAGGAGCAGTATCTACTGGTGTGCAGGTGTGTGTCACCTCGAAGTTTTTTTTTACGCGTAATTAAAACAGTTTGTGTCACATTTAATGATTTAAATTAATTAAACTGTTTTTACAATTGTACTACATTCAGACACAGACTTTCAGATGGTCCCAACAACACACATTCACACATGCACATTAACCAACAATATTCAGACAGAGGCAGCTTAAAATTATGCTCTACTCTGCTGCGCTGTGTTGTCATTGCTGTCGAGCGGTCGATATGACAAACACCCACGCCCACAGCAATACAAACAATAACAGAAGCTACGACAGCAGTAAAGAAGTGTGGCTGGGTGGCGTAATTTGAACAGGCATATTACCAAATGTCGAGCCACAGTTAACACAGCACAGGCAGTATTCCCCCAACCCTATCACATTTTCACCACCCGCATTCACGCTCAATGTCATTTTGTATGTACACACATGTATATGTATGTATGTATATATGACTGTCTCTCTGTCTGTATGTATGTACATATAAGTAAATGTGGGTGCGGCATTTTGAATGCCATCGTCGTTGGCAGTTTTCCCAACCTCTTTGTGATTATAGTTAATTTTTTACTTAGCTCCACGCTTCTACAACTATCTGTCTCTACCTTCCCCGCTTTTCTTCTCTCTCTCTCTTTCTCTCCCTCTCTCTCTTTTGTTATGCCGTTTTCCTACCAATATTTTCTTCGCCTTGATTCACAGAATCTGACTCTCCGATTTTCTTCTCTTTCAACCCTACTTCCTTCTCTACTTTTTTCTGTAGATGTCACCTACCTTATAGTCCAGTATACACTTCTTTTGTAGTACACGCACTCACACGCACATGCACTCACAGACACCCATATGGAAAAGCAGAATGGCAAAAGGCCGCACACACTCACACACATATACAACTTCACACCCACACACAGTTAGATACACACTTACATTTAATACATATAGTAGTACATATGGATGTATGTTTGTATTTAAGTGTTTTCCCTCATTTTGCGTATTTATTATACTCGTGTTAGTGTCCCTTTATGAGGCCGTTTTTGGACTCTGCGTATAGTTATATGTATCCGTAAATGTATCCGTAAATGTATCTGTAGCTGTAGCTGTAGCGGTGCGTTTGGCGCACGCGTGTGTTAAACAGCAAAAACAACAAATTTAACATCAACAACAGCCCGTCAATGGAAATGTACAAGTACGAAGACGACAACGACAACAACAACGACATCGACATCGACAACGATAACAACAACAACAACAATATCAACAATAACATCAGTGAGAGCAGCAACAATAGCCACACCAACAACAACATCGTCAACTAACAGCCAAATGTGTTGTGTGTTGTGTAATGCAACCCTGGATTTCGTGTACGTGTGTACCTTTGGCGCTTGTAGCGAAAACAATTGCAGACCATCCACACATCTGTACATCCAAACAAACATCCATTTCATCAGCAAACACACTCACCAACTCCGACTCCAACTTCACTAAACCTCAGACACTTGCGTCTCTCATAAGGCACTGCAACTTCAGCTCCCATCCCAACACCAACCCCAATAAGATGTGCCTGCAAACAGAACAAACAGAACCACTGTCATTAACGTTGCCTCAGAAACAACCAAGAATATGATTTCCTTTTACATTTTTGTTGCTCCTTTGGATATTTTTTTTATCTATTAATATTCTCATATTTTTTTGTATCCCTCGCATACTACATTATTTAACGTTACGTGTAAAGCAATTTGCGCTTAAGTTGTTGTATCGTATATGCAGTAAAAGGTATGCGTCTGTATGTATGTGTATGTGTATGCGTTACGTGGCCTGCCTTGTTATTGTTCGTTGCTCACGCGACGTAAAGCTTAAAAATTAATAAGAACAAAAACGGGTAACGTAACGACGAAAGGCCAAGACATTGGCAGCTTGGCAACAAGGCAAGCACCTGCCCGAACAGTTACAACATTAAAGAGAACTCCCGATTCCATAAAACAAATTATAATTATATGTATATACATATCTTGTCTATGTATATATTTAATTGTTGTAATACCTAAAAATTGTAAACCATTTAAAGTTGATATTATTTATGATCACATT
This sequence comes from Drosophila quadrilineata, assembly GCA_018150725.1. Taxonomy (NCBI): domain Eukaryota; kingdom Metazoa; phylum Arthropoda; class Insecta; order Diptera; family Drosophilidae; genus Drosophila; species Drosophila quadrilineata. The sequence continues at coordinate 319,737 of JAECWN010000452.1, forward strand.
CAGCAAGGGGTTAGGTGTTAAGTAGTTGTAATTGTATAGTTATGGTACGTTTTGTTGTACCGGTTCTATATTTAATAAACAAAGTTTTCCAAAAAATTTATGATCACAAATTTAAGGCATTCGACTGATCGTGATCGTTTTGTCATGAGTCCACTGTAAGCTCAAAGTAAATGCCAAGAATGGACGGCAAAGCATGTCAAGGCTGATTACGTTTAATACACGTAAATACGCATACGCACACAGTCACATGTCGGGCACACATACGAAAACAGCCATCCACACAATCCTACAAACCATCCATACATACATACATACATGGACATAGATGTATGCACATATGTACATATATGTAATGTCTTACTCTTATTCAGATGGAAATTTTATGAATATTCAATGCATTTCACTGTCATAATTGCAGAGAAGATCAGATTTTAGCAGTACTACGTATGTAGGGATGAGTATGAATACCACTCAAACACTGCTACATCTCCTTACATTTATACATTCATACGTTTATTGCCATCTTTCGTATGACATTCCATGGTATCGTCCTTTCAAACTAATCGATTTTTTCCACATGAGCTAGCTTTTCCGTAGTTGCAACTTGAAAGTACCCCAAGGTGGACCCACAGAAATGGACTCCATATTCATAGAAATGCGAATCGCGTTTCAGGCTCTTATTTAATTTTACTTATTTCTACTCATTTTAATTTTTGTATCTGTAAATGACCTATGTAGAATTTTCTTTTGTTTGGCTTACTGGGCAATGTACTTTCTATTTTCTAAATTTGCACTCAAATTTCAAATATCAACTTTTTGGTTGGGGTATTCGTATAGTTTGAAACGAAATTTAATGATATTAATATGGAATTTGGAATGTTTGATTTGAATTTAAATTTTGTTTTGCAATATTTTTATTTCATTTTTATTACAGACATGTTAGCCTATTTTGACATTTACTTTCATACTGACTCGAGGGGCATGATAGTTTATTCGCCACCAAAGTTAAGATTGACAGGTACTCGTATTATTATCAATATAATCAAAACTAATTCCTTGAACGCTTTCCAGTTAAAATCACAATATACAACTATATAAACTACAACAGTAAAACTCAGAAAATAGCAATTACATTTGTGAGAAGTTTTGTTTGTTTTGTACTTATTGTATTTTCATTACGGCCAACACACAGACACAAAGAGAGAGCGAAAGTTAAAGAAAGACAAAAAAAAATAGAGAGAGAGAGTAGCAAAGTGACACAACACTGCATACATACATATAGTACATAGCTATTGCCATTTGGCTTTTATAGTCTGGCAGGATGACCATTTCATAGTTCCCGTTTTGTTCAAAGAATGCAGTGCTGTGCTTCGAACACCAACTGCTACTCCTGCTGCTGTTCCAGTTCCAGCTCCTGTCACTCTTCGTGCTAGCTGTCAGTTCAAAGCACTATGCTATACGTGAGGTTAAAGTGCGCACTCGTTGTGCTCTTGCATTGTTTACAATGACATTTTACGGCTGTTGTAAGTCGTACCCTGTTTTAGTAAATGTATGGAAGTGTGTGTGTGTGTACGTACCTTTTAATGCGCTTAAGTAATGCCTTTTACGAGAATTTCCTTGCTGGCTGCAGATATACAGCCTCTAACTAACCCACATTTTGTGGACCGTTCATGCCGCTTAAGCTCCTGAAGCCGATGCTGCTGCCACTAGTGCCGCTACTGCCTCACATGGCGTAGCTATAAATAACATTTACCCACGCCTATATATGTGTATGCGTATGTATATGCGTGCGGGTGTGCGTGTGAGCCCTGTTTTGGAGAGTATGTTTCGGTGTGTTTCTACCCTGTGTACCCTGTCTTTCTTTGACATTTTTACTGCCTCCCCAGTCAACCCATCTCATTTAGCCTGAGGCCCATCCCGTCGCGATTTTCTTTTTCTCTCTTTATTTTGTGTTTTTTATATGTTTGTCACTTGTCTTGTTTATATTATGTCAAATCTGTGGGTATTTTTCATCATGCCAGACGCAGACGAACGACGATAGGGCGAGAGGCCACAAAACTCTTTGCTCATTTAATGCAGCGTGGCCAACCACCAGCAGTCAGCAACCGCCCCATTGCGCATAATCAACTTTTGATATATGCGCTTTCAAATCTCTTGAGTGCTCTTTAAAAGCATTTCTAATTAACATACATGCATAAATAATAAGCGTGTCATTTTTCGCTAACATTTTGCTAGCTGGCAACACCGGTTAAATAAATGGCTTGCACTTATTGCCTGTCTCCGAGAAAGGAGCTCGGAGCAACGAGCTTCAAGCTCCTTGTTTTTGTTAACTTTACCTCTTGACCCTCTTCAAAGTCAAATATTATATATGCGACGAATTCTAATATCCTCAGACACCAATTCAAGTAATTCGACATTTTCAAAAGGCACTGCGGGGAAAATGGCGGCTGTCATAAGGGTGCTTTCTATGTACAAAATAGAAATCATCTGAAAGCGATTTTAATTTATATTTTCTTGCTCTATGTTAACACGTGTCTAAATAAAAAGATTAAAAACACAGCAATCTGGATGAATTTTTAAAGGAAATACGAATAATACCTTATGGAAAATACACAAAAATGAGGACCTGAGAAAACTAAATCGCGTTATTGCCCAATTGACTTAAGTGGAAATAATATTTCAATATTTTGAAATACTTAGTAAAGAAAGAAATCTACTCTCAACGCCTCAGTGGCTCTGGCTACATGATTTACTCTAGAGTCAATTCAAAGCTACAATTAATAATAGTTATAGTAACAATAATAAAAATAATAATAATAATAATAATAATAATAATAATAATAATAATAATAATAATAATAATAATAATAATAATAATAATAATAATAATAATAATAATAATAATAATAATAATAATAATAATAATAATAATAATAATAATAATAATAATAATAATAATAATAATAAAATAATAACATTATGTGCAATAACATATTTCCTTTTCTTACTGTCAGGCCCCAAGCCCGGACCTCCACGGAATGTCTCCGTCACGGAAATCTCTAATGGCTTCCTCATCACATGGCAGTCACCTTTGGAGCGGGCACACATCGTCAAGTTCTACACCATTAAGTATCGAACAGACGCCGAATGGAAGACACTGAATCGTGGCCAAATACGTCCGGAGGAGACACAGTATCTGGTGAAGAACTTAGTGGGCGGCCGTACCTACTATTTCCGGGTGCTGGCCAACTCGGAAAAGTCGTACGAGTCCAGCGATGAGGTGAAATTCCCAGTCCCGGCGCGTGTCAAACATAAAGCAATAACAGCCGGCGTCGTTGGGGGCATCCTGTTTTTTATTGTTGCGATCATTTTATCGGTTTGTGCCGTAAAAATTTGCAATAAACGTAAACGACGAAAACAGGAAAAAGGTAACACTGAGGCCAATGTGCCATACACACACTTGAAATGGTTTTTAATGACAAAAATGATGATGATGTTGAAGATGATAATGATAATCAAAACGAATACAACATATTACAATAATTAGAAACATGATGATACTAATATTTTGAAAATACTCTTGTTGTCGTTGTTCGTGTTGTTGTTGCTGTTGACGATGACAATAATTTCATAAATTTTTGCTTTGCTAACCAAACAAAACTAGTTAGTTAGTTAGCTTAATTTACGACTTACGATCTTCGAGTTTGATCCTTCAGTATATTTCACATTCGTGCATTTGCAATAATTACCAACTCTTCAAGGACATCAATATATTCGTACGTGTCATTGGCAATAACGACTCTGCGTCCGCATTTAATTTAATTGTAGTTAACAATGCAAATACTAATTATCGACGCGGTTCTATGAGTTTTGCTTGGACCATGAATATTTTATTTTTGCCTTGAATATACTTAACTTTTGAAAAGCATATGCTAGTAATTAAACAGAATAATTGAATGTAGGATTTGTTATACATATAACTGAAGTGATTTCAATATAATTAGTCTGACAAGTCTATACAGTTTTTTGGCATATGCCTCTCATTCGACAACAATATAGCTAGGAAAAGTTAATTACTTTAAGCGTATAGCATTCGAAAATATAGAGAAATTAGTTTAAAACAATGCTCTTAAGGCATTTATCTAAAAACTTATCAAAATATGCGAATGTGAATAATTTCAACGTTCAGTTTGTAGTTGTGCGAGTTAATTACTAATTCTCATTTTATTTACAATCAATGAACTTCTAGTTTTTTACCTCTTTATTTTATTTACTTTGGTTTAACTAAATCCCGGTCTGGCCTGTTGAATTAACTCTTCCATCCGAAGCTATTTTCCAAAGTAGGCTTAAAAATTAAATATTATATATAATTGGGATTTACGTTTAAGTTGATGAAACTCCTCACACTTACTTCTGTATTCCTAGCTAGATTTTGACTTCTAATTTAATGAGAAGCAGTGCATCTATACTTATGATCATTTGGATTAGCTGACTCCAATGATTTGCATGTACTTATACAAAAATTTTAATAGTTACATATATATGTAATTTATGTAATAAGGTCAAGCGTAACTAATACCTATCAAGACATATCAAGTTGAACGACATACTTCTGTATGTGATTCAAAATCAAGAGCGAATTTTATTATTATTATTTCTGTTATTCTTTAATTTTGATTGAGTTTTATGCATATTTGATAGTTTTTTAAATTTTGTTATAAATGAGTTGATTTAATGAAAACACACACTTAAACAACACAAACAACAATTTAAAACTACAAGCTGCAAAAAGTATGCAATAATATTTTTGCATTATTATAGCATTTATTTTTGTATCCTTTTCGAAAAGAGTAGTCGCAATGTTTTAAAAAACAGATCAATACCGTAAAGATTAAAATCAGAGAAAAGCATCTTTATCTAATTGAATTTGAAATGCATGTTCTTAGCCAAATCGTCGTTGTTTCTGCCCAGGGCTGAGCTCATGATGGATAAAGGTGCTTAGCCAGATAATACTTGTCAAACCTATATATATATACATGTTTATCTGCGAATAACAGCATATAAAATTTATATAGTATATATATAGCACAATACTGGGCAGACGTTTTTTGTAAACAATTCACGCACAAAGATGGTAAAATAAGGCCCACAATCCAAACGAAATCAATATTTAAATCAAACGAATGTCCCATGCTCAATATACAAATAAAATGATCGCGCTACCAACAATCGAGCCAATGATCGCGCATAGATAAAGAGAAAGAGAGGGAGAGTCATACCCTGCAATTGTATACACAATCCGAGATGATATATGTATGAAATGAAATATAAGATTATTATCTTGATTATGTATGCAAATTAATTGGGTATGTACTGATCTTACCTCGACAATCCACTGAGAACGAATAACGAAACTATAAAATAACTCGAATATAAAAAGCTACCCAACTATGCCCCCTGCAACGTCAAGTAATGCAACTGGGTAAGTTTTTTATGTTATCAACCATAAATTCTAGATGTCGTGTGCAACAGATTCGAAATCTATGAAAACAAAATAAAAACGGTTATTTTTCAGCGGACTACTGTCCACATACCAAGTACTCAAGTGTCATTTGCCAAGTACCAAGTACCAAGTACCAAAATAACACCCATTTTAATTATAGTACATCACACCGACTCTCAACCGCATTAGCACGCGCGCATTTCATATGTTATTGTGCTCCAGAGCAGGCTCATGAATCGAATCGAATAGCATGCGAATCTATCGTTCTCAGTGAAAATATCACATATTCAATCATACTCAAGCTTATTTTTAAGTACCAAGCACACGCACACGCACACCTTCTCAAGTATTTCATTATCTAGCACTCACAACAAATGCGATGGCAAAACCATTTAATTCATACCAGACTTTATTCTTGACTATGATTTGAATCAACAGAAGTCAAGTCAAATCCAATCAAAAACTCACTCTAAAAACTATCAACACTTTACACTTCTTGTTTTATCTAAACGAATCCACTTTATATTTGTTCATCAACTGTTTTTGTGCAGATTTTGTCAATTTGGTTTGGCCAAATCCGGCCATAATCAGCATAATTGATGTATGGATTCTGTGGTTTTCAGTTTTCAGTTTTTGAGTTTTCTTTTTTTCATCTTTCTGTTGGCACAAAACTCTCAACTGACCATTCAAAAGCCATTTCATGTGTCATTATTTTTTTTCCAACATTTCGAGGCCCCATCCTAAATAAAATAATGCGAAGAGCATAACTTATGCGTTTATCCATATGTATGCATATGTATGTGTGAACTACTATCTGTGCGAGTACTAAAAATAAATAAATAAATAAAGCTATGATATATTCATTAAAGAAGTCAGGTCTGACTTAGGCTCCTACTGACAATCGAGTGTCAGTCCTTCACATACTCTTAAGCAACCTGCAGCAACCTTCTTAACCCGCAAGCCAATTTAACATAGTTCCTCTAGCTAGCTTTAACTGGTTATATCTTGTACAATACTTATGTAATTGCACCCCTAATTAACATAACAAAGCTAAACCGAACCAAACTAAACTAAACTATGCCAAACTAAACTAAACGATAACCTCAAACAATACTAAAAATCACCTAGCAAAGTTCCGCATATGTATGTATGTATGTATGTTTGTCTGTGTAGTAATCGACTTGTAGTCCAAATGGTGTATGTGTACTTATTTGTATTATATTACAGAGGGTGTATTGCCTGTACCATTAGTAATTGTTTAGTAAATGCAAAATTTTTGACGCTATTAGCTATGACTTTGTGGGTTGTTCTTCTGACTGTTGATGCTGATGCTGGTGATATTGCTGCTTCAAAGGTTGTTCGTGTTTGCCTATACCTATAGCAAGCAAATTGGTATAATGTTACTGTTCATGCCCATGTCTATGTCTCTGTCCGAGTCTGTGTCCTTTTTCCTCCATAACATGTGCGTAGGAAAGATTTCACAGTTGCATGTGGTGATGTGTGCTCAAATATACAGTTTGTACATAGGTGTCAATGACCCGACCTACACTTTCCTATGTACCCCAAGTTTCATCGAAATCGAATGGCGATGCCAGTTTGAGCTAGTTTCAGACTGTAGCCCATCAATTGAAAATGTTTGAAAGAGTCGCCTCGCCTTCTCACCTCATAGTGTGTATAGTGTCTGAAGAATGGTAGTTAATCGTATATACATATAGATACATATATACATACTCGTATCTAGTATGTGCCTGCTTTGCCATTTGTATTTTATTTATCGGATAGGATGGCTCACGCTGCACGCCAAATTAATCGTAGAAATTATACGTTTACAGAGTTCAACATGGTAGCTTGCAGGATAACGGACGCTCGTAACATTGCTGTCAATAATCATCACTTGCACAATCGCAGTACGGGCTCAATTTCCTCTGGTCAAGTGCCTTTAAAAAAGTGAGTACAGACTACGCATTGCGAACAATTTATATAAACATAAACATAATTATAAGCTGTCAATCAAATTAAACGCAAATTATCTTCAATTTCCTAAATATGTCTTTCATCAATCAATAAATGCAAAAAACAAAAAATCTCACATTAATTGGTATTCGAAATGCACATTCAACTACTACTACTACTTTTTCTGCCAATTGATACGCTTCTACAACTACTAATAATAGCAATACTGAACATTATCGTGATTATGAAAGCGTTTTTATAGTTCCAGGTCCATCCTGTCATAATCAAAATCGTAAGCAATCTCTTCTCTACTGCAATTAATTACATTTTTATTGAATTTAGTTCTTCCGTTGCTCAGTTCAATTAACTTTTGTTTACTTTATTAATCACACCACTCCTATCACAAGCCATCTAATATATTTTCTTATATACTCCATAGGTACAAACAAACCCGAATATCAAGTCTAACTGCAATTCTTATCGCCATATTACATTGGATTTGGCCACCTGATCGCTGCACCAACTGCCACTCTATATACAGTTCACCTAACATTCAAGAACACTGTGATACCGATGGGAAACGACGCTCTCTCCAAGATGGCCCCAAATCTGGATATGATCATACCATGGAGAACGGCATAGATGCAGTAGACGGAGTCTTATTTGAGCGTCGGAACAGCAACGTCTCCCAAAAATCTTCCAGCGACGATGGCGGTTTCCTTTCTCGCCGTAACTTCATCACAACGAGAGCCTCTTGGCGGCGTCCACTAGTCGCCTCTTCCAGTCAGCTTAGCCTACAGTCGGCAGCAGATTCTGCGAGAGGGCTGCTCCAGGGACTTGGCGGACTGCTTAAAATTGGAGGATCAGCGAAACAGCAACACATCGATGAGGCTGTGACTGGAGCCCGTTACCAAAACATTACGCACAACATATATCGCAACTTGCAACCAAATGCACCCAACAGTGGACCATTACACATAAACACTATAAGTGGCAACATGGGGCAACAGATGATGTCTCCACAGTTGTATACACCATCTAGAATTTCGCGCATATTTTCCAGCTCTCCAGCCAGTACTCTGGCTCATCATCAACAACATCATCAAATACTACCCTATAGCGCCACCAATACCTCCAATCACACACACTTTAGTGATCTTAGCACCGTTTGCCCGAATTCCACAGAACGCTCATTGCCCACATCACATTTGAGTGGCACAGGCAACTTGAGTCGATATCGATATCACTCGCAAGAGCTGCCATCGCTCCGACCTATCCAGGAGGAAACACGGCGACAGCAACCCATTGAAAATCTGCTTCAGCCTCAGAGTTGCTTGGAAGATCACTTTGTGCCTCTACAGTTACCATCGCCGCCCTCGTGGAGAAGCTACTATCACGCCCAGCTACCGTATCACAGTTATCGCCCTCGTACCCGTTGGTATCCGCGTCACTACTCCAGGCTCTTTAGTCGGCAGCAACACGAGCTGTTGTCGCCATTGCCCGATCTAAACCTACCCCTTCGAGGCACAGCCAACGGACCGAAAATTGGTCTGGAGGCTTCTCCAGAGTCTCGATCTAGCTCTAGTGGCTTTGGATCAAAGAATACATCAAACCATCCTGGCAGCACCAGCGAGTGGCGGCTCCTACCTCCTTACAGACCACCTCCCTCACCCCCAAAGCATTCTGCCTACTTCGGGGCGAGTGTCACAGCCTCTGGCAATCAGCAGGCGCAGGCACAGACCCTGGTGACGGGGCAGTTGCAGCAGCAGCCATACCATTACTCCTATTTACAACCAAGTCCAACAACGGCCGGCCCCACATCGCCCTATACAATGGCTCACTGGCTGGAAATGATCTCAAGACTGAACGCGGCTACAGACAGCAACCTGCCCAAGTCGTGTCAAGTTGATGTGGGCAGTGTCGATGGCCATTATGAGTTTGACCCAGCAACGCCCACGCCGAGCGCTTCTACTCCCACTGGTGTTGGTCTTTTTCGTGACGATCTCAACCTCCATATAGATACAAATCAATATCCACACCAATATAACCAACAACATCATCATCATCATCAGAACACTCACCACACGCTAGGACCATTGAGCCACAGTTACTTCCACTCCTCAGCCTCTGCAGCTGGAGCAACAAGCCTGGGTGGCTCCGTAGTACGCAAGATACGCACTTTGCCGCGATACGACAATGTCGAGGCTCGCCTACAAGCCATGCGTGAAGAGTTTTATGCTTATCGAAAGCGACAGGCCATACAGCGGGTCACCGGGCACGAGGTGGAGAGCATGTGCTGAACCACAGTCAGTTGTCAGCGAGCAGCAAACCGCAAAATGTAATCATATATCCATCTTAGCACCCGATATGCAAATACGCAGTACGAGTACACGGCTAGAGCTATGCTACATATAAAGTGATACATCAAGATCAACCGCACACAGGTCGTACCTCGATAATATATCGAGATACAGATTCAGATACGGATATCAATTTGCGTTAAACCTATTGTAGAACTACAAGCCCTATGCCTATGCAAGCAGTTAATTTCAACCATCAAGTGAGCTGAGTATATATACTAAAAGAGGTCCTGTGGGACACCAGTAAAGTAATGCTCAATGGACACCAATGGGGAGCATAATTTTTGTAAATATAATTAAACTGAATTGATCGAACGAAAAACATTATAAGAAGGCACGCAACAAAAAAGACATATGTTTAAATACAATATTTAACACACAAGAAAAAAAAGAATACATATTTAGATATATATATATATATATATATAAATATAAAGTAATAATAATAAAGCGAAAAACTATAGCAATTATGAGAACATATTACTTAAAAGCAACAAAAGAAAAACTCAATATGATAAGTAATTAATATGTACACACAATACTTGTGGAAAATGATTATTATTTATATTTATATTATATAAAATATACTAGAAATACCTACATATATAAAATATATTTAAAATAAAAGGCTTAGACGGCCGAAACAGATTGATATGTTAAACATCAATTAAAAATAGAAGATTTAAATTCACACAAGTACATTATGTTACATTAACAGTAATACAAATTAAATTAATGAAATGAAATGAAATTAAAGAAATGCAAGATATAGACGATAAGTATTTAGTTGATATATATGGTAATCATACGAAATGTTACAAAAATAAAAACGATAAATTCTGACAACAAAAATTATTATAGAGAAATTATTTATAATTACATTATTTAACTGCAAATACTAAAAAGAATCAAATAACAAGTCTAATATAAAAGTTTAAAATTTACGTGAAATATAACTATGACATATAAACACATTTACTGTTGAGCTACCAATTTAAAAACAATTACAAAAGAAACAAGAAATTAATAATACATTTACAAATTAATCAGACGTTAATGGAATAATGAGAACCTTAAAACTTTTTTCGATATCGAGTATAGAGAAATCAACTTATTTACGACCTTTGCAATATGCTCACAAAAGAAATCAGCAAATTGAAATCACACAAAAACAATTGAATAAGTCAGTTAGGATATTGACATTTATTAAAAAAAAATAATGCTAATTGAAGAAAACTAAGAAAAATAAAACTGAAACAGATACGGAAGCAGAACATGATACAGGAGGGGAATACATAAGAGAGCGTCACATCTTGGGCGGCTATGGAATCGAAGTTATAACAGATATTTAGTTGTTCCCGATCTGCAGGTCCTATATACATACAAACATACTAATATACTATATGTCTACATATATTTGTATGCGTTTACGTACAAATCAGTTACAATATATAATTATTGAAAGTTGCCGATGAGGGAAATGAATAATGAGAGAGCATAGTTTAATCGTAACGAAAGATTTTAGGGCAATCACTGCTTGAGAAGATACGATTTTTAAAATAAGCTGTGTACTCAAGATGGAGTTATTTATATGTACGTAATACGTATATGTGTATATGCATATTATGGGAATATATTTAATGTTTTTGCGTTCTTTATATAGTATTCAGTATGTACATGGACCCCAATATCCGAAACCTAATCGTTTCAGTTAATCTTATGGGACGTTTGATGAGTTTCCATTTTGATCTTGCCTGAACATCAAATTGTACGGAATGGTATGACACAACTTGACGCCAAAACACTGCCAGAGCGCGAGATGCTTGAGAAGCATGGGGATGACGATTACCGTGTGTAAAACGTGTGTAAATTTCATTAATAAATATATAATAAATAATATGATAAATATATTAAGCAATTCGTTGAGCAGCAAAGTGAATAATGAATGCATGTAATTAAAAACGTACAAGAAAAAACATTTTAAAATGACACAAATGATCTCAATAATAGTTTTTCTTGCCTTTCCATTTTCCAAGAATTTCGTTTGATACACATACTACAGATACATACATACATAGTTAAAGTGACAACCACTGTGCTGTTTGTGCTAAGCGCAGTAAGTGCATATTTTATTATAATAAAGGTTTCTTATTTGATCAAACAGAAATCGAACAAACTTACTGAATATAATATGTTTAATGATAGCTGTTGCACGTAAAGCGTCACCACGAGAAATTTGAATAGTGTAATTGCTTAACGAGAATATTGAGATTTATTTATATATTAAGTAAGCACAGATATAACTTAAAGAATATAAAACACGTACATACACACACAGACACACACAGAAAACAGCAGAAACAAATAGACAGAAACAATCTGATGAACGTAAATATACAATCTGACACTTAATGTTAACTAGAACGCAATTATTTTATTAATTGAGCATTAATGAAAATTCAAATAATAATGATGAAATTAAGCAAAGCAAACACAAAACAAATATAAAATTAAAAAATAATTAAATAATTAAAAAATGCGTATTAATGTAATAATTACTTTTCAATTGAGAATTGAGAAATGCATTGCATAGTAAAGTGGATGAAGTGAATAGTGCAACATACATACCACACGTTAAGTGAAGGACTTTAAATGCATATACATATATATACACAGACACATACGTATATCGTATATAAACACACAATTATTTATATGGACATGGATTACATAACTACTGAATTAAATGGCATGTATATTAAGTATAACGAATAAATTAACAATTAATTTACTTGTAAGTAAATCTAACGCTTTAGTCTGCCACTTTGATTTTTGGACAAGGTGCGCAAGTCAAATTCAAATTCAACTTCAACTTAAAATTTCCATTACCATTTTCATTCCAAGATAAGCAAGAAATCTTTGGGCCAACAAAATTATGGCAGCTATCTATATTTCCAATCCATTCAATCCTTCATCTAGTTTCCCTAATCCAACGCAAAATCGCTTTTCCTTGATTCCCACAGTTCTAAACTCTTTTACTCATAAAATATTTCTCTTCATTTCAGCATATAATAATGAAAACAGTTAGACATAAATCAGTTTAGAACGAAATATATTGTAATTAATACAAGACACAATTATAAAATAAATTTAGCAAAATGAACAAAATTTTTAAACAAATAAAATTACAAGAAATAAAATTAAAAACCAATGCAAAATCTATTAAAATTTTTGCAAATTTTCTTAGTGTTGTGGCGTATTATCAACCCGGATGCAAGGCTTGCACTTAATAGATACACTCATTTAATTACATATCGCCATCCACAACTCTTCATACAGCTAAGTTCTAGCACTGACCATATAATATATAGATGGGACATTTCATACAACGAAAACGGTCTCGAAATTTCTTAGCGAGATACCCCAGTTCGATGCAACATAACCCGATCGGCTCACACGAACAGCTTCCAACAAGTTCGATCTCTCAATGTGCGAACCTACTAAGTTAATAGCGTTTTGTACGTCGTCTAGGGCGGATCATTTCAAATAAAACTGCATTCAAAGATCGTCCAAATTAAGACCATCATTTTTAGACCCCTCTACAAGCCCAGAATTATAAAGAAAACCGCTGTTTTGGGTATTTCAAAACTTTGATGGGCCATAACGTCGTCATATGTCAACCGATTTTCAAGTTTGATACAACTTTTCCAAGTTTCGGCATATTGAACAAAACTTCATTCAAAGATTGTCCAAATTAAAACCATCATTTTTGGACCCCAGTGTAAGCCCAGAATTATAAATAAAATCGGTGTTTCGGGAATTTTAAAACTTCCTTTAGCCAAAACTTCGTCATATGTCAACCGATTTTCAAGTTTGATGCCAATTTTTCCAAGTTTCGGCATATTGAACAAAACTGCATCCAAAGACTGTCCAAATTAAGACCATAGTTTTTGGATCCCTCCGCAAGCCCTGAATTATAAAGAAAATCGGTGTTTCGGGTATTTCAAAACTTCCATTGGCCATAACTTCGTCATATGTCAACCGATTTTCAAGTCTGATGCCAATTTTTCCAAGTTTCGACATATTGAACAAAACTACATTCAAAGATTGTACGAATTAAGACCATCATTTTTGGACCCCTCCACAAGTTCAGAATTATAAAGAAAATCGGTGTTTCGGGTGTTTCAAATCTTCCATTTGCCATAACTTCTTCATATGTCAACCGATTTTCAAGTTTGATGCAACTTTTTCCAAGTTTCGGCATATTGAACAAAACTGCATTCAAAGATTGTCCAAATTAAGACCATAATTTTTGGACCCCTCCACAAGTTCAGAATTATAAAGAAAATCGGTGTTTCGGGTATTTCAAAACTTCCATTGGCCATAACTTCGTCATATGTCAACCGATTTTCAAGTTTGATGCCAATTTTTCCAAGTTTCGACATATTGAACAAAACTGCATTCAAAGATTGTCCAAATTAAGACCATCATTTTTGGACCCCTGTGCAAGCCCAGATTTATAAAGAAAATCGGTGTTTCGGGTATTTTAAAACTTCCATTGGCCATAACTTCGGCATATGTCAACCGATTTTCAAGTTTGATGCAACTTTTTCCAATTTTCGGCATATTGAACAAAACTGCATTCAAAGATTGTCCAAATTAAGACAATCATTTTTAGACCCCTCCACAAGCCCAGAATTATTAATAAAATCGGTGTTTCGGGTTTTTCAAAACTTCCATTGGCCATAACTTCGGCATATGTCAACCGATTTTCAAGTTTGATGCAACTTTTTCCAAGTTTCGGCATATTGAACAAAACCGCATTCAAAGATTGTCCAAATTAAGACCATCATTTTTGGACCCCTCCACAAGCCCAGAATTATAAAGAAAATCGGGGTTTCGGGTGTTTCAAATCTTCCATTTGCCATAACTTCTTCATATGTCAACCGATTTTCAAGTTTGATGCCAATTTTTCCAAGTTTCGGCATATTGAACAAAACCGCATTCAAAGATTGTCCAAATTAAGACCATAATTTTTGGACCCCTCCACAAGTTCAGAATTATAAAGAAAATCGGTGTTTCGGGTATTTCAAAACTTCCATTGGCCATAACTTCGTCAAATGTCAACCGATTTTCAAGTTTGATGCCAATTTTTCCAAGTTTCAGCATATTGAACAAAACCGCATTCAAAGATTGTCCAAATTAAGACCATCATTTTTGGACCCCTCCACAAGCCCAGAATTATAAAGAAAATCGGGGTTTCGGGTGTTTCAAATCTTCCATTTGCCATAACTTCTTCATATGTCAACCGATTTTCAAGTTTGATGCCAATTTTTCCAAGTTTCGGCATATTGAACAAAACTGCATTCAAAGATTGTACGAATTAAGACCATCATTTTTGGACCCCTGTGCAAGCCCAGATTTATAAAGAAAATCGGTGTTTCGGGCATTTTAAAACTTCCATTGGCCATAACTTCGTCATATGTCAACCGATTTTCAAGTTTGATGCAACTTTTTCTAAGTTTCGGCATATTGAACAAAACTGCATTCAAAGATTGTCCAAATTAAGACCATAATTTTTGGACCCCTCCACAAGTTCAGAATTATAAAGAAAATCGGTGTTTCGGGTATTTCAAAACTTCCATTGGCCATAACTTCGTCATATGTCAACCGATTTTCAAGTTTGATACCAATTTTTCCAAGTTTCGGCATATTGAACAAAACTGCATTCAAAGATTGTCCAAATTAAGACATTGATTTTTGGACCCCTGTCCAAGCCCAGAATTATAAATAAAATCGGTGTTTTGAGTATTTCAAAACTTCCATTGGCCATAACTTCGTCAAATGTCAACCGATTTTCAAGTTTGATGCCAAGTTTTCCAAGTTTCGGCATATTGAACAAAACTGCATTCAAAGATTGTCCAAATTAAGACCATCATTTTTGGACCCCTCCACAAGCCAAAAATTATAAAGAAATTCGGGGTTTCGGGTGTTTCAAATCTTCCATTTGCCATAACTTCTTCATATGTCAACCGATTTTCAAGTTTGATGCCAATTTTTCCAAGTATCGGCATATTGAACAAAACTGCATTCAAAGAATATCCAAATTAAGACCATCATTTTTGGACGCCTGTGCAAGCCCAGAATTATAAATAAAATCGGTGTTTCGGGTATTTTAAAACTTCCATTGGCCATAACTTCGGCATATGTCAACCGATTTTCAAGTTTGATGCAACTTTTTCCAAGTTTCGGCATATTGAACAAATCTGCATTCAAAGATTGTCCAAATTAAGACCATCATTTTTGGACCCCTCCACAAGCCCAGAATTATTAATAAAATCGGTGTTCGGGTATTTTAAAACTTCCATTGACCATAACTTCGGCATATGTCAACCGATTTTCAAGTTTGATGCAACTTTTTTCAAGTTTCGGCATATTGAACAAAACTGCATTCAAAGATTGTCCAAATTAAGACCATCATTTTTGGACCCCTCCACAAGCCCAGAATTATAAAGAAAATCGGGGTTTCGGGTGTTTCAAATCTTCCATTTGCCATAACTTCTTCATATGTCAACCGATTTTCAAGTTTGATGCCAATTTTTCCAAGTTTCGGCATATTGAACAAAACTGCATTCAAAGATTGTCCAAATTAAGACCATAATTTTTGGACCCCTCCACAAGTTCAGAATTATAAAGAAAATCGGTGTTTCGGGTTTTTCAAAACTTCCATTGGCCATAACTTCGACATATGTCAACCGATTTTCAAGTTTGATGCCAATTTTTCCAAGTTTCGGCATATTGAACAAAACTGCATTCAAAGATTGTCCAAATTAAGACCATCATTTTTGGACCCCTCCACAAGCCCAGAATTATAAAGAAAATCGGGGTTTCGGGTGTTTCAAATCTTCCATTTGCCATAACTTCTTCATATGTCAACCGATTTTCAAGTTTGATGCCAATTTTTGCAAGTATCGGCATATTGAACAAAACTGCATTCAAAGATTGTCCAAATTAAGACCATCATTTTTGGACCCCTCCACAAGCCCAGAATTATAAAGAAAATCGGGGTTTCGGGTGTTTCAAATCTTCCATTTGCCATAACTTCTTCATATGTCAACCGATTTTCAAGTTTGATGCCAATTTTTCCAAGTTTCGGCATATTGAACAAAACTACATTCAAAGATTGTACGAATTAAGACCATAATTTTTGGACACCTGTGCAAGCCCAGATTTATAAAGAAAATCGGTGTTTCGGGTTTTTCAAAACTTCCATTGGCCATAACTTCGACATATGTCAACCGATTTTCAAGTTTGATGCCAATTTTTCCAAGTTTCGGCATATTGAACAAAACTGCATTCAAAGATTGTCCAAATTAAGACCATAATTTTTGGACCCCTCCACAAGTTCAGAATTATAAAGAAAATCGGTGTTTCGGGTATTTTAAAACTTCCATTGGCCATAACTTCGTCATATGTAAACCGATTTTCAAGTTTGATACCAATTTTTCCAAGTTTGGGCATATTGAACAAAACTGCATTCAAAGATTGTCCAAATTAAGACATTGATTTTTGGACCCCTGTCCAAGCCCAGAATTATAAACAAAAACGGTGTTTTGGGTATTTCAAAACTTCCATTGGCCATAACTTCGTCATATGTCAACCGATTTTCAAGTTTGATGCCAAGTTTTCCAAGTTTCGGCATATTGAACAAAACTGCATTCAAAGATTGTCGAAATTAAGACCATCATTTTTGGACGCCTGTACAAGTTCAGAATTATAAAGAAAATCGGTGTTTTGGGTATTTTAAAACTTCCATTGGCCATAACGTCGTCATATGTTAACCGATTTTCAAGTTTGATGCCAATTTTTCCAAGTTTCGGCATATTGAACAAAACTGCATTCAAAGATTGTCCAAATTAAGACCATCATTTTTGGACCCCTGTGCAAGCCCAGATTTATAAAGAAAATCGGTGTTTCGGGCATTTTAAAACTTCCATTGGCCATAACTTCGTCATATGTCAACCGATTTTCAAGTTTGATGCAACTTTTCTAAGTTTCGGCATATTGAACAAAACTGCATTCAAAGATTGTCCAAATTAAGACCATAATTTTTGGACCCCTCCACAAGTTCAGAATTATAAAGAAAATCGGTGTTTCGGGTATTTCAAAACTTCCATTGGCCATAACTTCGTCATATGTAAACCGATTTTCAAGTTTGATACCAATTTTTCCAAGTTTGTGCATATTGAACAAAACTGCATTCAAAGATTGTCCAAATTAAGACATTGATTTTTGGACCCCTGTCCAAGCCCAGAATTATAAAGAAAAACGGTGTTTTGGGTATTTCAAAACTTCCATTGGCCATAACTTCGTCATATGTCAACCGATTTTCAAGTTTGATGCCAAGTTTTCCAAGTTTCGGCATATTGAACAAAACTGCATTCAAAGATTGTCGAAATTAAGACCATCATTTTTGGACGCCTGTACAAGTTCAGAATTATAAAGAAAATCGGTGTTTTGGGTATTTTAAAACTTCCATTGGCCATAACGTCGTCATATGTTAACCGATTTTCACGTTTGATGCCAATTTTTTTCAAGTTTCGGCATATTGAACAAAACTGCATTCAAACATTGTCCAAATTAAGACCATCATTTTTGGACGCCTGTGCAAGCCCAGAATTATAAAGAAAATCGGTGTTTTGGGTCTTTCAAAACATCCATTGGCCATAACTTCGTCATATGTCAACCGATTTTCAAGTTTGATGCCAATTTTTCCAAGTATCGGCATATTGAACAAAACTGCATTCAAAGAATATCCAAATTAAGACCATCATTTTTGGACGCCTGTGCAAGCCCAGAATTATAAATAAAATCGGTGTTTCGGGTATTTTAAAACTTCCATTGGCCATAACTTCGGCATATGTCAACCGATTTTCAAGTTTGATGCAACTTTTTCCAAGTTTCGGCATATTGAACAAAACTGCATTCAAAGATTGTCCAAATTAAGACCATCATTTTTGGACCCCTCCACAAGCCAAAAATTATAAAGAAATTCGGGGTTTCGGGTGTTTGAAATCTTCCATTTGCCATAACTTCTTCATATGTTAACCGATTTTCAAGTTTGATGCAAATTTTTCCAAGTTTCGGCATATTGAACAAAACTGCATTCAAAGATTGTCCAAATTAAGACCATAATTTTTGGACCCCTCCACAAGTTCAGAATTATAAAGAAAACCGGTGTTTCGGGTATTTTAAAACTTCCATTGGCCATAACTTCGACATATGTCAACCGATTTTCAAGTTTGATGCCAATTTTTCCAAGTTTCGGCATATTGAACAAAACTGCATTCAAAGATTGTCCAAATTAAGACCATCATTTTTGGACCCCTCCACAAGCCCAGAATTATAAAGAAAATCGGGGTTTCGGGTGTTTCAAATCTTCCATTTGCCATAACTTCTTCATATGTCAACCGATTTTCAAGTTTGATGCCAATTTTTCCAAGTTTCGGCATATTGAACAAAACTGCATTCAAAGATTGTCCAAATTAAGACCATAATTTTTGGACCCCTCCACAAGTTCAGAATTATAAGGAAAGTCGGTGTTTCGGGTATTTTAAAACTTCCATTGGCCATAACTTCGACATATGTCAACCGATTTTCAAGTTTGATGCCAATTTTTCCAAGTTTCGGCATATTGAACAAAACTGCATTCAAAGATTGTCCAAATTAAGACCATCATTTTTGGACCCCTCCACAAGCCCAGAATTATAAAGAAAATCGGGGTTTCGGGTGTTTCAAATCTTCCATTTGCCATAAGTTCTTCATATGTCAACCGATTTTCAAGTTTGATGCCAATTTTTCCAAGTTTCGGCATATTGAACAAAACTGCATTCAAAGATTGTCCAAATTAAGACCATCATTTTTGGACCCCTCCACAAGTTCAGAATTATAAAGAAAATCGGTGTTTCGGGTATTTCAAAACTTCCATTGGCCATAACTTCGTCATATGTCAACCGATTTTCAAGTTTGATGCAACTTTTTCTAAGTTTCGGCATATTGAACAAAACTGCATTCAAAGAATATCCAAATTAAGACCATCATTTTTGGACCCCTCCACAAGCCCAGAATTATAAAGAATATCGGGGTTTCGGGTGTTTCAAATCTTCCATTTGCCATAACTTCTTCATATGTCAACCGATTTTCAAGTTTGATGCCAATTTTTCCAAGTTTTGGCATATTGAACAAAACTGCATTCAAAGATTGTCCAAATTAAGACCATAATTTTTGGACCCCTCCACAAGTTCAGAATTATAAAGAAAATCGGTGTTTCGGGAATTTCAAAACTTCCATTGGCCATAACTTCGTCGTATGTCAACCGATTTTCAAGTTTGATGCCAATTTTTCCAAGTTTTGGCATATTGAACAAAACTGCATTCAAAGATTGTCCAAATTAAGACCATCATTTTTGGACCCATCCACAAGTTCAGAATTATAAAGAAAATCGGTGTTTCGGGTATTTCAAAACTTCCATTGGCCATAACTTCGTCATATGTCAACCGATTTTCAAGTTTGATGCCAATTTTTCCAAGTTTCGGCATATTGAACAAAACTGCATTCAAAGATTGTCCAAATTAAGACCATCATTTTTGGACCCCTCCACAAGCCCAGAATTATA
Organism: Drosophila quadrilineata; assembly: GCA_018150725.1. NCBI lineage: Eukaryota > Metazoa > Arthropoda > Insecta > Diptera > Drosophilidae > Drosophila > Drosophila quadrilineata. The sequence continues at coordinate 340,228 of JAECWN010000452.1, forward strand.
AAGAAAATCGGGGTTTCGGGTGTTTCAAATCTTCCATTTGCCATAACTTCTTCATATGTCAAGCGATTTTCAAGTTTGATGGAACTTTTTCCAAGTTTCGGCATATTAAACAAAACTGCATTCAAAGATTGTCCAAATTAAGACCATCATTTTTGGACCCCTGTCCAAGCCCAGAATTATAAAGAAAATCGGTGTTTTGGGTATTTTAAAACTTCCATTGGCCATAACTTCGTCATATGTCAACCGATTTTCAAGTTTGATTCCAAGTTTTCCAAGTTTCGGCATATTGAACAAAACTGCATTCAAAGGTTGTCCAAATTAAGACCATCATTTTTGGACCCCTTCACAAGCCCAGAATTATAAATAAAATCGGTGTTTCGGGTAATTCAAATCTTCCATTTTCCATAACTTCTTCATATGTCAACCGATTTTCAAGTTTGATGCCAATTTTTCCAAGTTTCGACATATTGAACAAAACTACATTCAAAGATTGTCCAAATTAAGACCATCATTTTTGGACCCCTCCACAAGCCCAGAATTATAAAGAAAATCGGGGTTTCGGGTGTTTCAAATCTTCCATTTTCCATAACTTCTTCATATGTCAACCGATTTTCAAGTTTGATGCCAATTTTTCCAAGTTTCGACATATTGAACAAAACTGCATTCAAAGATTGTCCAAATTAAGACGATCATTTTTGGACCCCTGTACAAGTTCAGAATTATTAATAAAATCGGTGTTTCGGGTATTTCAAAACTTTGATGGGCCATAACGTCGTCATATGTCAACCGATTCAATTCATGCATTTGTGGAAGGTCAGGGTTTAAAATTGTCTTCCCAAGCTTCAAAAATCTTTCTGGAGCTAGAAATTTAATTTGGCACTCGAGAAGAAGTCCCAAGCATATTCACGCATACATGTAAATATGTGTGTACACAAAAGAAGCTATGCTTGTGTTTGTATATTCTGGCAGGCATTGATTTGGTGGGAATCAGCGATATGCAAAGCAATGATAAAGTAAAAAATATCCTGTAAGAAAAATGAAGGCGGCTGTACACACATGCTAAACTTTGTGCTTCAAAACACAGGTAGGCGAAAAAACTTTGCTGAGCTCGGACAGCAGCAAAGGGCAAAAATATGAAAATCGACTGGGGACCCACACACACAGTGACGAGTATGTGTACGTACAAGATGATGAGAGTGTATGTGTTTTTTGTTGTCATAGTTATGAAAATTGACAACAGAAATAGAGAGGCAGGCAAGCAGCAAGCTCTCAACAGCGAACAGCATAGGTTGTGAAGGACTCTCTATCATAATAGTAACATGCGGGCTCTATACGTCCGCCCTAGAAGACGTATAAAACGCTATTAACTCAGTATAGGTTCGCACATTGAGAGATTGAACTTGTCGGAAGCTGTTCGTGTGAGCCGATCGGGGTATGTCGCATCGAACTGGGGTATCTCGCTAAGAAATTTCGTGGCAGTTTTCGTTGTATGAAATGTCCCATCTATATGTTATATGGTCAGTGGTTCTAGCAGCAACTATTCATCGCAATACAAATTGTTGAATAACAGTGTGCGTATGTGTAATTCGATTAACCCATACGCCTGCGCACGGTCGTATATACGGCGACAATTGTCTATTCCAGTAATTAAGCGTATAATTTATAGTTATACCATGCTCAGCTGCAAAATACCACGTGCTTTACGCCTAGCTGAACAGATGAATAATAATATATGTATGTATGTGAGAGGTACATCAAAGTGCATTGCATACTTGAAAAGAATTTTACTTTAATCTTTAATCGTATTTTGATTGAGGATTGATTATCAAAAGTATCGAATAACATATTATTTCGACTCAATTCGATCCAATCCAATCTCTAAATTTGGCTTTAACAAATGATTAATATGCACTTTTAGATATCATTCAAGATATACAAGTATTCCAAGATGCTGCAGTCACAATAAAAATATGTTTGGAGTGCACCCCCAATTATTTAAGTGGATAAATGTCGATGAAAGTGAATTGTGAGCACTTTTGAAATTGCAAATTGAAGGAACTACATACAAGTCTCTGGGATTTGTAGGCGTATGTCAAATGTCAAATTGAGAAGAGAAGAGAAGACCGCAAGGGAGGCATCGTCTATTTCATGACATGTGAAAGTGGAGTGTGCTACGGTCTACACGATAGGCCTGTATAACACAAACATTCCAGCCATATATGCGAATGTGACATTGAGCATATGGTTGTATCTATCTATGTATATACATATGTACATACACTTGTACTCATTTATGGTCTGTGATCTAGGCAGACTCATCGCTGGGCAGCCAACGAAACGGATCATCGAATTTTTCAGTAGCAGTTCTACAGTCGTCGTGAACACATCACATATAGCGCTTTGTTCGCCGTGATCATTTGGTATATTAATGCGCAAATAATACCGGAGTGTGTTTTTTATTATGAGCAGGGGAAACAATTCTGTGAAAATCGGAGAGAATCTCAAAAAATAAATGAATCAAATCGAAATTTAAGCTGAAAATTGAAATTTGATGCGGAAGTTGTATAAAAGTGTGTCACTCTACACAGAATGAGTGTTCCCGTTCCCTCGTAACAATAAGTGCAAGTGCGTAAGGAACCTCATTTTTTAAGCAATATGTCAAAGTCACGCAATAGAACACAATCAAAACAAAAACAACGAAAAGAAAGAGAAAACGTAGATTGCTGCCGTGCTACGGCAACTGCCAACATAGAGAGATTTGAAAAGAAGGGTATTGTGCTGACTGTGTTACCTCTTCTGCTCGCGCTCTTTATGAACATATCCTCTGCGGCATGTGCGCGCGATCATCGGAGACAAACGAATCTTGAGGCAAAAGTCGGTTCGCATGTCGTCTTTAACTGTTATATAGATTTTCCATATGATTCCCCTATACCATACGTAGTGCACTGGAGCAAAGACGTAAGTCCAATGCATCAACATACACTCATAACGCATACATACGTTCGTTAGCTCTAATAAACAACATTAATTGCATTTTATTTAAAAAGTACTATTCAGTTATTTATCGTGTTTACCCGTCATATCATAATTTTTCAGTTCAGTCCATTCTAGCAATAACACATTTCGCTTTAAAACTATAAAAATTATTAATTTATCAAAAATTTACATGTTATAGTAGGTGTGTCTACTTTTTCATAAACAGACGCGGAATCCCGTGCGCTTGGTCAGCCTTAATTGCTGTTGTTGCTGCTTTTGTTGTCGTGGCAGTCAGTGGCAAGGGCATTGCAAGCGATGTGCCACAACATACTGCAACAGCGCCACATTGCTATCTCACATTTATTAAAAGGCTCGGCTCAAAGAGAATGGGAGAGGGAGGGCAGTGCTCTCACACACATTGCGATGTTTGGGTTGGCCCTGGCCACTAATTAAATCGGACCACATGCAGTCGTCGGAAATGACGTTGCCTTCGTATCTTTTTTGTGGAGCAGGAGTGCAGGACTTTTAAATTTCATTAAAAACGATGTCCTGATGTAACCTTTCGCGAAAGAATCGCAGACAGCTTAAATTAGAGTTGCGAATCGAGAATAAAGGTGTTAATGTGAAGTGTGTTACTTCAAAGTGATACTAAAAAGAGCTGCATTGAAAATGAGTTAAAACCGATCTCAATTGATTTCAATTAAATTGAATGTGACTTTTTGTTGACAACTGTGAGTAATGCAATTAAATTCAATTGCGCCTACTCTCATTTTGTGCTCAAGGCGGATAAATTGCTATTCATCACTCACACGGCCTATACAAAAAAACAAATATTTTAGATACATTTTGCTTTTAACACAAACACACCCATGTCTGACAGGTCCTACTTCTGTGTCTATTGGGATGATTGTACTGTAGTAAAGCTTAAAAATTGACTCGGTCACTGGGTCATGATGTCATATTAGATTCATTTTAATTGTGGATTTTTGCGTTATGCCTACACACACAATTTGACAAACATCACCGATTTAACTATGAATCGGCATCTGTGCAGGGATGAGAGCAATTCAGTGGCTTTCCGAAACGATTATTTGAAATAGACATCTCATGTGTTGTATAATTTAATGCACATATGCTTCCGCATATAAACATTGAAGGAAGTTTTCACTCCATTTTAATAAAAAATCAACATCTATTCCAAATCCAACCTTTAATTTGATGAAATATATGTTTGACGAAAGAAGATTTTTTAAGTCGACTACAAAGTTCGCGCTTGATTTAGAACTCACTCCCCCATATTTTCGAAAGCCATACAAAAAATTGCTATCAAACAAAAGTATGTGTGCGCACAATAAAATTCAACTTTTCACGGCCGTCTCAAAATTTGCAAGCGCAGTCTGGCTGAGCTGTAAAAAATTACCGGATAAATCAAGTTATGTTTGTAATTTGTTAGATAATGTTGATAAATGCACGCAGAGGTGACAGATGGCAATGCTAGTTGACACACAGTTGGGTGTACCTCGGCATCCCATCTCTTTGCTCGCCTTTGTCTTTCGTCTTGTGTTTTTCGTTGATCTAAATTATGGAACATTTCTATGTATATAAGCAAGTGCGGAATCTTTCTCACAGTCTCAACAGACTGTGATGGTATTGTTTTGGATGAGATTGACATTGATGTTACCCCAGGCTTCAGAAGTGCACAACCGGAAACAGACACGTATTTTAATTTTTATTTAAAGCACCAGTTGACAAATAATGTCAATAGATCAACCAACACTTGCGGCACACAATTAAAACTATTAAATTGCATCTGACTGACACCTTCTGCGGTCAACGGCTATCAATAACCTACACGACCGCAAATGCAACCAAATCCAAATCCGTCGCATTCGCTATTTTAATGATAGATAGGAAAAAGTATTAGAAAAATAAGCGCGGAGTAATGCTGCTTCTATTGGATTCATTTGAAAAAGATGAAATCCGTTAGAATAGCTGTCAGACATCTGCATAATTACTTTTTGTGTTTTTCATGGCTGAAGAGATATTAAATTGGACAGATTTTTAAGTTTTACACACATTTGTATTCCATTATTCCAATCTCTTTCTGAGATTGTATTTTCATTTCTGTTTCATATTGATTTTGTGTGCGGTAACTTACATTGACATATTCTTGTCACTTTTTTAGAAACTGTATTGGCTTTACTGAAAATTTTGAAAGTTTTTTGAAGGCCTTGCTTTAATAAATTGAGAAAAATATATACATATTGAGATTAGTTCATAGAACTACAATGCTTGACATGGCTTTAGGGTGGCGTTAGTATGCATTTTCATTAAGAGGTCTTCTCAATTTATGAGTGTCCACATAACAGAAGGACCTTATAAAGATTATGTTAGCTGGACATTTGGATTTTGTGAGCATACTATGTAAACAAACTTATAGGACCTTCATTTTCAGGCACTGATTGTGTGCCTCTAGTGTTTAAATTTCAAGGCTTTCGAGGGGTATGTGTAATATTATTTAGTGATATTTTGATACAGTATGTGAAGTTTACAAATTGAAGAATCCGCTTGAAAGTAAAATTTCTATACCTTTAATATCCAACAGAACAAAAAGATATTCACGTGGTACGAGAATGAAACCTTCACAAATGAATTGTTTACCGGACGTCTACATCTTGTAACCCATCCAGATTATGGCAAAGCCTCTGCGAATCTTACAGCCATACGAGAGTCTGACCAGGGCTGGTATCACTGTCAGATTATTTTTCCGAATCGAACTCCAAGTGTGCGAAACAATGGCACGAGTTATCATCTAGCGGTGGAAGCTGGCTCGCTTATCAGAATACCACCTGTGAATCAAACTATAATGGAGGGCCAGACAGCTTTTTTCCACTGTGTTATGAAGTTTCCGGAGACCTCAGAGGCATTCTGGTACAAGGACGGAAAACTTCTGCAGGAGATCCAAGATATGGAGCGGCGTGCGTATATGGGACCCGATGGCAGTCTCAGCATTGATCCAACAATGATGAGCGACCTTGGGAAATATGAGTGCAAAGTGCGGAGCAATACCGGCGAGCTGCAAACGGCCAAGGCTTTTCTCAACATACAATGTAGGTTATTTCGACTATAAAACATTTATATGTTATATGGCTCACTGCAATAACACTAATCTTAACAGATAAAGCTAAGGTTGTTTATGCGCCACCTGAAGTATATCTTCCCTTTGGTCAACCAGCCGTATTGGACTGCAATTTTCGGGCCAATCCTCCATTAAAGAATCTGAGATGGGAGAAAGATGGTCTCCTTTTTGATTCGTATAACGTGCCTGGCGTATTTTACAAGATGAACGGTAGTCTCTTCTTTTCAAAGGTGAATGAGAACTATGCGGGAAGCTATACGTGCACTCCCTATAATGACCTCGGCACCGACGGGCCCTCGCCCATCATTAGTGTAATCGTGCTGCGCCCACCTATATTCAGTATCACACCCAAGGCTATATACATACAGAAATTGGGAGAAACGACAGAGCTGCCATGCGAAGCCATAGACCGGGACGGAAACAATCGACCTTCTATTGTGTGGAGTCGGGTAAGAACTGTCCTTATTGTTCCAGAATCCAGTTTTTACTGCCCGCTTGGATATATACAAGTGCTGCGCCCACTCAATGAGTTAACTGGTTATTGTCCCAATGCTGATTTTTTTAACCAATTTTGACGCAGAAAGATGGCCAGCCCCTGCCAATGGACCGGTACAGCTTTAGCGGTGGCAATCTGACCATCACAAATCTCATCGAATCGGACCGGGGCATGTATGAATGTTCAGCAACCAATGAAGCGGCAACGATTACAGCCGAGGCCGAATTAATGATTGAGAATATATCACCCCGTCCTCCATATAATCTAACAGCGAACAGTACTGAGACCTGTATAACCCTACGTTGGCAGCCAGGTGATCTGCTCTTCTAACTGCAAATACAAACATCATAACTAAAGATACTCTACCTCCACAGGCTATCTTAGACCCAATTTAGAGTATACTGTCTGGTATCGATTGAGCGATGCTCCGGAGTGGCGAACTCTTCGTGTGCTTGACAAAACCACAATGGAAGCGACCGTACAACACCTAAGACCTGGTAGAGAGTACGAGTTCATGGTTCTCAGTCAGGACAAGCATGGAGATGGTATATTTAGTAAACAGTTCCGGTTCAAAACACAGGGTAATGCATACAATAATCGCACATTCCTAACTTTTACTAATAAGCGAAGAGTGACTTTCAGCATCGCCATTGCGAGTGGAAGACGTTGAAGTGCAACAACTACAAAATAACAACGAAATGCCCATCATTGGTGGCATACACGCCCCATGGAATTTGAGCATCATAAATAATCCACAAGGCTGGCTATTGCACTGGGAGCATCCGCAACAGAGCTTCCAGCCCTCGAGTCCATACACAGTGCGTTGGTGGAAGGAACCTGAACATTTTCTTATAGGCACTGCCGAAACTTTCGATAATTTTTACCAATTGCGTCACCTGAAGGAAGATGCCACATTCAAGATTCAAGTGCTTATCATTGGCGCCAACAATCAACAATCGGCCAGCCCAGAGCTAATATTGGAAGTGCCGTCGCAGAGGAAGGTCCGTGCTTTGGTTATTGGCAGTTCAGTTGGAATCATCTTTTTACTATGCGCCCTGTGCGCTTTTTTATACGTGAAACGTAGTTGCTTCCGGCATCTCTTTGCAAGAGATAACAATGATACTTGCGGCGATGAGGACATGGGAGAGAGCGGCGACTGCGACAGTGACCAGGACCGGGACAGTGAGAAGATTCGACAATCTTCCTGAGTTATGAAGAACTGGTGAATCTTTCTGAAGTATTGCGCTAATTCAATTTGAGATTTTCAAAAGATCGGGGATTTCATAAAATACGATTAAGTTATAAATATTTGAGAAATTAAATTAACTAGAACTTCAAATGCTATCGCGAGCTTCTTTTATATATAAAAAAGATTATGCTTAAAATTGAGTAAAATTTAAATACGCGCCAAATGGGCAGCACTGCACCAGCAAAGCGCGTACACACTATGGTCGTCTCTGTTGCTTTTCTGAGTGCAAATAGGGAGAAACTTGATAAGAGAAAAAGCTTGCTAAAAGCTTTAAGTTGAATTACATGTTTATATTATTTTTGAATTTCGTTCCATCTAATTTCATTGTTTAAGAAAAGACATGAACAAAAAATTAGGAACTAGAGTCAAAAATTACAAACAACATACAACAGCAAAAATATCACAACAATAGCTATAATTAACCAAAATTTCGGTTAAAATTTGAAAAAGTTATGACATCTCAAAGTTGGGTGGAAATTCGTATTCATAAAATTAACGAATTTAGAATCTTTTTGGCACATATTGGGTCATATCTATCAAAATACTCTTCAGAAAGACATCAAATAAAATTTAAAATGAAAAATCTGAATTCAATTTGAATGCAGAATTAATCTGTGATCAAACACATTTAAGAAAATCAAATTTTCATAAAAATTGGTTGAATTTTGGCAAAGTTATGCCATCTCAAAGTTCAGAAATAGCTCAAAACAATAATTTTAGCACTTTGAAGAACTTCTTGACACATTAATGGCGATATCTCTGACATTATTCTTGAAAATCGGTTTATATTTTGCAAAATTATGCAATCTCATAGTATGGAGGAAAATTCATTTTCATAAAATGAACAATTTTCGACCCTTTTTAGCACATTTTGGGCCATATCTCTGAAAATACTTATAAAAAGCAGAGTGCTTGTTTTGAACCCTACAATCGATTTACATCAAAAGATTGGGTCGAAATTTATTTAATTTTTTTTTCGTATTTTGACTCTCTGAATGCAAATAGAAAATGTTTGCAATTTCAACCATCCAAATTAAATAAAATCGTTTCAAAAATCAAAATGGGAATTCGATTGCTCCAAACACAGTTATTTTCAAATTAGTTAAAAGTTTGGTGGTTATTCAATTTAATTAAAATAATGTTAGTGTCAGAAAATACGTACTTTAAAAGTTGAATGAGCATTGATTAAAATGCTTCAATGTAATCTTTTACTTCCGCGCTCTTGCAAAACGCTGTTCAAAATATCAACAATCGAAAGCACCAAGTTCATTCAGAACGCTCTAATCTATAATTCTGAATAAATAAGGTCAATGCCAACATAGACAACATATAACAATACAAAACTAGAACAGCTGAGTTTAATTCCAAAATTCATGTAGTTTTATCAATACAGAGTAAGTTTGTTTTGCATATGATCACCCCTAGCCAGTTTCAGGCCCTGCTCTCTATGTATGTACATATGTATGTATCTACATTTGGATGTATTTATCTATATACATACATATTACGTACATATGTGAGTGCATATGTGTATGTAATACAGACGATTACATACATGTTATACATATATACACCATTGCTTTGTATGCCGTTTAAGTGCAGAAAGCGTAAGGGCAAAGTATTATAGCTCAAAGTTCGAACCTTTGTAATATAAATTATTAAGGAGAGATTTTTTTTATATTTACAATACATATGCATGTTCACATTAACAAATTAAATTCAGCAGAGAGTATTAAAAAAAAAGTTTACTCAATTGCAAAAGTTTTCGTTAAAGTCACAAAGATTTAAAATGAGTATGAAATGAGAGTGCATGTGCACTCAGCACATATGCAGCTCGACTGCATTGGGCATGGGGTATTATTATTTCGTATTTACGATCAGCTGTTTGCAGTCAGCTGAAGCAGACTATACACACATACACAAACTAAACATGCAGTGCGATGACACATGCGCATAACATCGCCAGCCCTACACAGCACAGATAAGGGGAGAGTGAGCGGTGAGCGTAAGCAGTAACACAATATTTAGAAACACACCAACAAAGCAACACAAAGAAGAGAGAGAGATTGAGGGAGCGTGAACGGCATTACCTCCACCTACCGTATCTGTGATGCACGAAATAACAAAGCGGCGTCGCGTCGATTCGTGTAACAGACACTAACACATTTGTTCCCACATGCATTCATACGTACATCTGGATATCAACAAAGCAAGAGCATATACGACTGAGAGCATGTCTGCCACGAGAGAGATGCAGACAAAGAGACTGAGAGCGAGAGCGAGAGAGTGGTAGACATTGGCGTAGCTTAGCAGCAGCATTAGGCGTGCTCGCAGTTTCAGTTCTTTTTCGTTCGTGCTGCGCTCAAGTCTCCTGCCGTTGGGGAAAACTCGTCGCGCTGTTTAACAAAAAACTCGTTTAATTCTTTTTGTTGTTTCTGCTGAGGTATCTTAAATTAGCCCAAAAGACAACAGGGAACGGATCCAGCAGTGCCATCAGGTCTCAATTTATCTGGAGACACTGCTGTTGCTTTCAGTGTAGTGCTCAACTGCTCTACTGCCATGTATATCGCTTTGTTTTTCGCATCCCAACAATGTCTCTGATTAAACAAAAATGAAAAATAAATATAATACAATTACGTATTAAATTAAAATTCAAAAAAAAAAAAGAGCGTACCGCACAGACGAAGAGAGAGAGCATGTGAGAAACAATTTATAACAAAAATTCATGTAAAATAGTATTCTGCTATGGGCCTAAAATGATACAAAACTAAAGCTGCTGGCAACACAAGTATCTAGTATCTCTAAACAGCCAAACGAGCTCAAGAATAGACGGAGTTTCTCTTATAAGAAATAACTAATAAAAAGTAGAAAAGAAAAAGAATTAAGAACAAGTTTATGGTTGAATTTCATTCCATGAAATAAAGGTGAGCATCAACGATACGAATCCGTCTGAATGTGTGTATCTTTGTACATATATACATCATACATTTACTTTTAAGTATACGGAAGGTAATCTGAGGCACCACATGAAATTGCGTAGTCTCTCTTAGAAGACTTCTCTTGGTGGTTGCAACTTGCCACCCCTCCCAGTTCCACAATGCAAGTCACATGCACGCAAACATCACCACCAAATTCAGTGGCTACATCTGATGATGATGGTGATGACGGTCTGTTTACGTTTGATTACCCATTTCCTCCCCTCGTGTAAATATTGCTTTTTCTGTTAGTTTTCAGTTGCTAACATAATACTCTCGATCAAATTTTTCGAGTGATATGGCCGCCATAGAAACAGCGTGCTTATTTTAATTTTAACAAAACAAAAAAAAAATGTATCTTCAAATGCCTTCCCGTTTCCTACATACATATTACTTACAAACATACATAAATATGTATGTTTGAATGTATGCATATATGAACGTATGTATTGAGCGCGCGTGCGTGCTGTTATATCTCTCGAATTTGAGCTCTCTGCTCTCTGGTTGACTTGGAACTCTCTCTCTCTCGCTCTCTCTCCATCTATCTATCTTTCAACACTCGGCAGAGTGAACAACTAAATTTGCAAAACATTTTAATATTTGATTGTTTACGGACGCAAATTGTTTATGGCTGTTATTAGGCCTTATACAAAACTTTGCTAAAAATTCATCCATTTGGATCACTTGTTTTCCTAACATTCAATTTTATCAAGTGTTGTGATAATATCTTTCGTAGAGAAAATTGTTAAGGTAGGACAATGTGAAGGCATGAGCATCAGGTATGTGGTGACAAGTAATTAAATGTTAATGAATACATGAACATTTCACTCGTTATTAACATGACTGAATGAATGACTGATAACATGCCCAGCTGGGAGCACTTGGCCAGACGAAGAAGTAGTTTTGGATGGAAAGAGATTAAGATTATTATGTATGGGAACAATAACGGGAAAGGCAATTATAGAAGCTCTTTACACAGTAGTCGCCACGAAGATAAACCAATCAATTGCTACCTCTTATCAGAATCGTTGCTAATCGTCGCGTCAAATAAATCTGTAATAAACCTATGTATTGTATATGTATACCCAGGCACCTTATATAGTACTAATTCGTTGAATTGTGAATCGCTTTAAACAGTTGCAATCTTATCAGAGGTGGCACCTGCCACCTGCCAAAGCATCCAATCCAGTCCCCGTTCTAACGAGTGCAGCTAAACTTGAGGCTTTCGATTGCACGTGGATATTGCGCCAGAAAGCGAGGTTTTTGAACTCAGACTTACTTTCTGAAAGTACTCCAATTTTGTTAATAACTGTCGTATCTGAGCATTTGAACGGGCAATTCCAGATGATTCGATTCGGAACACATTTTGTACTATTCACCACACTATATGGATTTCCATTCAATTCGAGAGATAGCTTTTTAATAAAGAACCAATTTTGATGAATTCATTTGCAGCCACTTGGAAGAAGCACAGGAGATGGAAAGGAGATTGCATTATTCATTGACTTCCAACTTCGTAAATAAACGATATGCCAAGAAATTGTGAACTAGAAAGATAAACAATGAATTATTCATCACATCTGTAACTTGATTCGGAGCATAAACTAATATGTAAATGATTCCAAAGGGAACTTCATTTGAAACCAACAAGAGAGATATTAATATAAACAACTTTAAATACAAACATATGTACATACATAAACATATGCTTACATCGACTGACATCACATCCTAATGCCAATTGCAGTTGTCACAACTGAATCAACAAACATAACATAAGTATACCATACACACCCACACAGACACAGTAAGGTTGTGAGACATGGATGAACTGCTCTCATCAAATGCTCCACTAGTGGAGAAGGAGAATGCCTGCAACGCCACGATACTGCCTGCTAATAGTTCATCCTCAACTACAGTTCACTATAAGAATTGCAACAACAGCGCAACAACAACAGTCTCATCGCACCCAGCAGAGCAGGAGAGATCGGGAGCCGGCAGCATCACCAGCTCAGAGCCAATGCCACTGCTAAACCAACTGCAGGCACTGCCCCTACAGAAGACCAACGACCTGAAGCAGTCCAATGCCAACTATGGGTGAGTAGCATTCTTGGTTCCATTTCATCATTTCGCCTTCAAACAAACCAACATAATGGGATTAGCATAGGTTCTCAGTCAGTACACATTGTCTGGGTCAAAATTAAGGGCTTCTTCCTGATTGACCCAAATTACTTCCCACTAGCACGGAACCAACCTCACTCCATAAACTTGGGAGGCTTATTAGGTCATAATTCTCACTTCTCTCTGGATAATCGGCCAAATCACGCGAGTCAAATGTGCTCCCAACAAATCGTTCCAGACCTGGCCAGGACAGGAGGGTGTGTTGTGAATAGCTAATTAAACTTGGCTAAAAATAAATATCTATGTAGAGCAGTCTGTCTGTCAGAATGTCATCTTTCTGGGCCAACAATCGGTTATCCTACGAAGCGATACATGCACACAAAAGGTGTGTCTCTGTCTCTATCTCGGCTCGAATGGAAGTCGAGGGCCTAACAGAAAATCAATATCCATATCCAACACATGCAACAACTGTAGCTCACCTCCACGTATCATACTTGAGAGAAGCTTAATTATTAAGAGTTGCAATATTCTTATAAAATACTATCTTATTCTCAGCTGTTTAATTGAGAACAGCTGTTGGGTTTTGGGGCTTATCCTGAATTCTAGGAGTATGATTAAAATGCCAATGTAAAGTCTAATCGAAATTTTAAAATCAATACCACCTGTCCTGATTTTATTATTAAAAGGCCATGCAGCAAATGCACAGCAGGACTTCTCTCTCTCTCTCTATTTCTATCTGGATGTTCTCTTGTTAAAACCAAAGCTAGAACAATGGAATATGGGAGCATTGTGAATGACTGAAATATACTTTCACCTTCCTAGACTATGCTGTTTCCCGGCTGTCGTCGACGTCATAAATAATAAGCCACAACGCATACGCATACAAACTGGGATGCTCTTTCTCATATGTAAGGACTCTCTCATTCATAATGTAGCGAGTGGGTCCACGGGTCGTATACGCAATTATAGCAACTATAGCAACTACTAGCTAAACAAACAAATATGTAACTGAGCACAAGGCTGAAGCTAACAAAGTCAAAGGAACATCGTCAGAATACAATAGAGAAGAAAAGTACAAAAGAACAAATAAAAATCGAGCCCAGACTCAGCCCTCAAATACTCTTACTCAATCTTACGCTATTTATAGTCCCAACTGTATATTGGGCATGTGCATTTACTTGAAACTCGAAAGACATTCCGAGTCAACTGTTAGACAACCCCTGCCAACCAAAAGAGCATTAGTAAGTCTTTGATACTGTAGGCACTAGTAGCTCGTGGCAACGCTGCCGATGTGGGCATGGAAAAATCGAATAAACCGACAAGTTGTCCTAACGTCGGCGTAGTCAGTTTCAATTCAGTTGGTTTTTCAGTTTGGCTCTCTCCTTACGGGCATATTGGCGTTGGTGTTTGATTCTGTTTTTTGTGTTTTGCGTTATTTAGGTGCTTCAATTGACCTTAAATAATTATGTGAATATAACATATGTCGTTCATAATAAATTGTGATGAAGAAAATACTTGTACGAGTGAACGAAGTCAAATCTCAGCACGATTCAGCTAGTGATTCGGTAGAGGCGAATTGCGAAGTGTGACGAAGATTATGCAATTCCAATGAAGCCCACGCGGAGACACCCTACGAAATGGTTCATTGCAGGCACTTTCACTGAATGAAAAAGACCTACAGACAAAATGGCGCCTTTGCCGCTATGTTGCTAATTCCTGTCAGCTTGTGAATCCTTCGAGACGTCAAGGCAGCCATAAAAGTATGCCTCACCCCCACACCTTTGCCAGACACATTGACCTTTTCCCACTTGCCGAGGTCAACTAGCAACCGAGGCATAAGGTGTTTCCCTTGACTCTCCGACATAAAGAGAAGGTATCCCTTTGAGAAATCAAAACTAGAAATTCGCTGAACGTGATGTGTAAATTTGCGCATTTCATTGTTTTGTGCTTGAACATGTGCCAACCCAGGGAAGCTGTCGCATCTCATTGAGAACGGGATTTGCCAAAAGACTTTCATTTGAATATGTTATTGTGTTGTGCCTTATCAGGTTTCTAATTGTTACTAAACGCTGATGATCTAACACTCTTAACTAGCTGATATCTACACCCAACAAGAAGCACAACATTAATTTGCTTCTTCTAATTGAGAACAGGCTCTAAACTACTGTTGTGCTGTATATATATGTATACGTATATGTGTACATATATTCATATAAAATCATACATATTAATGGCAATGATTTAGAATTTCAGTTATATTAGGAATAAGCTCAGTTACCCAGTTGTTTGTTATTAAGTTCTTAATTGTCGCTAAACCCCGATGATCTAATGTGTTCACCAGCTGATATTTCCGGTTAGTTTTAATCAGTGCCAAGCAACAATGTAACTAAATGTGATCCCAAAGTCGACCACATAAATACCCATACCCATAACCGTAACTAGGGTGCTTTTAACAGTAGCAGCTGGTTTATGGACTAATAATCAATCAATAATAATGGCCTTTTCAATTGCCTGACGCAGCAAGAACAATATTTTCCTCAAGTACTAAATATCTGAGTAGGGTACCCCACAGTCGACACTCGTTTTTTCTCTAGATAAATTCTTTGCAATAAGCTTCCTCCACACTCTTTCTCGTTCTCTCGCTTCCAAGATTTTCTCCAGTCGTGTGCATGCCGAAAGAGCGTCCGTCATAAAGTGTTGGAAGTGCGCTTTTGCAAAGTTGAGTTCGCTCGGGGTTTCGTTTCGCTCTCGGTTCGTTAACATTAACATGCACTTAACGAATCCAAGCCAAGGCGAATCTAAGTGCAAACGAGTGCATGCGCACTCAGAATGTACTCAGCCAGCCCAGCTGCTGGGTGCACGCGTACCGAGAAATAATTCGCGCGGGAAATGCTTCACACCACAGAAAATGAGACAGATATAGAGACGGAGACAGAGGCAGGCCCTCGGCCTCACAATACGAGCTAACAGATGTGGTAATGATAATTGTAGTGGTAATGGTTTGCGATTCCGATTCCGTTTGTTGACTATGTGGGGGGTTGTGGGGAATGCGGTGTACGCTGCAGTGACTCGTTTTTTATCGAATATGCGAACGGCGGCGACAAAGCAATATGACAACTGTATGTGTGACGTCGCACGCTTTGATTTCGATTGTTCGTTGTTGGTTTGGCGAATTGCTTCAACTTCGCTGCGTCGACCGATAGGCAACAGCAACAGTTAACAGCTGACTTGACTTGTCAGTCATTGCTCTCGGCCGCAAGTAAGTTGTTGGACAGGTCTCTGGCGCAATCTCTTTTAGTTCTTTTCTGCATAACATATGTAGCTAGACTGTAGCTTGCGGTTGCCGAAGATGTTTGCGATTGTGTTTTCGAGTCTAGAGAACAAAATTGGCATAAAATTACAATTATTGGGCCCACAAGGCACGGCCATAGAGAACGTGCATTTCAATTGATTATTCATATTCAGTAGACGGAAGCGGCGCTACCTATTCGAATTTATGCAAATGAATCAATGGAATGAATATTTGGCTAGTCGATTATCAACAAATTTATTTTGTATTTATACATGCTGCTGTTAATATATGTATATATCAGAATATTTAATTGTTACTCGAGTCTAATTGGGTTCAGTTGGTAGAATTACACTTCTAACCCACTGTATCAATCAATCTTAAATAGTTTGCACTCGAAAATGTAATATTTATGATTGTCAAGTCGGCCGACCGGGCGTATACTTAATTGTGGTGATGTCGGCGCACTCTGCCGATGCATCGACAGTGTGTCACAGCACACGAATGTGAATGAGATTCTGTCGTGACTATCACACGGCATTTTATGAATGAAAATGAATCCGAACTTTGCTCTTTCCTTGGTGGGGAATGGAAGGCAAACTGATGGGGAATGGGAAAGACTTGTGGCAAGGCAAACGAATCTCATGACTCAGCAATGCTGATAGCAGTTGATTGAGTGACCATTTACATCGTTGAGCAGCAATTGATAAACTGGCAAACACGCATTACATGCTGAAGAAAAGAGAAAAACATAGAAGGAAGATGCGCTTCTGATGACAATTATCATGCCAAACAGCTTGGAATTGACATTAATCAGCTGCAGCAGTAGCGCTGACAGCAACGCAACAGCTACAGGATGCATCATCGCAGAATCATCTTCAGAACGCACACGCTCCGCCTATGTTGAGTCCTATACGGATATGCTGCAGGATGTCGCCAAGGGCAATCTTCAACGCACTCAACGCTCGCTCTCCTTTGTCCAAACGAAGCTGACAAAGAATGGCTGCGTGAGTGCCCTCCAGCGACCCGAGGACGTTGCTACATGTTGGCTAAAGCCACTTAAGTAGGGCCCATACCAATAAACCAATCAATCCATTTTTCAATTACAATGAAATTTACAATTTTCATCCTTCTTGATTACAGGTCGCAGAATAATCTCTGCAACGGCAGACTCAACACCAACAGCAACAGCAACACGAACAGCAGTAACCATGCTCATGTCCCGAAGATACAGAACAATAGCAACAGTCCGAATGGGCAGAAGAAGGGCACCATATCTTTGTCGCATCTGCCACAGCGGCCGCCAGTGGACATCGAGTTCTGTGATATCTCCTACTCGGTGCCCGACGGTCACATCCGAGGATTCAAGACTATTTTGAAGAGTGTATCGGGCAAGTTTCGCAATGGCCAGATAACGGCAATTATGGGACCCTCGGGAGCGGGAAAGAGCACACTCATGAATATATTAGCCGGTTACAAGTAAGTTAAATCTGCAGTAGCCTACAGATATATTTATGAAAGGTATCTTTTGTCCTTGCAGAACTTCTCAGTTGAGTGGATCGGTGTTGATCAACAGCAAGGAGAGGAATCTGCGACGGTTCCGCAAACTCTCCTGTTATATCATGCAGGACGATGTCCTAATTGCCAATCTAACTGTTCGGGAGGCCATGATGGTGGCCGCCAACCTGAAGTTGGGCAAGAATATGATTAATTACGCGAAGATAGTGGTTGTGGAGGAGATACTGGAGACGATTGGCCTGAAGGAGTCGGTCAACACGCTCACCTGTAATCTGTCGGGTGGCCAGCGGAAGCGCTTATCCATTGCTTTGGAACTGGTCAACAACCCACCAGTCATGTTCTTTGACGAGCCCACCTCCGGCCTGGACAGCTCCACCTGCTTCCAGTTAATTTCACTGCTCAAATCATTGGCTCGTGGAGGTCGCACCATTGTCTGTACGATTCATCAGCCCTCGGCACGTCTCTTCGAGAAGTTCGATCATCTATATCTGCTGGCCCAGGGTCAATGTGTATACGAGGGTCGAGTGCACGGCCTGGTACCCTACCTATCCTCCCTCGGCTACGAATGCCCATCGTACCACAATCCGGCCGACTATGTGCTCGAGGTTGCTTCCGGAGAGTACGGCGAGGCAGTGCCCAAGCTTGTTGAGGCTGTCAAGAGCGGAATTTGTAAGAAATACATGCACAAGGACTACGGACTTAATTTAGCTCATGCCAAGGGCATTTCCAACGATATCATTAAGGGCAATGGCAGTGGGACGGACAACTGCGCCAATATTTCTACGGCACCATCGTCTGTGGCTCCGGCGACTGCCACTATTACTCTGGAAGACGAAAAGCCACCCAAGGCACTGGAATCCCTTGGCGATGATGATGACGAGTTAACGGAGCTGAAACCACCGAAACTGGAGGCACAGCAGTCCCAGAACTCGGACTGCAGTATCATCAACATGCCCACTACCAACGATGACAGCTGCAGCTTCAGTTCATCCAAGGGCGGCCAAAGTCAGAACGCGGTTTCTGGCGGCACCAATGCCGTAGTAGGATGTATGACCTCGCTGCTTGACTCACATGAGAGCGTGGTTACACTACCCAACAAGACAGGATTCCCAACCAGCGGCTGGACACAGTTCTGGATACTGCTGATGCGATCCTTCCGCACAATCATGAGGGATAAGATGCTAACCCACATGAGACTGGCCTCTCATGTTATTGTTGGAGCAATCATTGGCATGATCTACTACGACGTGGGCAACGAGGCTAGCAAAATAATGAGCAATGCTGGCTGTATCTTCTTTGTATCCCTATTCACAACCTTTACGGCCATGATGCCCACTATTCTGACCTGTAAGTCCCTATTATACAACTTCCAATATAAGAGATTCTAATTTTTTTGTTTTCCACAGTTCCCACTGAGATGTCGGTATTTGTGCGGGAGCACCTCAACTATTGGTACTCTCTGAAGGCCTTCTACTTTGCTAAAACGATAGCGGACATTCCCTTTCAGGTAAGTTTAGAGTCAAGTCAAATGAGGCAGTCCTCCTGAGGTGTCCTATTGCATTTCAGATTGTCTTCTCGAGCGTCTTTGTGCTGGTGGTATACTACTTGACATCGCAGCCCATGGAACTGGAACGCATCTCCATGTTTGTGCTGATCTGTGTGCTGAATTCTCTGGTGGCGCAATCTCTGGGTCTACTTATAGGTGCTGGCATGAACATCGAGACGGGGGTCTTCTTGGGTCCCGTTACCACCATTCCAACGATTTTGTTCTCGGGATTCTTTGTCAATTTCGATACAATACCAGCGTACCTACAGTGGGTCACCTACGTGAGCTATGTGCGATACGGTTTTGAAGGTACCACAGAGTCAAATATTATATCAATTCCCCAGCATAACGTTTTACTTCTAACAGGTGCTATGGTTTCCATATATGGCATGGATCGCGCCAAGCTGCACTGCAACGAGATATACTGTCATCATCGAGTACCCAAGAAGTTCCTAGAGTGGATGTCCATGGAAGATGCGCGCTTCTGGGTGGATGCAGTGGCTCTGATTGGTATATTCTTCGCGCTGCGCATCATTGCGTATTTTGTGCTACGCTGGAAACTCCACATGATACGCTAAGTCCCATCCAATCCCCCATCATCATCCCCCAATTAAAAGAAAAATTGTAAATAGAGAAGGACGCGCAATAGGAATTTATGTTCGTTTACTGTAGTTAGGCCTAGATTAATGGTGCTTTGATATTACGTTTCTCAATTTTCGATCATGAATTTTTACCCTCACAATTACTATAGATGTACAGTAGAAATTGATAAACATTCATTAAAAAATTTGATGAAAATTCAGAGTAGGCAACATCTAACGCAGAGCTCCCAAATACTTGGCCAACATAAATCGGAGTCGGAATACGAACACGAATTACCATTTAAATATTTAGATAATTAAGATTTTACACTTACCTACCCATATTATAGAGATGTAGGCACGTTCTCTTAAATTCATTCAAGAGCAAATCTTGTGACCAAGCAGAAGAGTCTGAAATTAAATAGGTTGGCAATTAATCAAATTGTAGAAGTTGATAGAATAGTTTGGCCATCGCATGGAAAATCAATTAATGATATCTAAATATAAATAATTTCCACCTTACTCAAATCAAAGTTCTTTTGATCACCCCGTATCCGTCCCTATGTTGACTCCCAGTCGCGACGTTATAAACAGATCCACCTTTTGCCAACCGTTAGCAGCTACCTATACAATTGAAATCTATCTACTGTTACTGCTATGTTCTTAGCGGGATTGAATTGATTTGCTAGAGGGATAGTTAGGAACGTGCTTAGAGCCGAAATGAAATGGAACCGAGACGAAATGATAATGATAATGAGAGAGAGAGAAGGGGATACCTTGTGAGAAATCGCTCGTGTCCAGGCAATACTGGTGATATGAAGCAATTATTACTATTATGGTTAATATTATTATTCTTACGTGAAGTGGATTAATCTTCGATAAAAGCGAGTTTGTAATTTAGAGCATACGTGTGATTGTCATGATTTACATTTTAGTAGATGCTTAGCTGAGATCACAAGTAAACAGCATAATTATATAGCAATACAATATTATTAAAAACAATATGAGTTAAATATGTTTGTAAATCCAACCAATAAGGAAAGGCCAACAAATCAAAGCCAAAGAATGTAATCAGAGCGGAGCGGCATTCATTTATCCCAGAATAAGTTATACAATACTACATAATGTTTGTGATATTTGTAATTGAAATTATGCAAATTAGAACAAATTTAAATTTAACACTTTCGTATCATGCAATTTGTATTTCGGCAAAGAAGCTTAGAGAAACAGCAAGTTGTATCCACATATTCAGCATCCTCTAAGGAGCGACATTTGGAAGAAAACAACGTTGTCTTCTTGCGGGCGACCATAAATTAAGAATCAACCTAAAACATATTGTGTACTATATACTCTTAGCTCTTAACCGAAACAAAAATAAATGTAATACAAACATATATTTAAATCGCATGTTCAATTGTATGATAATATAAAAGATACACTCAGACACAGTATAAACCATACACAATCATACAACCACTGTAGAGTATTTTTAATAAAGAAACCAAATATATAATATTGAGAATATTAAAAATAGTTCTATTGATACTATATTCGTCTGTCTACAAACGTTGTGAAAATATTTATTTTTTTTGAATGCGCGCCAACAAAATTGTAGCAATATAGTTGTCTCGCTCTAACACTGGCTATTCAGTGAGCAGCAAAAATATTTCGTTAAGTTCGGTGGTTCATGTCCATGCTAAGTGCTGCCCATCAGAAGAAGCTTGCAATAAGCTTTTGGCTTCGAAAGGTCTCAAAAGCTTCTTGCAAGTATTTTTAAATTCGAAACAAAAATAGTTTCGTTACCTTTATTAAATATACATTTAAAGAGCTTATTATATGCCGAGTATTCGATTCTAGTCATCAAGTGTTATACAAATAATTAATAAGTTTAAACTATCCGCAGCTTAGATTATATAGCTAATGGGTACAGTTCATTGATACCAATTCAACATACATACATTCAGACACATGTATGTAGATGAATATTTACTGATATATTTAAACATCAAATATTGCATTGCAATTTGACATTTGTGTTAGGGAGACAAGTGCAAAACGATGCCGACTGCAGTGCAGGCCGCATTCCGAGAATTGAGAGCGGAAAAGCAGAGAGTGGAATAGAAGAAGTGGAAAAGAGTGGTTTGCGACGAGGGTTGGTCAGTATATCGGGTGGGGGTGGGGGGCAATGTACTCGGTCAAACGGAGTGATTTTTATTGGCTTGTTGCTTTTTCGATTCACTGATAAATTGTTAATGTCACGCCACACACACACACACACACGAACACACACGCATCCATATATTCAATGACATCACACACAGACACACTCACACACACATGCTCGTAAAATGCAATGTTACAAATTTATTATTTATGTGGCGCTAAGCTTTGCTCTGCATAGACGGTTTATGAGAATGGGCGATGGGAAAAGGGATGAGTAGGTAGAGTGTTTGGTTGGGGGGGGGGGGGGGGGGAATGCTGCTGCTGTTGTGGAGGGCTGTCAAGTTACACAACGCGACAATTTTTGCAATGCGATGATGCAGATAGATAGAGCGAAAGAGTGAGAGAAAGAGCGAGAGTGACCGAGAAAGTGAGTGCGAATGAGAGATACTAAAGAAAAAAAGAGAGTGATAAAGAGAGACACACAGAGAGAGAGAGAGAGAGTGAGAGAGAGAGAGAACGATGCAGCCAAGAGGCCAATGATAATATTTTGGGCAAAAATTTGCGCCGCATAAAATAACATTTTGTGTGTTTGTGTTTGTGTGAATGTACATGTGTGTGTGTGTGTGTGTGCATAGAATATTGTTATGCAAAACCCAGAGACAATTTCAATAAATCAAGCAAAGGGGACAAATGCAGCCGGCAGAGCAACAGAAACGCATGTTTACTGTTAGCCAGTTGACTGAGCGTTCAGAGTGGTGAGTTGGGGGCGGGAGAGAGGAGTTGAGTGGCAGGACTAACAATTAATGCAGCTGCCAAAATAACAAGCAAAGGACCAACCCGTAGAGCAATTCGCACTTTAATTAATTAGACATTCATTTTCAACGGCAACAGAAACTGCAACAGCAACTGCAACCTGAAGCAACTTGCAACTCCCCCTTGAGGCAAGTTTGCTCTTCCTTCTTCCTCTCTGCTCTGAACTGCTCTGCTCTCCTCGAACACAACTGCAGTTGGGCAACTATTCAACATTGTACCTGTCCAACATGCAGCATGTCTAGGTGTCCATCTGTCTCATTGTGTGTCTCCAACTGCTCCTCTGTTTGTCCCCTTGGTGCTGGGGATCGGTGGTGGCATCGGCGTCGGCAGTTGGTGCCAGGCATTATGGTTCGCAGGCGTAATAAATTAGCACAAACATGCCACTAAAATGGGCACGCCCACCTGCGCCCAGAGGCAGTGACCCTCTGTAAAATGCTGTCAATGCAGTTCACATGCCAATGCAATTCCATTTTGGATGCAGTGGCACCGGCAGTGGCAGTGGCAGCGGCAACGGCACGTCTGGGATTTGCTCTGGGATTTGCGCACAATGTGTTTAGTGGCAAACAGCTCCACAAGGACTCTCAACCTCACGATAACGATAACGATAACGATGTGGATGCGAATGACGACGACGATGAGGATGATGGAAAGCATCTAAAATCCAAATCGAATCCCAGGCAGGCAAATCAAATGAAATGCAAGAGTAACTTCTGGTCCCCCTTCGTTACTGTGGGAATTACTGTGGTATTAATTGTTGTGCAACTTAAAGTTGCAACAACATTGTACAGCATGTTTCCTGCTTTATCTCTCTTTCTCTTGTCCTCTTTCTTTGCTGTTTGGATGAGAAAGTCTCTCAACATTATCATTCACTTCGATTGTTGCCTTTAGACGTTGGTGCGTGTGGCAAGTTTCGTTGCAGCATTTTCAGTGGCACTTTTCTCTCCACTCTTTCTCTTTCCCTCTCTTCTTTGCACACTTTTCATCTTGGCGCTGCATGCGAAATTTATGGGTTTTATTATGTGATTTATGCAATGCGCGCTGTCCGCGACGGGGCACGCAACACTCGCAACGCCAAGCGGGGCACGCTCACTGCGTCCGTGCGGCATGCGGCGTGCGGATTTTTACGCCGGAAATGTGCCCATCGACTGCGTGTTAAGTCTCACACACACACACACATTCATACACACACACACTCACAGCCTTCAACATACACATAGCCATATATACAAACTTGAATCGAGAAATGTGGATAGAATGGGGAAAGTCCCTGGATTTTGATGGGTTCGCGAGTTCTTTTTATGGCGGCTGCTTCCCTTCCCATCGCTTCTACATTCGTGTTTTACTTATTTAATTCTTCAATTGGCGCGGCGTTATCAGTGGCCAGCGTTGTTTGCGTAATTGACAACACAGATTGATGGCCAAGTGCTGCCTCCGCGTTGCATAATGCGCCTAAAAGCATGCCACAGTTCCCGTATCTAAGGCGAGCACGTGCTATAAATTCCAATCAGGGTTGACACAGTGTGGCCATTCCAGTCCATTGTCCATCAACAATATAGAATACCTACACACACTCCACTCTGGCAGGGATATATTTACATTTCCGGGCAAGTCATGCGACCCGTGTGGCAGGACACAGGTGCATACACAGTTCTGTGATACACCATATCCTGGGGCCACATATTATTGCGCTGCCTTTTCAGTTTAAGGCCAACAAAATAAAAGAAATTTACTGCACTTTTGCAATTATTGCAAACCAAAGCCATAACCCAGGGAGCTACAGAGTGGAAAGTCAGGCCAGGAGGATGTGGGACATGGGGTCTGTCTCACGCCTCGCTAACTTGCCGGCGGGTCCTTTTTATCGATACAAAGAGGAGTGTTTCGAGTAGGCCTTAGTATTGGGTTCGAGTTTGAGTTTGGGTTTGAGTTTGGGATCAGGCTGGAGGGCAAACAGAATTTCATTTTTATTGTGCTCGACACTTAACTTTATTAATTTTCCAACCAGTGACGAGTCCTGCCTACGCTATGAGCCACATGGGGAGAGTGGAGACTGGAGAGAGGAGGACTGGGCAGTTGTTGCTTTAGTAATCCATTACCGCAGGTGCCGTAAAAATGCTTAGTTTACGATTTGCGATTAACGCGAAACAAGTGCACCATAAAAATGGCGCGTTCTGCCTTTTGTTTTGTACAATCCCCCCCTCTTTCACATTATTTTCTTGCCCATTTCCTCTTACTATCCTTCTCTCTTTCTCGTTCATTTCCTTTATGTTGTACGGGAGGTGTATTGAGTTTCAGTCCATCTGGACCCATTCTTCGATTAATTTCAATAAAACGAAAAAATGTCGAGAGCAATTTGCCGTGTTGTGTCATTAAATGTTTCCAAATACACAAAATGTATCTACACTTTTCCCTGTCCCTAGCTTTGTCCTTCTCCGATAGTTGATATCAGCAAACAGACTTTATGAGTTCAACACTAAATTTGTGACAAACTTTTAATTAAAAGTCGCGTTGATACGGATTCCCAGCTAATCTAGCGGCAACAGATTCGCCGTGCTAGAAATGGAATTGGCAACTTTCGGACACTCCAAGAGACAGACCGACAGAGGGACGGACAGACGGACAGACAGACATACGGCATAGCGTCCAAAAAATGAGTGGGGGAAATTATGCAAAAAACATAAGTGCAAAAAGCGGACACTTAATCACTCAACTTCCGGGCGGAAAAGGCAGCAGCTCCGAAAGAAATTAAACTGAAGTATGCCCAAAAACTTTGGCTGCCTTTCAAATGGCGCTCAGGAAGGCAGACCTTGGGCGTGGGACAAAACTAGACGTTGTTGGCCAGACTGTCGTTTGGTATCCAGTTCCACCTCTAGCTTCAGCTTCAGCTCCAGCTCCAGCTCTAGTTCCAGCCTCCAGTTGGTGGCTGCTTCGTTTCGAAAGCACATAAATTTTAATAATTTATCCCATATTATTCCACTTAAGTCGTTTAGATTTTCATAATAAATTAATAACGACAAACGCTGCGATGTCTTCCTATGGCGGACGGGCGACCTTGCGGCCAGGAGCCATCTGCTAGCAGGCGAGGAAGAGGACGGAAGAATGGGAATGAGAGCAGAAGTAGCTGCTGCTATGGCATCAATTGCCAAGGCGCAAAGTTCTTTGTCTGTCAGTGGGGAGACTATTAAACCTCCATAGGAACGGACGGAAAAACCCACAGCATGAATAACAACTGAGGAAAACAACTCGAATCATGATGATGTTGCCCCGATGCTGATGCTGATGCTGATGGCGAGCGACAGAGAATCTCGGAAGCGACTCGATTGGGGTTCGTGTATGGGTATGGGTATGGGTTCCGGTTTCGGTTTCTGTTTCGGTTTGGCCCAAGGTCCTGGGGGTGGATATATGTATAAGGTACGTGTGTTACCACTGCCATTGGGCTGCTGGGCTCTGTTTGTGGCTTATTTATACGCTTAATTTGCGCCACAATTTTATTTACAAATTGTTGCCAAAACGCCAAAAGTTGCGCCTTGCGGTCGGCGACCGAGATTTGCGGCAGTTCGCTTTATGTTTATGCGAGACAAAGGCGGATATTTATTGTGTTGCACGCACAGTTGCCGCAGAGGCCAAAGGGGCAGCCACTCCGGCAATTTATGCGTGCGCTGCTCCAACCAAGCCAAAAATAACAAGCTCGCCACTTGTAGATGGGCGTGGCATTGGCCACAATAATCTCAACTATTTAGGTGAAGGGGCTAGGGGGTCGAGCCATTACAAAATACAACGCCTCGTTGATTAGCTCTAAGACTTCCACTCCACTCCAGGACCACTCGAATGCCACAATTGATCAGCTGGCCGAAAGTGACGAAAGTTAATGCTCGCCCCGAGGAGATACGATACCTCCAGTGTGAAGTACACACTCACTCATCTTGGCCAGGTTGTTTATCAAATTTGCAGTCATCGAAGCTGAAGCCGAGAAGCCAGCAACAAAGAGACCGCAATCATGAAACGTTTTAATATAAAATATGTGAGAGCTTCCCTTTCACTTGCATATATTTCCCACATTTTCCACTTTCCACATTTATCAGAAGCAGCAGAGTCAGGTAGAGGCAAGTCTCGGATTTGACATGACTTGACCAGGAGCTGGTCAGATTGCCGTTCCCTTCCTGTATGTCTGTTACAGTTTTGACGTGGAGAGGAAGCGAATCACCAACTAACCGGAAAATGTGCTACTTTTTGCCATGTAGCGTTTTTCTTAACATGCATGTTCTATGATAAAGCTATCCTAGCTGTCATTACAGATTTGCTGATGATCGAATGGCTTCACAAGAGTTGTTGATGCCATCGTCAGAGCCATACTATAGCCCAGTGCCAGTCACTCAACACATGCATCTCTCAATGGATAAGTGAATATTCTATATGAATTTGATAGACAGAGAGATTGAGTGAAAGAGATAGTTGCAGAAAGAGAAGGACTGCTGCTGTAGTGCGTGTACTTAAGTCATGCACTAAATATTGTGGCTGCTGCATCTGTTTTCCACTTTTCATTACAAGCTTGTCTCTGCATGTTCATTTTCCAAACCAAATTTCAATAGCTTTGCCGTTGCCTTCAACTTGTTGTGTTGTGTGCGCTATCTGTATATATGTCTGTGTATTTGTACAAGTATTCATCGTGTGTGTGTGTGTGTGTGCTGGTTTCCAGTACCATTGAATTGATTGATGTTTGATGCACTCAACCACAACGACATGCAGAAACCGCAACGCTGCTGATGCTGCGGCTGTTGCTATTGCAATTGCAATTGATGTTGCTGTTGCCGTTGCCTCTTTACCCCCCTCACTGCTCTCTTTTACGAGCCCCTTTCCCTCTGTGAATCTCATCATCCTTGAACATACTGCCGGCAGTAGCAGTAGTACCTGGCGAAAGACGCGCCGCCTACTGTCATTGCGCATTTCTGTAGCATACTTTTTGGAGTGCCGCTGGCTGGCAAGCAAGCAAAGGAATTCTGAAGTTGTTTGATTCGTTGTTTGCTCCAACTGCACATGTTGTCGAGATGAGAAATCCCCATCACCATCGCCATCACCATCCCCATCCCCATCACGATCACAGTCAGCGCTTATATCCATGAATTACAACGATTCGAATGTGGTAATCTGACCGCACATAAATTTTCCAACCAGTTTCCTATACATATTCGCACATAATACTTTACGTTCGTTGCGACTACAGTTCAAGCTGTAATACTACCAGAAGGAGGTCCTGCACTGGATTGGGGGTCCTGGGTGGAGTGTGTTGCGTTGTGTGCTAGTATAATAAATGTGCAAAAACGTTATGATTTACACTCTGACTATGCGTTTTAATCATATTTAAATAAATTAAATATTTATTATAAAAATGCAGCCATAAATAAATTGAGTAAATATGTACAAAAAACCTAAAAACGACAGCATCAACGAAACAAAGGCAATAATACTAACACGTTTAAAGGCGGATCATAAGTACGTATACATATATCAGTGTGTGTGTGTGTGTGTTTTTTTTTTTTAATGAAAAAGCAATTACCAATGAATGGCTGCTCAAATAATAAATTCTAAGGTCACTTCTAAAAATTCAATCCTCTCAAATTAAAATAATAAATAGAATTTCATATTTTATATTAAATTAACCAAACAGTATTGATTGTTCGCAAAAAAATCACGTATAAATCAAAACTTAATTTGTACTATTATGCAAGTCATTTTAATGGCCAGATATAGATAATCAATGCATGGCCTATGAAATTGACTTCATTTTTTACATTGATTTCGTCACGCATTAAATTAATATTTATTACTGATTGGGCGAGGGCTTTACATCGCCTCACAATTCACCCCAATCAGACCTGGTTGCAAGGCTCGTTCATTTGCATAATTGCCACAAACCCGCTGAAATTAACCGCATTTATCAAATTGCAACCGTGCAACATGCAGAAACAGTTGCTATTCAAGGGTTAAGGGTCACAACTACTCGTCGTCTGGCGGCATTCTTAAGTTACTGCCGAGGTGCTGTGCAACTGCACAAGTATTTTCGTATTTTGCACTTCCGCAATAAATTCCAAAATTTATGGTGCGTATCACTTGGCCGAATGTTTTACATGCGATTTCAGGCCCCTACTAAAAAACAGCAGCAGCAACAACAACAACCCTGAGCAAAAAAGGCTTCAAATAGTTACAAACTTCCCAAATGTACGAGGGCTGTAATTATAGTTTTTCAAGAATCTAAAACTGTACTCTCAAGCGTGTTCTCAATTCCGAATTCGAAGGAATGCATAGGCTTGTATAAGCTACCGATGCCAAAACAGCGAAATACATTATTTTGGATTTTTCAAGTTTTTTCTTGCCATACTTTATGTAGAAGCTCCTTTGGTGGCATCCTCCAATGATCCAGCATCGCCGCATAGCTCATCCTGCTCTTCGCAGCGATGCTGAAAGTGGTTCATGGCTGGTTGCCTTTTGCAGGTTGAGACTGCCACTGCTGTTGGTCAACCCCAGCAGAGCCGGGGCACAATGACACAGCGGCATTCGTTGGAATTGTTGCAGCTGCAGCGGTCGCGCCTTGGCGCCCAAATAGCTCAGCTGCTCGATGGAAATGCCGCAGGTAGACGAGGAAAATTTTGTTCCATGGCTCTGATTTGGAGTAGTCGAGTTGGTTGGATGACTGCAATGCACCAGAGATTTCGCGCGAGACTTCTAAAAGAAACTGTACAACTCACGAAAGAAATGTTCGCTAAACACAATTAAACAAACACACCGAATCTCAGCAGCTCATTGAGGCAGCGTGTACTACTTAAGTCTTAAAGTTTTGTTGTTAGTCGAACTATTGCTGAAATATTTGCAACACCTGACAACAATGCAGAAGGACATCATTATTTATCTAATATTAGCCACTTACAAGATGCTTACAATTCCTTCAAATATGCCAACTCAGACAACCCACTTAACTTGTTGTTGCCTGTGGAGAAATATGTATGGACAAGAAATACCTGGAACACACAGCAGACGGCACGAAAGGGAGCTGGAGTGGAGGAACCATCGTTGGCCAACCGAAAGCATTTGCATTTGAATTATATAAAAAATGAATTGCCATTCCCATCGATGGACGAGAGGAAGAGAATCACGAGAGGAGGCAATGGCCATTTGATTTCATCTTTCAATTCACCTGCAGCTGCAGGCAATCGCCAATCGGCAATCCAAGCTGCTGGCAATCAACTTAAGTGGCCTACGGGGGCTGTGCAGCCACTACGATCAGATCAATCGCATTTTATTTATTTACCACAGAGCACAGTTAGAACTACGCCACTTTAAAGTGGTTAAAGCTCCAATAAAATTAAAAGCATTCGGATAACTGGAGAGTTGTTGACAAACTGAACTATGAAATGCTTGCGACATTTTGTGTGAATATTTAATGTTATTTGGCAAAGTTTTTAGGAATCAAATCGATTGAGAAAGACTTAGGCCTGTAGGCAAAGGCTGTTGCCAGGGTCGATCATTAGGAGTGACAGAGCCGCAAATCCCTGCTCTTCTACTCCTCACTCCCTCTATCGTCGTGCTGTTTTACATCAACAACAAAGAAATACCCAGAACAGGCTATTGTTCCATGTCCCATGTCCCGTGTCCCATGTCTCTCGTTGGTCATTTGTCGTACCTCAGTTTTTGGCCCGAGTTCAATTTTCTGGTCATGCACATGGCAGCCGCTGCAACGCCGCCGATTTTGTTCATTAGGCACGCACACACTCGCGGCCAGGCAAACGTCACGCCCCATCCTATTGACCCTCCCTTCCCTCATACGTGGAGCGATTGTTCGATGAGCCTCACCCGGAATGCCGGTCCCATACCGAAAGGTCCATCCATGCAACTCTAGCACGGATGATGCTGTTGCTTCTGTATAGGCCGCAATGTAATCAACGAAATCGCTGAAATCGGCTGGTTTTATCGCTGCTTTGTCTATGCCTTCAAACAGCAACGGCAACAGCAACAGCAACAGCAACAGAAACAATGGACAAACAGCGGGTATAATCGCCAAGGGGCGAGAAATCATGGCCTGCTGCAACCATTAACGGCAAATCCGGCAACGCTTTTAATTGCGCATACGAAAAGGCAACACAGCGTGCAAAATGGAAACTACAAAATGAGTGGTGAGTGGAGATTGGAGAGTTGAGATTTGGCCAAAAACGTTAGACAATTGCGCTGAAATTGCAGTTAGTCCTCCAACTGAACTGTGCATTAAGACTTAAAGTTCAAAAAGTCTATAAAACCCTTAAATAATATTTCTTACATTAAGGACATCATAAAGGAACTAAACCGAGTCGTTTAGATAGATACATACATCAAAAGCCTGCCTCGTTTGCGCCCCAACGAGATAAAGTTGTAAACAAAGCGTGGCAATATTTCAACCAATAAAGATCGATTAATAAGCCATGGCCAAGGCCTTAGAGCCCCTCGCTTACCAACATCACCATCACCAACAACAACAACAAGAACAGCAACATTAACACCTACAAACATGAGGACTCCTCCGAAGCGTCAACAAGTGAAACTAATCTGACAGCAAAACAAATAATGGTGATTTTTATATGAACCCAGCGCCCAGAGACGGAAGGACATCATATGAAGTAGAGAAGAAGAAATAGTGTGTCAGAGAAAGAGAGATAGAGAGAGAGAGATAGTGGGTAAAAAAGACTAATGGTGATGTTAAACAAAACGGAGCAAGCGATTTGTATGAAATGGAATGGAAGGAGACTGCATCGGACATGGCAAAGGGTTTCGAGTTACAGGACACGGGATAACGGTCCGTTGCAGGGGACACGACACGCTAATCAAAATGTGTTTATTTATCAAACAAAATTATGAAATCAGGTAACTGGAGTTGGGCAAAGGGATGGCCAATTAAGAGTCGCCCTGTTAACAATTTCTGCTCTTTGTTTAGCCTTTGCACATGCAACAAAAGTCAACCGCAAAACACTCGCACACACACACACACACACACACTCACACACGTGACTGTTGTTCGCACTAATTTGTGTATACAGAAACACCGTCGATTGCTAAACCAAGGTATAAAAAGTGAAACACAATGCCCTGAACAAGAGGCCGAGCAAAAGAAGAACCGTAATCTGTAGAAGTATACGAATCACAGATACCCTGGATGTGTTGATTATGCAACCAGAGGAGACTCCGCACTTGTGTGCCTATTTCTAATTTATGCAACAACTCTGCCCTTGTTATGCCTAACGATGGCTGCCACTTCAGCTGAGAATGGCACTGGGCAAGTGTACAGGACGAGGGGTGCAAGTGGCATGCAAGAACAACAACAACTATGGCAAACAATTAGAAATTCTCGCATGTAGCATGCAAAGCCTTCGACTAAGGGGGCTGCCTGACTGTATGTGTGTGTTTGTGGCAAGTGTTCAAGCACAAACAAAAAAACAAAGAAAATTAAAAAAGGCAACAAATTTGTTGCATACTTCGCGGCAACGCGCTTCAAGTGCAACCCCAGCAACTTCAGCTCGGCTGCAACTCTCTCTCTCTCTCTGCTCGGACGCTTAGGGCACTCGAGCCTCAGAGCCTCATGACTGCGGCAAATTAACACAATATCTTTAAGCAAATATGTATATGCATACTATGAAGGGAGTTAGGGGGCGAAGGTGGGGGTGGCTTTATTCTGTGCTTCATTTTTAATAAATTGTCGTTGCAAATTGCCCTCAAGGTGATTTATAAAAACCACTCATACTTGAATTTTTCACAATACTTTGCTTAAGTACACCATAAGTGAGGTAACTGCGCTTTTTATCGCCTTAGTTGCAAATTTGGCAGCCTATACGGAGGTTTCCATTTGAAATGACTTCATAGATGCACCAGATGACCCAGCAGCAATTGCAGATGAGAGGTTGCAACAACGAGGTGTTGCCACAAATTTGCATACAGCATGCACCCAATAAAAAGGTACGAGGGAAGAGGTACGAGATACGAACACAGTGTTGCCCCACAGCACAACAGAAATAAACTGATAAACTGATTGCAGCTGCTGTGTGATAGAGTTGGTGGGGTTTGGGAAGGCAGGGAGGGAAACTGGGGCAAGCCCAGCGAAATTTATAGCCAAAAAGGGAATTACAAAATCACATACATACATATACCCTGGAATATGTGTATGTGCAAAAAAAAAAAAAAAAAAAAAAAAAAAATTCGCCGATAAAACTGATTTCGATATCAGCAACGACAGCCAACGATGACGAGGATGAGGATGAGGACGAGGACATCGACATCGCCTCGACGGGAAGCGCTTAAAATGAAGTGCCAATGCGACGGAGTCCTTCACACATGTGCGGCAGGGATGGCAAGAGGCAGAGAGTGGGAGTAACAGTAGTACGTTGATTGTGGTTGTGGTTGTGATTTTCGGTGAGAATCTATTCACCCATAATTTACTCGCCTTTTTTAAATTTTGCCATTGGCATCACATGGAATAAGAGATAGAGAGAAAGAGTGAGAGAGAGAGAGAGAGAGAGTGAGAAAAATATCAATTTCAGTGAAAATGCAAATTCAAAAATTGAGAGAAATGTGTCTGTTGTTCGGAGTTGGCGTGTTTTGGGAGGTTTGGGGTCTGGGGAATAACAGAAGCTGTTGCGGATGGCAAACTGTTTATGGCTGCCGCCTCGACGCGCAGCTAGCAGATTGTTTCCGCAGCTATAGACTTTTGGCAAGCATGCTACACTACACTACACACACCAACACACATACATACAGATACATATATAGCTTGTATGTATGTATGCACATACATTTATTCACATAGAGACAGAAGAACATACACAAATGCAGAGTCCAATGACTTGGAAGTAAGTGCGAGAAATTCTTCCGCCTTCCTCTGTGCTTCAACTACGAGTAGTCGCATTGCTCTCACTCTCTCTCACTCTCTCTTCTCTTCAGGTTCTATCATTTTCATAGCTCAGCAAATGCACAGTATTCACCTATACAGTCCCCCCGTTCGCTCCCCTCGACTCCTACTCCACATTCGAAGTGTTAATTTACGAAATTGCTGAAGATTTCATTGAGTTAAGAAGTTCGTAGCCAAGTTGTGTGTTCCTTCAGCACCTATCTCTTTCTCTCCCACTTCCACTCTCTCTCTCTCTCTAATTCTTTCTGCCTCTCTCTTACTTTTGGCAAGCTTTACTATTGCTTTAACTTTTCCTTTCTGCTCGTTTCCACCTTTCGCTCTTCCTGCTGTTGCTTATTTATGCATGTAAATGTTCCTCTTAACATACACACACACAGACACAAACACTCACACACAAACTCACAAATACATATACACAACAACAACACCATGTTGCAAGTTGTTCGTACCCCTAAATATCCTTTGGCTACGACTCACGGCAGTTTTATTTTTAACTTGTATTTAACTCATGGCCAAGGCAGCTCGTATCATTCGGCCCACACACACCCCCTCACCCCCTCCAGTGCCATTACACCCTAAGTGGCACGCCCACTGCATGTTTATAGTGTCTGCTGTGATATCAGAGCGCTTCGATCTTGGTAAATGGAAATTTACACGTTAACACTTTTGGCCGCTTGTAAGTGATTTGGTTTTAATTCGCTTGATGGCGTCTGTTGGCTTCCAGCTGTAGTTGTAGCCACCTGCCCCTGCCACACACTCCACTATCCTCCCTGTCAGCCCCTCCCTTCACGTTCTAAACTATGCCAAAACGTTTGCGGCTGCATGGCAACAGCAACAGCAACAGCAACAGCAAGGGCAGCAAATTCTGTCCAGCTATGTATGTATGTATGTTACCTCGTCCTTTGGGGCACCTACTCATGTGTGTCTATATATGTACATACATGTACATATGTATATAAGTATCTGTGTGAGTGTGTGGCAAGCTCGTAGGCGTGCCACACA
Organism: Drosophila quadrilineata; assembly: GCA_018150725.1. Classification (NCBI taxonomy): domain Eukaryota; kingdom Metazoa; phylum Arthropoda; class Insecta; order Diptera; family Drosophilidae; genus Drosophila; species Drosophila quadrilineata. The sequence goes on from JAECWN010000452.1 coordinate 375,014, forward strand.
CCGAGTCTTTAGTCTATGTTAATTTTTGGTTGTGCTCTTGTTCTTCCTCTCCATCTCCTTTATGCCTTCTGCGCCGCCAGTTGTTGCAACGTAGTACGTGTGGCACTTGCTACCACCAACTTGCAACTTTCTACATGTTATTCGTTCCTCTTTGCTCGTTTATGATGCAGCGCCATTGGAATTTGGAATAAAAGAAATGAATGTATGCCCAGATAAGAACTCAACAGCTTGGACAGCTTCAAGAGCTTGGCCAAGCACTTATATGAGATGTCCTGCCAGAGCCTGATCCGAAACGAATCCTTGCTCCACAATATGCATATGAACTGGCTGCACATTTGTAATTCAACAACTGCCATGTGGACAGAGCCAACTTCCAGCCTGCGGCCATACCACATCTATGTCCATATACTACTGGTACATGTCCCTGTCCACCAGTCCTTTGGGGTGTGATGAAGTAGCTCCATGAAACTTATATATGACGAGGAGGCATGAAAAAGTGACGAAAGGTGTAACTTTAACAATTCCCAGTGAGGAAGTCATCTTCCTTTTCGAGCCCTGACCAAGATTAAAGATGCGTTGAACTTGACTCCAAGAAAAGAACTTTCAATATTGTTAAAGTTTTTTATTTCGCTTTTTTCTTATCTAGAAATCCATTTGTTTGCTCTGTTTATTTGTCTGTGTTGTATTTGTTTGTTTTCACAGCATAAGGCGACAATCATTGGAAATTACATAGCCCCAGGCGACATTTCCCTCCGCCATCAGAACTCGAGGCAGGGGTGTCAGGGATACAGATAAGTTGGGGGAGCATTTCAACGCTTAACTAAATCAAATCGATATCGAATTTAGTTGTCAACGCGGCACACAAGTTTTTTCAGTATGTCAGCTTGGAAAGTGGCAAACGGAGAGATGTGGATAAAGAGGACACGACAAGGAGCGGAATGAGACGTTTTGCCATTTTGTGGGTTCTACGGTTTCAATTTCATTTGAACTTGCGGCCCAACCGTAATGCGAAACAGAAACAAAACAACAAAAATAGAAGTAGCAGTAGCAGCGGGAGGGAAGCGAAGGAAGGGAAAAAGGCGTAACAAAACTTGTGTCTCTTATTTTTGGCAGATCTTCAACGCTTTGACTTGCCTTGCCTAGTTGCCTAGCCTCGGGTTGCGTGCCGACTTGACTTTCTACTTTTTCTCCTACTCTTGTTCTATGTATACTCTGTACGTATGTATGTATGTATGTATGTATGTATGTCTGCCCTGCTGTGTGTTTGTGTGCGTGAAACCGACCGCATGGAAAGAGCCACAGGTTATGAGTTTTTCATTACATTCTCGTATTGCAAGCGGACTGAGACAGCGATAGAGACAGACAGAGAAGGATACATGGAGTGAGAGACAAGCATTAGGTTTATGTGTCTTTGGTTTAGTTCTTTGGCTTGGCAAGGGACCAACAACAGATTGTAATTGTATCAGCCAAAAGGGTAATTTAATAATCATTCCAAGCTAATAAATTGCAATAGAAATACTAGCTTCTATTCCATGCCAATTTCATGTACTCTATCAGACACCAAGTTAACGGTAAATACACAAATACACATAAACACGCATCTCTATCTATTCACGCACGCAATTACGTACACTTCTTCGACATCAGAATATCGCATAAAGGAGACGCGCAAATATTTGTACATAAAGCATCTCACTCTCGCTCTCTCTCACTTTATATAAATTTCTTTCTTATTGTCTCTGCAGATCGCATACTTGTATGTAAAAATGTGTGTATATGAGTGCAAGATTTGCAAAGAGCGAACTGAACTGCGCTCACTCTTGAACTTGGTTTCTCTTATAATTTATTTAATAGAAAAAAATACTTGTCAACTGTTCGCACTTTTCATACTATTTGCATATTGTCAAAATGGTACGCATTTTATAAATAAATATAATACACCAATAAGAATAAATACTTTTACTTACCAACAATATAGTATATGGCCAGCTCTCACCTAAATTACACTCAAAGTTGCACATAAAAAATAAAAAAAAAATATATGTACATATGTATATACATCCATATCACATTCTGAATATTGCACATTAAACGCGCATCAGATAAATTTGCACTATTAACTTTATAAATACACAAAAATTTCTTTAACTCACTTTTATTCAATATCGCAAACTATATCAAAGACGAATCACATAAGAAAAGGCTCGAAGAATAACGCACTAATACACTCACACACCCATAAGCAACTATTTATGAGCATGCATATATATGTATATGTGCATTTACATACTTGCATACATATATGCATTTACTGACGCCACTTTTTGGCGCGAAAACATTTAGAAATGCACGATGCACACATTCACTCCAGCACTTTAATATAAAAATATGCATTTTATATTATTTAATTATTTATAAAGATCAGTAGATCACTCTTCGCATTATTTAATTGTTACACTTAAAAAAATACAAATTAAATTTATACATATGTACACAATAGATTATTATATACATACGAATGGCACCAAATAAATGTTGCATTTTATAACCGCACTGTTATTATCACTTTTTTTTATTTATTATTTAGTAATATACTTAGAGGCATTGAATGTCTAATGAAATTATAAATTTATATTCTTATTTATTGCACTTTTTATACAAAAGGATAGAAGAAATTGCGCTCTTACAATAATGCGACTGTTGAGGAGAAACGGATTTTCACTAATGAGCAGGTCATCAAAAGTGAAAAGTCTGCACACATATTCCAATTCCAGGCTCAGGAAGGAGTGAGATACAGTCTAGTGACTTTGCTTGCAGAAGAGAATGAAGAGTAACAATTTGAGTAAGTGTGTGTGGGTGTCTTATCTGTCAGTCTCTCATATTCATGTAAATTTTTGTTGTGAGAGAGCATTAAGTCGCGATCTCGCGAGTGTGTTGGATTCCTTCGGCAGAGCTTTCACTCAATTTTTGTCTGTCGATCATTTCCGATTCAGTTTGACGGGAACTCTTGTTGTGTTCGGGCGCTCACTTACTAGCAATGGAATTTGCTGCGGATATTATGTGTGATTTTTTTTCTTATTTTTTAAAGTGCTTGCAATCATGTGCATAATATTAATAATATTTATAAGTGCATTTTCCTATATCACTGATTGGGTAAATAAAAGCTGTAAAGTGAACGTGCAATTAAATGTGTTAATGTGAATGCGAAATAGAAGATCAGCAAAGCAAAAATCCAACAACAAACCGCAACGGTAAAATCAGCACATAATAAAGGGAAGAAATATGTACGGTTTTGTGTTTGTTGTTGGCTTAGTGGAATATTTAACAAAATTTGATGCCTGATAGCAACAAAGTAATGTTATTTCCTTATTCGTTAATCATGTATGTACATAATAACTAGATAACTTCTTATATATGCATGCGTACATGTGTACGTTTTTTCACAGGTATGTATATGTGTATATACATGCCTTTACGCGCGAATTTGCGAAATTCGCCCGCGCATCCTAATGCAATCGGCAGAGTGCGAAGCAGGTACAGTGAGATTTAAAGAAATTGGCGTTGCCTATTTGTCCGCGCTAGATCTGAGCGTTTCTGGTCGTTTGATATACAAATCTATCCTTTTGTATTCCCTTTTTTATGTTAAGCATTTCATTTGGCATCACTGTTAAGTAGAGAGCAACAAAGAGCAGTGAGCGCGAGAATAACAGCCTTAAATTTCGTTCTCTCTTTGATGTGTTATTTGCTTTTTGCGAGTTCATGATCTCCATTGCCTAACTTCACATATTCTTTCTATTGCAGATCATAACGGTTCAATATAACGGGAACTGTTCCTCTATTTGTACATGGGTGTGATAAAAATAATAAATTAGTGTATATAAATATATTTACAAAAATGGAAAGTGCTGTTTTATGTGAAATTTAGCCTGTGAAAGTGAATACTTGTCTGTGTTCCTTTTTTATTTTTATTTTTTATTTTTTTTATAAGTTTGTATACGTATATGTTGAAGTAAATAAAGTGCGAGGATTGAGCAAGCAGCTGCAATGCAACAAAAAACAATATCTAAAGGGTATGTAGCAAGCAATAACGAATATTATGAATAAGACACAATAATTATATTTATCAAATTATGATACGTCTTTACATAAAAAAACTTATTACATTCATCATTGCATACATTTTTAAAATTGTGAATATGTGTTTACCATATTTGTACATACATATATATCTGTATATAAACTGGTAAGCAGGGATATTTGTGAGTATTTTCGATTTCATTATCTTACTTGTACTTATATATTTACTTCGTAAAAAGGAGTCTATAACTAAGTGTGGGACAATGTATGGAAGGATATGTTTGTGGCATTGTCCATGTTTGGTGGGCTAATGGCCCTAAAAGCTGCTTCACGTTGATTGCATTCAATGCTTTCAGCTTGCGAGGGGTGGTGGAAAAAGAGTTGTTGGCCGCGGTGGTGTGGTGCGGCGTATGAGGTGGTGAGTGGTGATGAGCACGGGGATTGGGCCGCAATTTAGCTTTTGGCCAAAGTCATTAAGTTTGATGTTAAATCCAGCAGAGTTCTGGCTGCTTCTGGTTTGGGCATGTCAACTGACGACTGCTACAGGCAGATTTACAGTCAGTTGCTTCTTTCAGCCGTCAGTCAGTCAGTCAGTCAGTCAGTCTTTCAGTCAGTCATTCAGTCACTCAGTCAGTCAATCTGTCAGTCAGTCATTCAGTAAGGCAACCGAAAGCGGATGCATTACAAAGGACATCAAGTCGGGATATTGAGTTTTGTGCGCAACAAAGAAAAGCGCATACAAAGCCGGGCGCAAAATAAATGCTTCTTTGTTGGATAGTGCGGCGGCCGAGGATGCAGCTCCAGCGGAGCCAGCGAAAAAATTGAATTACATGCAAGCCAAAGGCATGGTTGCAATGGCAGCATCCCCTCATGCCCTCCCTCCCCCCCGTAGAGTTTCGTCCCGCTCTCTCAAGTTACCGCAGGCGCAAAACTACTCTGATTGCGTGTAGGGGGGCGCATATGGGAGAGGGAATGGGAGTGGGTGTGGGTGGGGGTGGGTATGGTGCGGATATGATAAAGCAGCGGCAGAAAAATAAGTACAAAACCAACAACAACAACAACAACAACAACTGCAACAACGACGACGACGACGTCGACGACGGACAGTCAGCAATGTAAAATGCGCTTCTTTTCCCTAAACCCACGGCCCCCTCCTGGCAGGTCCTGTGCCTTTATGCTACTCTCGGTTCGCAGTTCCTGCTGCCTTTTTTGTAGCTTCATAAAAAATTTCCCAAGCGGAAATGCAATTTAATTAAAAATGTCCTGCTGGCCCGCGTTTGCTCTCTTTACTATTCCTGCTCCACTTCGTAAACGCAGTGGTTCTTGTCCTTGCAACCGTTGTAGCTGTAGCTGAAGCTGAAGGCGGCTCGCTTCCACATCACTCCAGGAGCAAGGGCAGCCTCCTTGGCACACAGTTGTAGGCAAACATGATGAATCTGTTCCACAGATTTCCCGCTGGACAAACGTGCCATAACTTCCAATCCCATTCAGCTGCACCATGCTAAAAAAAAAAATGAAATCCAAATCGTTTAAGATTAAAAGCTCGCGATAAACAGACCCAAGTGAAAATTGAATGACCAAGCTTAAAATAGGCTCCCTAATTCCATCTGCATTCGAGAGAAATTTCCATACCCAATTATCATAATATAAATATATTATTTTACTCTGAGGGAGCGCAGGATTCATGGAAATCCAAATTAACTACCAGGTAACTGAGATCGAGGTAATAATGGATGAATAGCTTAGCATATAATTGGCCAAGTGGTTAAGTCAACTGCATAATAAGCTTGAATTGTTAATTAGCTCAAGTTACGAGTTCCTAATTGTGTGTTAAAAGTCGAAGGACCGTCATAAGTCCCCTCCTTCGTCATGATTTTCAACTGAGGAACTGTGGCTGCAGTTAAAGATTAAAGTAATCGTATATATTTGAAAATAAAATACTTTTTTTTTGGTAAATTATTTTGTTAACATGTTACGTTATTGATTGTTAAAGCGACAAGCAACAAATGTTTTGCAATAATTCAAAATTAGCATTATGATTGCTGGCGGGGCACCTGTTGCAACTGTTGTTGTTGGCGTTGTTTGGTGTCCTTGTAAATTCACTTGTTTACATGAACAATTTACAAACACACAAACAGCCAAACAAATTTTTGTAATGTGTTCAGTTTGCTCTGCTCTGCCCCCCTCTCTCTCTCTCTCATGCCCCTCTTAATGCCATCAATATCTGCGGCAGTTTGTAAAATGTAAAAGATGTGAAAGTGGGCGTGGGCGTGGGCTCATGTAATGACAACGCCCTCAGCTGTGGCCATCAGCTGTGTTGCGGTTGCCATGGATATTGAGAACTGTTGCCAGGCATGCCGTTTATCTCCTTTCTTATGCGGAGCTGCTGCAGCCATGTCCTGTCAATTTAATTATGCCATTACTTGAGGTCAAGTACTAGTACCCCTAGTTGCCAGCTCCATCTGCCCATCTCTTTTTTATTTGCACAGTTTTCATGATTGTTAATCGAATTAGGCTAAAGAAGAGGGAAGCTCTTTGACTTGGGTAAGCTCGGCTCGATCTCGACGCTTAATTCAATTTAGGCCTCCATTTGAGCGCCTTTTTGTGTACAGCATGTGAATGTTTGTGTTTGCCTGGGTGAGTGAATTGTTGGCCATGAACACCACTGGCAACCACCCTGGCATATGCTGCTCATTATGCGCGCCGGCTATCAGCGTATCCTGGAAGGACCTCAACCTGGTGCTGGGCTTATGCCTGCGTTTTTACTAGAATTGCCAGGATGCTGTGTACAGAATTCATTGCAGGCTTTTCTCTGCCCGCAATCGCACTTTCGTTAATTACTCAAAAACAACAATAAAAACAACTGCAGCAACTGCAACAACAACAGACAGAGAAGGCTTACAAACTTACAACATTGCCTCGTCCTTCCATCAGTTTATTGAACTTAATTGCATGCAATAAGCCCAACGAGAAATCGAATGCAATCGAATCGAGTTGAATGGAGTCCACAGAAAATGAGAGTGGAGTCGAGTAGAGTTTCTTTTCATTGATTGCCATTGATTCGTCTGGGATAAATATCCTGCGAACTGAGCGAGAGAAAGAGAGCGAAAGAGTAGCATCAATAGCGCTGAGAGAGTATTCAATTATACGTCAACTTTTATAGTAATTGTATATTCGAATATATTTTCAATATTTTTAGTGTTTTTTTTTTTAATAAATAATTTTCCCGCATCTTTTGTTCGATTTGTTGCATGTCTCGCCTCAAATTCAATTAGCACTCGTTGCAATCAGTTTCACTGTACATTAATATATTTAATACTCGTATCCCTTATACGCCATTGATGTTGGTTTTGCTTTTGTGTCATTGCACCGTTTCCGTTTCCGCTTCTCTCTCGCACTCTCTTCTGCCATTGTTTGCCTTTGTCGGAGCAGCCATCGATTTGAACGTGCAGCCATCATCCCTATGTATTCGAACTACTCTTTCCACACACTCATCTATTCGTTTCAATTTTATGTTCAATGTAGAATATACATATATTATTTTTTCCACCATTGTGTGCCCATATATGTACATACATATAAATTATCGCATTAAGTATTTCAGCGAATTAATGGGAGAATGGCGTATAGAATTTAATCAACTGAAAGTCCTGCAGGACATACTGCTTTTGAGTCGCCGCAACTAAATTATATGCCTGTTAATTTTTTTGTGTGCGTTTGTGTTGTTTGTTGCTTTATTCAATTAAACTCTTGACCTAATGAATATTTCTGGTGAATTGCGAATTTTATATTGAATTTTAATTGCATTATAAATTCGCATAGATCGCTTAGAATTCCAAATTGAGCAAAAATTGAAAAACAAAAAGGCCTTCAGAAAACAATTTGTTGGCCAACAATGCTTCGATGCATATCTGGCTAATTAATTGAATCATTCAGATGTATGAAAGAGTACATACATATGTATATATGCTTGTACCTGACATAATTGTGGCCTGTTGATCGATTTATATTTGTGGCAACAATACTGGAAACTATCTTCAGTCTGGCAATAGGAAATGAGGCGCTCTCTCACTTGGCTGCAACTATAAACTGTAAATTGTAAACAGCAAGCTGCAACCTGCAACTGTAAACTGCAAACTGCAGGGCTGAATGCAATTTCCGTAATACGCGACATACGGTGGCAACATTGGGGCAACGTTGCATGAATTTAATTACCAAACTCAAACGACGGCAAACGACGAGGCTACAGCATCAGCAGCAGGACGAGAACGAGGCCAAGACAACTTGTAAACGTGTATCTCCATCTATGGCCTCATAAGTATGTATGTGTCTCTGAGTGTGTGTGTGTGTGTGTGTGTGTCATGTTCGTGTGTTGTTGTCACTCTTGCTGCAATGTTAATCAACTTCATTACCACAAATTGCTATTAGCATATGTTAGTGTGCCGCCGCAGACGCAACAAGGAGGAGCTGTCACTGCAGTCTGAGAGATGATGATATGAGATGAGATGATGCAATTATTAGGACAACGCCAGCAGCGGAAGCTGCGGGATTCGGCGATAGATCGAAGTCAACTCAACCCGCTGCTAATATAATTAAAAAGCCATTAGCACAAATAGACAACGAACCAGGCAGTCAACCTTGAGACTAATACAACCACAGCTGAGGAGTGGGGTCAAGGCAGGCAGGGATTCCTCTACTCAGATTTGCTTTCCTTTCGCTTTTCTTTTTTATTTTTATTATTTTGTTGAGGGAGAGCAGCATTTTTTTATTTTGCAGCGCCATTAAATGCGACTGAAGGCTGCCGTCGCCATAAATTATAAGTCATTGGCTAGAACGTGTCCAGTGTCCAGTGAGCAGCTCCCTTTCGATTCGGGATGCAGGCGGAGATGGAGGCAAAGGCCGAAGTCAGCCTCCAGCGGCATTAATATCCCCAACATGACTATGACTTTGAGTGAATGCTTCAAATTAAAAAGAAATTTACCATTAACCACACCCATTTTGACTTGAGCTGCGACCGACAAAGGTTCCCAGTGGTTCACTGGGTGGGTTGGTCAGTGGGTGTTTGGGTGCAGGATTAAAGCGTCTCTCTGCCTTTTTGCCGTTTACAATGACAGCACGGAAAAAAACCAGAAACTCTGGCAGGCAGTTTAACTAACTTGGACCTGAAACACACTCACACTCACACACACACACATACACAGCCAGTATTCAATGTGTGTATGTAATGTATCAAAAGTTGAGCGCGTGTGGGTGTGTGCTGGTAACAGTTTTTGGCTTCAGCCACATCATCGACGTGGCAGCAACTGAAGACGCAAAGTAACAACAAAAACGACAACAACAAAATGATTACAGGCAACTAATGACGCTGTCTAAAATGATTTATCTCGTTATGGCGTCCGACAGTCGGGAAGCCGCTCCGATTGCCGCCAGCCGCCTGCCGCTTTAGCTGTAACGGTTATAGTTGCCTCCGCTGCTGTTGTTGCAACAAAAGTCAACGTGAAAAAGAACAACTTGTGCTCTGCTGGCATAGCCATAACTCAAACGTGTTTATGATGTATTTCGCCCGATTTGGTGCGTATCCTTGGAGCAGTGCCTATATGTTGTAGACGAAAAAGATAAAATCTCCTTAATCCCACTCTCCCTCACACTCTCTCTCTCTCTCTCTCTCTCTCTCTCTCTCTCTCTCTCTCTCTCTCTATCTCACTCAGTTTGTGACAAAGTAGTTGCTCGATGTCGAGTGAGAGTAAGAGAATGTACTTATCGGTTTAATGCCAAGCGAGGAGTTGTGCTTAATATGATGTCTCCCTTTGCCTACCCTGATCCCTCTGCCTACCCTCACCGCAGAGCTTAGTCACATGCTAACCAAATAGTCCATGTGCCCAACGCCATTCACAAATATACATATGTACATTCATGTATGTATGTATGCAAGCTCACCATGGAGCGGGGTTACCTGCCAGGCCAAACAAGTGGGCATGGCAAACAGAGAGGAACCCTCAAGAAAGAGCATATTAACTTCGACCAGCGGGCAGAGCACATAATCCTCTATTTGTTGTATACATACATACATATATCTGTATGCATATAAGTAAGTACATATATGTAAAAATGTATGTATGTATGCATATACCTATAAGTGGCAAGAGTGCATGAATGCCATTTCAATGTGAATCTGGCTGTGGTGCTCTGGCCGAGCTGAAGCTTGGAGCTTGAACTGTGCCTCTGGTAGTGGCAGTAGCATCTGTTACTAATGGATAGTAGCAGAAAACAAATGGACATCGCACAGATTCACATAAGTATATGTATGTATGTATGAAGTATATGGGAGAGGGGAAGGCGATGCCCTGAGAATGGAATGGCAACGTCAACAGCTCGTGCAAACATCTTTGTAGATTTTATTTCTAAATCTCATTACCAAATGGTGTCCCTTTGGGTGCCGAGTAGTGTGTCGAGTGCCGAGCACCACACGTGATGCGAGAAATCCTGCGTCTGTATGTGTGTGCGATTTACTTACAAACAAACGGACACCCACACATACACACACACACACACACACACACGAACATACACAAACAAATAAGAAGAGCTCTATAAATGCAATAAACTGTAAGTGCGTTACACTCCCTCTTCCACCCTCCCATGCCAGTCCCGCCCACATTTGTTATTTGGCTGCTGTTTTCGAGGCGGACCCACTATAATAGTGACACAGAGAGAGATAGAGAGAGAGAGAAGGAGAAAGATAGAGGGGATGCGATGGGGAGTCTCATCCCATCCAATTCATGGGATATCAGCTGTGGCAAATGTTTTTATAATCGCAGTGCCAAGAAGTCCGTAGTCTCCACATTTTATTTACTACAGACAAAATGTGGCTAAAGGCCTCATAAACCACTTTGTTGAATGCGATCCTCTCCAGTTCGAGTTGCTCGCCGTATTCCAATTGAAATATTTTGTGTTTAGTGTCCCCATTAAATTTCTTGTCGAATTTCGAATTTCGAATTCTAGCTGAAAGCAAAAGAAGAAGCAGACAATGGATGAAGAGGAAGCATTTCAGGAACACACGACAAAAACTTAATCGCTTGTGTAATGACTGCATTCGACTTTTGTAATTAGCAGCCTGTCGTTGTTGGCATCCCCTTGCACCGAGGACCCTACGAATAAATATTAATTTTCTGTAGCCTCCTTATGACCCCCCCCCTCCTTCTCTTTCCTCCTACGCCCGCACTAAATGCATTGGAACCCGGTCTTCAATCGTCGTCGTCGACGTCGTCGTCGCCGTCTGAAGCATAAAATTTATGTGCAGCGGACAACAAATTTTCACTTATTGCGAGTAACTGCAAAAGCAGGAAAAACAGCAACAATATCATGGGTTAACGGAATGTGTCGTGGCTGCCAGTCTGATGTCCATGCAGGCCACCACTTCTTAGCTGCTCCATGGTGCGGCAGGGACTGCACAGTTTGTTGTTTGTCGAGATGCTGTTGCTTCGTCTCGGCTGCTGCGTGACAAGAACTCGCGCGAATACTATAAATTTTGTATTTAATTTTCAATTCGTTTTAGTTTTATTGCTCAGCAGGAACTACACAAGCGGCAGCAGCATCAGCAGCCACATTGGAATCAGCACAAGGAATTGTCGGAAAGTTCAAGACTTGGCTGGCCGCTTGCCAGAAAATGCAGCAAAGTTAACGGCGCTGACGATGGCAACGACGAGGACGAGGACGAGGACGACGATGGCGATGGTTGCTCTCAAGCGAAGCTGCAACTTCCGGGTCCGGTCCAGAGCGTGCCAGCATGTATAGCGAATGGAAGCGGTGCCAAGATGGGGAAAGGGGCAGTGAGTTCCGTTCGACTGTGGCACTATCGTTTTTAATGGTCCACGTCCAATTTGATTACAAGTGTCATCCATTTGCACGCCGCTCTAAATTCCCCGATCACAGCTGGAGGGGATTCACAAAATAAGAAAGATTCCGCGTCGACTAATGAAGTAATTTCAATTAGAGGCAGCGCCAGTCTCGCAACAGTATAGGGAAGATACTACTCCTACTCCTTTTACTACTACTACTATGTGGAATGTTGAACCCATATCAAATGGTGGTGTAGATTGGATGGCAGACATTAATGGTGTCACGTGGCGTGTGGCATGTGATAATTCTAAACTCGCTGCTTAGTCCATCCCTTGAGCTTGATTTAGGTATCAAGCTGGGGTCGAACCTGACCTGTGTATCATCATTATCATCATCATCCGCATCGACATTATCATCATCGCCATAGTCATGGTCATCGACAATTTACAATTTGTGGCTGCAACAAATTGAGTTCTGTGTGAATGCATTTGTCTTCCTGACTTTTGTGGCATTAAAGCCAAAAAAGAAGGAAATTTGCTTTTATCACGCAACCAACAGCAATCTAAACTCCTCCGCAAACCCACTCTACTCTACTCACTCTCACCTAGCTGCGCAACAGTTGGAAAAGTTGTTGAAAAATATTTGTTGCATTGAAAAATGAAATGCTAAGGCAAAGATGAGCAAATCGTTGGCTATAAGCAAACCTAAAAAAATCTAATAATATAAAGAAAAATAAAATTGTGAATGAGAATGGGAATGATGGAGAAAATGTCAAGCATTGCAGTCAAAACTGACAGGGGAAGTGCGGAGTACACAAAAACAAAAACAAGATGGAATCGACTTCATTAAAAATGTGAGCGGGGGCAGAGTACTCGAAGAAGCCCAAAGATCGACTACAGAAATGAGCTGAAAAGCGAATGGAAAACTAGAAGAGAAGCAATGGGGAGGGTGGCAAAAGTTTACATGAAAGATTTAAGCAGCTTAGCGAGTCAAAGACGAGTCATTGGCGACGGGCAGATAGCGTTGCCTGCCACAACTGAGTCCCGCTGATGCTGCTCTGCTGTGGATTCTATGTACTCCACTGCTCTACGGTAGCTACACTGAATGTCGAGGTAAAAGTTTTGGTCGCTAGCTTAAAAACGTTTCTCCAAAGTACTTGAGAACATATTTGCTATCAGTTGGCGTCCAGTTGCTGCTCCTGCTCCTGTTCCTGCTGCTTCTTCTCTGGCTTGCCTGTTTGTTTGTTTGTTTGTTTGTCTCTCCGTCTGTCTATTTGTCTGCTCTGTCTCTCTCTATTTCTCTCGCTCTTTCTTGCTCTTTCTGTTGGTCTGTCTGTTTGTTGTTACTTCGGCAACTTTTCAACCCAGCAATTTTTCAGCCACATCGTCGTGTCTTGCAATAATTTTGAGTTGCCAAAGTCGCTGCTGCTGCGTGCGGTTGGCAGCGCTGCCAAGTGTTGCATCCGTTTCCTGTTGATAGTCAGTGGCGTGTAAATAGAATCTGCTTCAACTTGAATTTATTTGTGGCACATCAGACCTCAATACCGTTCTCTTTCTCTCTTTGTCTTTTAAAAATCTCCCTCTGCTCACCTCGCAGCTCTCTTTGTTTAACAAAGTCAAACAATTTCATGCAATTAAAACCGTTTTTCATTAAAAATGCAAATTTCAAATGCAAAACGAACTCGAGTCACGTCAAGCATCACGCATCACATACACACACACACTCCCTCACTTTACACACATACTTACACTCATGTCTCGCCACATATCCCCGCCCATCAGCGGCATGTTGAGTGTTTGTTTTCATGCAACTTGGCTGGAGTTCTGGGCCAGGTACTTAACTTGATGTCACCAAACAAAAGCACTTTGTTTTAACATGTGCCCGACACTGCGACCCCTTCACCTACCCCTCTCCACAAGGAGTCCCTCTTCGTTCCGGCAGCAATGCAGCATGCCTAAAAGCCGCTTGTCTTGTAAACAATCATAAAAAATAATAAAATGCCATAAAGTTGAAAATGTGCGACTGTTGGGAGCAACCAAAGACATCACAACGTGGCAACTGAGAGGAGGGAGTGGCTTAGGGGTAGCAAGCGGAAGTATGGGACGATCTGAGACAAAGAGAATGGCGCTCAGCCCTCTTACATTTTGGAACATGGAAACAAATTCGCTGCAACAAACACACATGTCACATCTCCAAGCCCAGATCATTGTCATTGCTGTCTCTTGACTGTTTTGTTTAGCCGGGGCTTCAACTGAAAGGATGTCGCCATTGTTTTATTCTACCCCTGACCAGAATTGTATCCCTGCCCTTCCCCCCATCGAAGCAGCACTTAAACCTGGTCTCACTTCTGTCGTTGTCATTGTCCCGGTGCGGAGTGCATTGTCTTCTCTCTCAAGTTGTTACCCTATTAAGGACTGTATACGAAAATGGGTGTTTTGGCTCTTTCAAAACTTCGATGAGCCATAACTTCGTCAAATGTCAACCGGTTTTCAAGTTTGATGCCAATTTTTCCAAGTTTCGGCATTTAGAACAAAACTGCATTCAAAGATTGTTAAAATTAAGACCATCATTTTTGGACCCCTCTACAAGCCCAGAACTATATAGAAAATCTGTGTTTCGGGTCTTTCAAATCTTTGATGAGCCATAACTTCAATAAATCTCAACCGATTTTCAAATTTTATGCCAATTTTTCCAAGTTTCGGCATTTAGAACAAAACTGCATTCAAAGATTGTTAAAATTAAGATCATCATTTTTGGACCTCTCCACAAGCCCAGAACTGTATACGAAAATGGGTGTTTTGGGTCTTTTAAAACTTCGATGAGCCATAACTTCATTAAATCTCAACCGATTTTCATGTTTGATGACAATTTTTCCAAGGTTCGGCATTTAGAACAAAACTGCATTCAAAGATTGTTCAAATTGATACCATCATTTTTGGACCCCTCTACAAGCCCAGAACTGTATAGAAATTCAGTGTTTCGGGTCTTTAAAAACTTCGATGAGCCACAACTTCGTCAAATCTCAACCGATTTTCAAGTTTGATGCCAATTTTTCCAAGTTTCGGCATTTAGAACAAAACTGCATTCAAAGATTGTTCAAATTGAGACCATCATTTTTGGACCCCTCTACAAGCCCAGAACTGTATAGAAATTCAGTGTTTCGGGTCTTTTAAAACTTCGATGAGCCATAACTTCGTCAAATCTCAACGGATTTTCAAGTTTGATGCCAATTTTTCCAAGTTTCGGCATTTAGAACAAAGCTGCATTCAAAGTTTGTTCAAATTAAGACCATCATTTTTGGACCCCTCCACAAGCCCAGAACTATATAGAAAATCAGTGTTTTGGGTCTTTCAAAACTTCGATGAGCCATAACTTCGTCAAATCTTAACCGATTTTCAAATTTGATGCCAATTTTTCCAAGTTTCGGCATTTAGAACAAAACTGCATTCAAAGATTGTTCAAATTAAGACCATAATTTTTGGACCTCTCCAGAAGCCCAGAAATGTATACGAAAATGGGTGTTTTGGGTCTTTGAAAAATTAGATGAGCCAATACTTCGTCAAATCTCAACCGATTTTCAAGTTTGATGCCAATATTTCCAAGTTTCGGCATTTAGAACAAAACTGCATTCAAAGATTGGTAAAATTAAGACCATCATTTTTGGACCCCTGTACAAGCCCAGAACTATATAGAAATCTGTGTTTCGGGTCTTTTAAATCTTTGATGAGCCGTAACTTCGTCAAATCTCAACCGATTTTCAAGTTTGATGCCAATTTATCCAAGTTTCGGCATTTAGAACAAAACTGCATTCAAAGATTGTTCAAATTAAGATCATCATTATTGGACCTCTCCACAAGCCCCGACCTGTATACGAAAATGGGTGTTTTGGCTCTTTCAAAACTTTGATGAGCCATAACTTCATTAAATCTCAACCGATTTTCAAATTTGATGCCAATTTTTCCAAGTTTCGGCATTTAGAACAAAACTGCATTCAAAGATTGTTAAAATTAAGACCATCATTTTGGGTCTTTCAAAACTTCGATGACCCATAACTTCATCAAATCTCAACCGATTTTCAAATTTGATGCCAATATTTCCAAGTTTCGGCATTTAGAACAAAACTGCATTCAAAGATTGTTAAAATTAAGACCATCATTTTTGGACCCCTCCACAAGCCCAGAACTGTATACGAAAATGGGTGTTTTGGGTCTTTCAAAACTTCGATGAGCCATAACTTCATCAAATCTCAACCGATTTTCAAATTTGATGCCAATATTTCCAAGTTTCGGCATTTAGAACAAAACTGCATTCAAAGATTGTTCAAATTAAGACCATCATTTTTGGACCTCTCCACAAGCCCCGAACTGTATACGAAAATGGGTGTTTTGGGTCTTTAAAAACTTCGATGAGCCATAACTTCGTCAAATCTCAACCGATTTTCAAGTTTGATGCCAATTTTTCCAAGTTTCGGCATTTAGAACAAAACTGCATTCAAAGATTGTTAAAATTAAGACCATCATTTTTGGACCTCTCCACAAGCCCCGAACTGTATACGAAAATGGGTGTTTTGGGTCTTTCAAAACTTCGATGAGCCATAACTTCATCAAATCTAAACCGATTTTCAAATTTGATGCCAATATTTCCAAGTTTCGGCATTTAGAACAAAACTGCATTCGGTACTTAGAACAAAACTGCATTCAAAGATTGTTAAAATTAAGACCATCATTTTTGGACCCCTCCACAAGCCCAGAACTGTATACGAAAATGGGTGTTTTGGGTCTTTCAAAACTTCGATGAGCCATAACTTCATCAAATCTCAACCGATTTTCAAATTTGATGCCAATATTTCCAAGTTTCGGCATTTAGAACAAAACTGCATTCAAAGATTGTTCAAATTAAGACCATCATTTTTGGACCTCTCCACAAGCCCCGAACTGTATACGAAAATGGGTGTTTTGGGTCTTTAAAAACTTCGATGAGCCATAACTTTGTCAAATCTCAACCGATTTTCAAGTTTTATGCCAATTTTTCCAAGTTTCGGCATTTAGAACAAAACTGCATTCAAAGATTGTTAAAATTAAGACCATCATTTTTGGACCCCTCCACAAGCCCAGAACTGTATACGAAAATGGGTGTTTTGGGTCTTTCAAAACTTCGATGAGCCACAACTTCATCAAATCTCAACCGATTTTCAAATTTGATGCCAATATTTCCAAGTTTCGGCATTTAGAACAAAACTGCATTCAAAGATTGTTCAAATTAAGACCATCATTTTTGGACCTCTTCACAAGCCCAGAACTGTATAGAAATTCAGTGTTTCGGGTTTTTTAAAACTTCGATGAGCCACAACTTCGTCAAATCTCAACCGATTTTCAAGTTTGATGCCAATTTTTCCAAGTTTCGGCATTTAGAACAAAACTGCATTCGGTATTTAGAACAAAACTGCATTTAAAGATTGTTCAAATTAAGAGCATCATTTTTGGACCCCTTCACAAGCCCAGAACTGTATACGAAAATGGGTGTTTTGGGTCTTTCAAAACTTCGATGTGCCATAACTTCATCAAATCTCAACCGATTTTCAAATTTGATGCCAATATTTCCAAGTTTCGGCATTTAGAACAAAACTGCATTCAAAGATTGTTAAAATTAAGACCATCATTTTTGGACCTCTCCACAAGCCCCGAACTGTATACGAAAATGGGTGTTTTGGGTCTTTAAAAACTTCGATGAGCCATAACTTCGTCAAATCTCAACCGATTTTCAAGTTTGATGCCAATTTTTCCAAGTTTCGGCATTTAGAACAAAACTGCATTCAAAGATTGTTAAAATTAAGACCATCATTTTTGGACCCCTCCACAAGCCCAGAACTGTATACGAAAATGGGTGTTTTGGGTCTTTCAAAACTTCGATGAGCCATAACTTCATCAAATCTCAACCGATTTTCAAGTTTGATGCCAATTTTTCCAAGTTTCGGCATTTAGAACAAAACTGCATTCGGTATTTAGAACAAAACTGCATTCAAAGATTGTTAAAATTAAGACCATAATTTTTGGACCCCTCCACAAGCCCAGAACTGTATACGAAAATGGGTGTTTTGGGTCTTTCAAAACTTCGATGAGCCATAACCCGTCGCAGGTAGTCGAAAAAACTTTGCTGAGCTCGGAAAGCAGCAATGAGCAAAAATATGAAAATCGACGGGGGGCCCACACACACAGTGACGAGTATGTGTACGTACAAGATGATGAGAGTGCATTTGTTTTTTGTTGTCATTGCTAAAAAATTGGCAACAGAAATAGAGAGGCAAGCAAGAAGCAAGCTCTCAACAGCGAACAGCATTGGTTGTGAGCGACTCTTTCATGCAGGCTCTATACGAAGCGTCCGCCCTAGACGACGTACAAAACGCTATTAACTCAGTATAAGTTCGCACATTGAGAGATTGAACTTGTCGGAAGCTGTTCGTGTGAGCCGATCGGGGTATGTCGCATCAAACTGGGGTATCTCGCTAGGGAATTTCGTGGCCGTTTTCGTTGTATGAAATGTCCCATCTATATATTATATGGTCAGTGGTATTATATACATCAGATATACATTCATATATCATATATAGCTCAGAGATGTTTCTTTGTGATCCACATATTATTTGTGATCAGCACTTGAGCTTGTGTCTGTATTCATATCAAGGTCTGATCCATTAAGGTGATACCGTAAAAAAAAGAAAAGGGGAGAGCGCTTTATTTCCATCTACTTTATAAACACATTCCAGATGAAGCACATCTGTGTCTCTCGTTAAGTTTCAGTCTGTGCGTTGTCTGCAACTATTGATGTTGCACTGGTGTTAGCAGCCCTTACCTTCGCTACCTTTGTTGACACTGCTTATTGGAGGTGCATTTGGGAAATCGTTAATGGAACGGGTACCAAAATCGATAATGCGATGTGAATTTAATTTTCAACTTGTCTGACATTTTGTAATTGAAAACACAGACATTGACACTTGACACAAAACACCCAGCAAACCAACAGCAAAAGCAGCAGCAGCAGTTCAGACTGAAGACGGACTGACAGACGGGTGGACGGACGGACAGTCAACCGACAAAGCTGCGTATGGCGCATTACTAATACGCAGTGTGTGACAACCACAAGAGACAATTTGGCAGATGCCAAAGGGTTGTCTCTCCACTCACTGCAAATAGTCGCACGACATCATTCTCACTTCGCTCCATGTGTGGTCCATGGCCAATGGGGCGATGGGCAATGTCATAGGCGGCAAACCGGCAACCGGAAAGTCTGCTGCCGCTGCAGTTAAAACATTTTGCAGCATCAGTAGGCAGTGTCCTGGCATTCACATTCACACATTGATACACTGACACACGCACACACTCACAGCTACACAGAGAGATGCTTGCTCAAACATGCTCACATATGCACCTAATACGTATACGCCCACACATTCAATCCACGGGCATTGTGGTTGTCTCAAAATACCAAAAATCGAGAGAAAGAGAAATAAGCGAGATAGAAATAGAAGCAGCAAAAGAGAAGGAGTCAAATGCCAATGCCACTGTCCTTGTCCCCCTCTCCCAACCCCCTATCCCTAACCTCATCCCTATCGCTGCCGATGCCAGGCGGCGTTCGTTCCTCGAGTGGCCGCAGGGCAATTGGATATAATTTCTAATTACACGCTTGGACGGACTTTTTACTGTCAGCTTAGTTTACTGATGTCTCTATATTTTGCCTCACTTGTGTGTATCTATGTGTGTGAGGGAGTGTGTGTGTGTTGGTTGTGTAAGTCGGTGTGCTTGTGTATAATTTGGTTCATGTAGTATAAGTGTAATTTGGCATTTTGATTTTTAATTGTTCGGCCACACAACCCGTTGGCATACAAAAATAATTTCCACAACTTGTCTCCTTTAATTAAAGCAGTCAGGCAACGAGATGGACAAATAGACAATCAGACCAAGTCCAAGTCAGTCAGACGGGCGGTCAGACAGAGACATAGAGTTAGGCGATTTGTAATTGTCGAAATTACAAAACTACACATGAAATTTGCATATTATTAAGCTCGTTTGTCTGTTTGTTGTAATTGTTGTTATTGCTGCTGTATGCAGCCTGAAGAGACATGAGAAATATCAAGTGACATAGTCGTATTTTCTTCATCGCCCGCTTCTCTTTTTCCATCTGTGACTGCTTACTGCTATGGAGCCTGATGGGGGGTGGGGGGGGGTGTATCCCATGTCCTCTACAGTTCTCGTGTCCTGCCACGCCATAAATTGCTGCTGCAATTGCAATTGTCGCTGCGCTCTTAGGAAAGCTGGCGATGTCAACACTTGAACACGCGCCAGCGACAGTCGAAAAGCAAAAAGCGCCCCAAAAATTATGCAACAGATTCTCGGAAATTTGGCGCACGAGCAGCAACAACAAAAACAACAACAATTACAACAACAGCAAGCAAATACTGTGTTGCAGCCAGTTTATTTTTGCGCAATTACAGAATGGGATGAGCTCAAAAAGTCACAATAAGAGAAAAAAGAAAAAGTCGACGAGCAGCACTGACAGCGGCAGCTTCTGCGACTGCTTTTGCTTCAGCTTCAACTGTCAACTGTCAGGCGTTTTTTTATTGTAGTTTCAGTTGTAGTTGTTGTTGCTGTTTCACGCCATTATATTCGCAATATGATTATTATGCGAATGCAAAAGTGTTGACGTTGTCACGTTTGAGCTGCCTGCTTGTCAAGTGAGCGAACAGCGAAAATGGCATTGGCATAAGTGCCTGTTACATGCAGCAGGACTCTGCTTGACGACCAGCTAATTGGCTCATATTTTGTCCAACGGAATACACTACTAAGCTACTGCCAAACATGCTACAAAACAATTAACTAAGATTAAACAAAATTACTACTCCCAAACAATAAGAAATGATCACCTTTTTGGCCAATCGGTTGATTTTTGCAGAGATTTTGGTAGTTTAATTTATTATATGAGATGCCCATTTGGTGACAATGTTTCACCTTTTTGTCCATATTTTCTAAAATATTGCTCCAAATTCAGTTCGGTAAATAGTTTTATACATATTTTGATTATAGAAGTCGACTGATCATAAAAAATAGCGATATAAAAGACATAATTTTTTTTTACACTTCTAGTAGGTCTGGATTACTGAAATATGGCCAAAAATAGGCGAAAATTGAAAAGTATCATTATAGATAAATTTTTGATGTAGTTTGGATCTGTTATGAATACCATTGACAAAAATGCAAAAATTTTGGAAATTGGTTGATTTTTGGCAAAGTTATGGCTCTTCAAAGTTTGAAAGGTACCCATTATACAGAAAATGCCCATTTGAAGTAAATTTTCACCTTTTTGGGCATATATTTAAAATATTGTAGGTTGAAACTATTATCAATATCATTGAGAAAAATGCAACAATATGGTAGTTCGAAATTTGAAAGGTAATAAGTATGTGTCTGCATATACATATTTTGATGATAGAAATCGATTTACCACGGAAAATCCGAAATAAAAACGTTTGAAAATCAGTTGGTTTTTAGTTGGTTGTTCACATAATACTAAGATAACATAAGATTGCGAGATTTGTGATTGAAAGTTTTTTCTCAATATTGTGCATACTAAGTTAAAATTGTAATTATAATCTATAACTAGGCCATTGAAAATTATATGATTATATTCATTTGTAGATAATATACTGATTTTTTGGACATATTATATTGGTCCGTACTGTAGACACTTAGAGGATATCCTGTATTTAATAAGGGGCATTTTACAAAAAGAAGAGAACTTACACACACTCTGGGCACATATCCACAGTTTACACACCATGTGTTGAAGTTGGAGTTCCCCTTGGTAACATTTGATGTTACCCTCATCAAAAGCGATTTAAGTGCGAGTCCGGTAAAAGTTTTTGCTTGCCTCTTGGCAAATGTGCAAATAACAAATGATTTTGGATTTGGCATCACCCACTTGTAAATAAAAGTGGTCTCTCTCTGGCCCTCCCAACTCTCCCTTTAATATGTATCTACATGGGTGTGTGTGTGTGTCTGTGTGTAATTATGTGTGGTATGTACCAGCATGTTTGGCTTTGTTTTTATGCCTGTCATGGTTGTTGTATGCCCTTTGGCCAAATCAAACGTAAGCCACAATTAAAACATAAAACTACCAAGCGTTGTGTGGCCTTTTTCTACATCTTCTATTTGTATGGTGGAATTTGTGTGTATGTATGTACATGTATGGAACGTGCTTTACACACACATCAAACATTTTTTGTAGACCTGCTGCCCCCAGGGTCATAATTAGCTCGAATTAGTTGCAACTGAGCCTGCGTTTGGCATTTGAGTTCAGCTGAAATTCTATGGCAATATGAAGAAATGGGGATGTTGGCCAGCTAGAACTCTCCGCTTGGTCGCTGAGCAATTCCTGGTCATTGTCTGGCTCGACTAGAGAGATTTTCAAGTAGCTATCTCAGTGCCCACCACAGCTAAAGAGGTTCCTCCTGCTGCATGCTGCCTGGACGATTGACGTTGGCGTTGACGCTGACGGGTGCCGTTGCCTTGTCATAAATCCGCGCTCTCCTAGCTGTGTCAGTAATTAGTGCACTCACTGATGCTGTCCGCCCACGCCTGATCCACAATACTTACTACTACTATTACTACTACTACTAACGAGTCACTTGTAAGAAAAACCAGCAGCAGAGGCGACTGGATGGGGACAGACAGGCGTCTGCAATTAGTGAGAAGCATTTTGGATAGGGCTGTGGGGGATGAGATGGGGCATGGGTATGAGGCATTTAGTAGCTCAGGCTGCAACAAAGTGGCTCCAGCGAGGCGCCGTCAAAAGAGATGATGAGGCGCAGCAGCATGACACCGTTTCAACCAGCAAAAACCTAACACTGGAGTGACTGACAGACAAATAGACTGACTGTCTGCCTGCTCAGTTGACTGATACATTTGTTGGCTCTTGAGCACGTTCGGCGCTGGCGGCAGATGCATCTGCAACAGGAGCATCAGCATCAGTAGTAACAACAAACAAGCCGCCACTTGACTTGCCAAACCCATTGCCGCTGCCTTGGGAGAGGGCTGTGCATGCCGCCTCTGCATGTCAGAAGTCATCACCTTTATCGCTCTGCCAACTACGTTAGTTTCCCGTCTCCCAGGAGCTGCAGGATTTGGCCAAGCAAGCAGCCATTTAACCAGCCACCCAACAGTTGAATTAGCTGTGGCAATATTATGACTACGGACCGAACCAGACAGACCTGGAGTTGGAGTTGAAGCCGATTCTGAATCCTGTGCTGGCAGCACAAGTCCTGGCAGTCAAGTATATTGTAATTCATAATCCTGCGATTTACTTGGCATAAGACACAACGCTTTATTTCTTGTTGTGGTTTGCTTTTGGCTTAAGTGGCGTCTCAACTGGCAGCCCCAGCAGCTGCAGCAGCATCTTCGTTGCCATCGTCTTTGTCTGCATCTTTGTCGTTGTCTCTGCCTCTGCCGTCACCAATACCAACACTATAACCATTCCTGTCTCCTTCTCCTTCGACTTCCAGTTGAAAATTTTGACACTGATTGTGTTTGTAGTTGGGAATTTTAAGCCGTTAAGCACTGAAAATATTTCCTCACGCCATGGGTATAGTTTCTAGTGGAGCTTTGTGCTGACTATGCCAAGTGGCCACAATTATGGTGCCACTTCAGTGGCTATAGCTATAGCTATAGATATAGCTTTGGCAATGGCATATCATGACCAACAAGTGCAGCCTGTGGGTTAAATAAGCAGCTTAGATCAATTGGGCACTAAATGGGGAGAATGAAATAAAAATGCGACAGCTATATTTTCAAATAGGTTTTCTTTTTAATTATATGTATTCTCTCATCCATATATAATGCATTTCTCTTCTGGGATGTTTATCCTGTATTGGCTTAACTAAGATGTCCATAACATACATATAACGCAAAAGGATCTTGAGCCGCGTGGCTCTGACAGAAGCCAATACATTGCTAGGCATAGTCCACATACAGTCATAAATTGTATATAGTAGTTAATCAATGTTATATATATATATATATATATCTTTTCTTGGGGTTTACATATTTACAATAATTTACATTCATATTAAGCACATGGGTTATCGTAATCGGTAATGATATATCGATTGAGGGCTTCCTTCCTGGCGTTGATCACTTACGATATCGATATACGATTACTTGTAAATTTATATGTATATAGTTACTGTACAGCACGCTCTAACTTATCGATTAGTTAGTTTAATTATTGTTCTCTCTGTCTCCTCTAACAACTCCAGGAGTGTCCAAGAATCTATTAGATCCTCTGACCTAGCCCCACATTGACATTCGGTTTTGGTCGCTGCTTGCCTATTTACACTGTCCTGCCGTCTGCTAAATGATATACAAGTGTATCGAAGTCCTTCGATTAAATTCAATAGAGTTATC
This sequence comes from Drosophila quadrilineata, assembly GCA_018150725.1. Classification (NCBI taxonomy): domain Eukaryota; kingdom Metazoa; phylum Arthropoda; class Insecta; order Diptera; family Drosophilidae; genus Drosophila; species Drosophila quadrilineata. Next base: position 399,382 of record JAECWN010000452.1, read on the forward strand.
TAGGGGCTGTGTGCGGCCTTCGCATATAAAAATAACTTTGATTTCTTTTAGGCTAATTAACGAGATTCACTTGGAAGCTACCCTTTCTTAGCTAGACTTGGGTCACTCCCAACTTGGCCAGATTGCCAAGCGTGATGGTGTCACCTGGCTGTAGTTGCAGTGCGGCCTTGTAACTTGACGCTGCATGATTCGTGCGTCCCAGGAGATGCAGAATGGCGCCCAGGTTGGTGTGAGCATGTGCATCATTCGGTCGCAGTGTGACAGCCTATTTCAAGATAAGATGTTCATGTGATTGGTCTCACTATTAACAGAGAGAGGTTCACTTACCTTTCGATACCAGAACTCCGCCTCAACCTTACGATCCAAGAGGCGGAGCGATGTGGCAGCTGCCACTACTAAGGCGTAGTCCGTCGGCGCCAGTTCCGCAGCTCGGCGATGGTAGACCACTGACTCGTGATGCCTTGACTGCAGTGTCAGGAATTCAGCTAAGATAAAATACCTATTTTATTAACTGTTTGTCTCCAAAAGAGTGTCCTAAACTCACCATAATGGTGGTATACGCTGGCCTGCTCCGGCGCCAGTTGCAATGCCCGCTTGAACCACATTTCCGCCTCCGAGGCACGACTGCTCTGTAAAAAAAGATAAGATTTGCGTGAGATTCATATCGGAAAACACTCAAAAGACGTACATTTCTAGCCAAAGTGATGCCATAGGAGAGATGAGCTGCCACCTGGTTAGGTTGCAGCTCCAGTGCTGCACGATGATGCCGTTCCGCTTCGTCCCACTGTTGTAGGCGTCCAAACACGTCACCAATGCGCTGATAGAGTACCTCCCGAAGATTGGGTAGGGAGGAGAGCGCTTCCCTATAGACTGCCAGTGCCCGCTGCAGCTTGCCCTGCTCCACATACAGTGCTCCGAGCTGCAAGTAAGCTGAACTCCTGGCCTGGTCATGGGCACCGCGATCTCTCACTGTTGCCCCGTCCAGCGTAGATGCCGTCTGCAGAATCTCGATGGCCTGTTGACGTTTTCCCAGCGCGATGAATGATATGCCAAGGTTGAGATAGGCGACTACATGAATGGAGATATGCTCGTTACTTTGTTTGCCCTTTGGATTTCCCTCTCGGATTCAGTGACTCACCTGCTAGGCTGGGGCGAAACTTGATAGCGCGTTGAAAGCACTCAACCGCTGTCTTATAGTCTTGTTGATTCTGATGGAGAATGCCTCTGCAAGAAAAGTAAAGAAAGCGAGAGTGTTGCCATTAATAGGACTGTCTACTACCACCACTACAACCACAACTTGGTGAACTTGTCACTTGGCGTATACTCCAAAGCCTGCTTCAGTTCTAATTAGAGTACCCTGCGGCAGGCGGCTACTTGACGGCGCCTAGAAAATTGTCAAGTGCCTGAAAGAGGCGACCACAAATGAAAGCAGCCATAATGAGCTGTTGCTTCAGCAGATTTATGTAATTAGTTTGGCCAGTGACTACAGCTGAGACTTATTTTACTATATAATATATTAAAGCCAACTGTTTAAAGCTACTGTACATAGCTATCTGATTGAGTTCGAGCTGTCAGTAACAACACTGACTGAAGTTAAGAATCAAATTACGCAGTTGAGTGATTTCTGGTTTGGATGTTTGGAATTTCCTACCTAAGAAGTCAGGAATCGAGCTATATCCTGTGTATAGTACATCCTCTTTTTTTACTTTCTCTATTCCTGCAACTCCTTCGCGTTTAGCTTTCTTCCTCCCTTAGCATAAGATTTGTTTGGAAGTGCGGTTGTGTCCTTGGCTGGTTTGGGATCAGCTTTGTGAAGATGGTAATCAGTCAAGCAGAGAAAGAGAGAGTATGGCGAGTGCCGCCAGCATTTGCTATTGCTATTGCTATTGATGACTTGATCGCAGTAAATAATATATGTGCAAACAGCTGTTTATCCTTTGAGCATGAACAGGAAATGAAAACGAAACGAACGAACTCTTGCCAACAAGGATAAGGAGTCAATACTGCTGCTGCTGTGGTTGCCCCGACAACATTGATTTTCGATTAGCAGTGGGGTAAACATGTCACGCTGAGGTTCTGTCCTGTCGTCTTGCAGTATGTTCCTTAGCCTTTGACTGGCTGCACTTTGAAGGGTTTCGGGGCTTTGCTGTTTACCTTGAGGCTAATACCCGCATTCTTTGTTTAACGTGAATATAAGCGCAAGTTTAATATGACAGCAGCCCTAGCAATGTGACCTGATTCTCAAGCATTGACTTTCCAGTGCTTTGACATTAGCTCGCTATGACAGTGGTTAGGGGTTCTTCTGCTTAGGCAGAATACACTGCATACAATAGTGTGGCATGCCACGATGACAGGCTGCAAAAAGCCGAGTGGCAACCAAAATGACGCACTGAATATTCAAAGCGCAACTTCGCGTATAGTTTTTCACTTTTTCCACTTTTCCTTTGCTTTCCTCATAGCACTTGCAGCTCTTGCTCTGCTGCTTTTCTATGTAATAATATATTGTATTATTATTTTTTTATAAATTTTTTTTTGCAGTTATTTTGCCGCGTTGCGTTGCGTTGCTGCGAAGTATGCGCTATGAGCAAAAATGCAAGGCGAGACACAACAGGCAACAGACAACAGACAAAACAGCACGTTTACAGACTTTGTCAGACGTTGACAGACAAACGGAATGGAAGCGACAGAGGGAGTAGTGGTTGTAGGAGACGACGGAGAGATTGGCGACCTGATAGTAGATCTGACTGCTGTCCTTCCTCCCCCTTAACTCTACATCTCTTTGGTGACGAGTTGTAGCGTGAACGCGAAGAACTTTTGTTCAGCAGCTGGGAAAGCTGAAAGTATGCCATGAAAAAGTAAGCAGCATGAAATGCGCATAACATAGTTCTGCAGAGGATGTTGCAGCTGCTTCTGGTGCTCTTGCTGTTCCTGCTTCTTGATGGAAAACAACAAAATGGGCTTCATTTGACAGCTTGTTCGGCATTGTATTATCTCCTCTCTCCCGCTCTCTCTCTCTCTCTCTCTGTCTCTCTCTTTCTGTCACTGTCTGCCTGTGCAACTCTTTCTCTCTATTTATCTTATGTTGCCTGCAAGGCAGCGAGACTCGCATTTCAGTGAAATGGTCCCACTAAATGCATAGTCGAGCTGCAGGAAAACAGATAATGAAAATGACTGGAAAAAGGCTGTCATTTATCTGAGCACTTGAAGCGTGTCTGGCGCAGTCTGGGACAGAATCTCGTCTAATGTGACCATCAGGCTGTCCGACGAACGCTCTGTACTTGCATGGTTGGTGGTTTTATGTGGAGCATGCAAAGTTTTGGGCAACTCCGATTGGATATGCCGTTCGCCAAATGGGCGCTAAGTGGTCAAGAATTACTACTACTACTAGTACTACTGCTGGGGTAGTCAATACTTACAGATTAAAGTGCACGTCCGCCATGTTGGGCCTGTACCGGATTGCTTCCTGCAGCACTAGTTTGGCCTCCTCGTAGCGAGCCTGTGAACTCAGCACGCTGCCCAGATTTCCCAGTGCTGCAAATGGCGCAAAATTGAGTATCAAGTGAGTCCTCACTCAATGGCAGTTGCTCACCTTTTGGCGGATTGACAGCAATGGCACTTCTATAGAGGCTCTCTTCGTCCCGCCAGTCGGCATTGCGTTCCACGGTTCGCACGCTCATCGCAGCCAGCAGCACACTGAAGGATAGCAGCAGCCCGCAACGAGTCTTGGAGCCGCGCACTCTGGTGCAGGCCAACAGCTTAGAGACCCCATAGCCGACCAGCAGGCAGAATCCCACGCTCGGCAGATAAAGCAGTCGTTCGGCCACGACGAAGCCAACGTAAAAGAAGAGGTTACTGGCGGGCAGGAAGGGAAGCGTAAGGAAGGCGCAGGACATAAGCAGAACGCATGCATTGCGTGCCTCCCCGGACATCCCCAGTAGCATATAGTCCGACGATAATGATGAGGCACTCAGCTGTCCATCTAGAGAACTGCAGGAGGAACTGGAGCTGGCACTGCTGCTGCTGCCATTGCTCTTGTTGCTGGCGGTGGTGCTGTTGCTGCAGCTGCTGCTGCTGCGCGACCCCCTAAACGCCTTGTGAAGTGCCAGACTCACTGCGGAAGACACGAGATGCGGATGCTGTTGTGGTGTCGTTGCTGCCTCTCCATACACGAATACTCCATTGCTGTTGTTGTTGTTGCAGTCACTGCATGGCTGCTTCGGAAACGAGAGTGCATCCTGATGATAAGATGCCTCATAGGCTTGGTACTTAATGTTGTTGTTATTACTATTATTATTATTGTTGTTGTTGCCAATCCGCTTTCGCTTGGCGCGGGATTTGCGGCCAACCTTCTGTATGTGATATTGTGGATAGCCGCCGCTGCCATCGAGAAGCTCGCTGCTACGCAGCAGAAGCTTGCAACTGCGCCAGGCCACGCCCACGAGCACGCTGTAGAAGCAGATGGTCTGGGCATTCCGTCGATCCCACAGCGAAGTGATGCGTGGTAAGGCGTCCATGCCCCAGTCGAAGCTAAGCACTTGTGGTTGCAGCAGAAGCTTAAAGTTTATGATGGGCAGGTAGAGAAATGTGAGCAGGCGCGTCCAAGCAGAAGCGGTCCTCGCTATGGGATTGTCAGCATTGGAAAATGCAGTCTGTGGTCCGGGAATGACCACAAGACGCCAGTAGGCGCACATCAATAATCCACTAACAATGCAGCACAGTGATCTCAGACGTTGCTATAGGGAATAGTTAAGAAATACACCTCATTGATCATTAAATCTGTGAAAGCCATTAGGGTGGTCTTACCTTGTCCACCTGTCCGCTTAAACCGCGAATGACATCGATCGCCCCGCACACCAACAACGCTGTGATCGCCGTCTCCTTGCACAGCAAGGCGGCTACGGCAAACACCATCGTTGAGGAGAGCGCAAACCACTGACGAGTGTCGCCGGACTCGCGCCAGCGCATGTGCCGCAAGTAGCTGAGGTACGTGAGCAGAAAGAATATACAAGCGGCAACATCTGCACGCCCAACAACACCCGCCACAGCCTCTGTGTGAATGGGATGAGCTGCGAATAGCGCCCCTGTCACAAGCACCGCCCAAAATGACGCCAGCATTGTACGCGCCACACGCACCACCAGCGCTGTGGCAACGCAGTGCAACAAATTGTTAACTACGTGGAAGCCCCATGGCGCGTAGCCACCAGCCAAAAGGTAGTTGAGCCTAAAACTGAGCACACAAAGAGGTCGCCACGAACCGTGTGAGCCACTGTCCGTTAACGGAGTGCCCCAGAAATCATTCACAAAGCTCCGTTGCCATGGATCTCTAGCAGACACATCTGCATTTCCAAGAATAGCACGTCTGGAAAAAACAACAAATTATTTAATTAGGATAAGAAAAAAAAATTGACATTATTAGCAAAACAGATAAACAAAGTGTAGTTTCCTCTTAATTTTGCCAAAGCACGCTCGATTTGTATAAAATTAAAATTTTCGATTAACTATTGAAAATCATATTACTAGTCACTTCCCAACTGTGAACGCCCATAACTTTGCCAAAAATCAACCGATTTGGATTAAATTAAATGTTCTGATTAAGGTTTTACATACACTTTAATAATTCATTCAATGTTTACTAAATTCAAAGTTTTCTCAAGTATTTCTCGACTAAAATTTGCCAAAAATGCATTTTCCAAGTGTATGCTTTTATAACTTTGAACTGCAATAACTTTGCTAAAAATCAACTTAGATTGATGAAGTTTAATTTTTTGAATAAGTGGATAATTTCGAATTTCGAAATTTTTGATTAGATTTTACAATTGCAGTACCGGCACAATTTATAATTCTGCATCGTCTTAGGATCTGCAACTCGGCATTGTTGGGAAAATATCAACCTTTCAGCAAAACAGCTGCGGTGGTGGACAGTTTGAAATATCATTGGCCCAATTACGTGGATGTGTGCTTCAGTGTTGAATATGCCGTAGGACTCCACCTGGACACTTTTGCACGCACTGCATGAGGACTTTTGTAGGATTTGGTGTAGTGTTCGTGACAGAAACCCGCACTGCTTGCTCGCGTTTTATATCATGGGAATTGCCAATGACGTTGTCGTTGGTGTTGGTGTTGCTATCACCTTCGTTGCTTTGCAGGTTCGCATAGACAAATGCCACTCTAATGCCGCACAAAGTCGGTAGAGCGCCTTCCTGTCATCCAGTCAGACGCAGCCTGCACAGAAACCATATGCCAACAGAATGTGTCGTGCCGAGCTGTGCCCGACCATGGCTTGAAATTCGATTTTAAGTACCACTGAAATTCCATTGCAGTATCCCTGGCATGCCAAAGTCAGCCAAACTCTCCCAATCCCAAAATTCTCTATATTTCTATATCCCTCCTTCTTCTTTTCTATTCCCCCTGACAGTTAAGGTTCTCCGCCATTCAAGTTTAAATACATGAAGCTACCTTAAAGATTTAACATTGCTGAAAAGTTGGTCGTGCCTCGATTCTGTGCTTACCTGTCGTCATAGACAAAGCCCGCATTAAGAGTGTTCAAATATAGTATGAAAGCGAGTCCGCAGCACAGGAGTGTGGTGTAGTCCATGCTGCAAAGAAAACGGAATATCGAAAAAAGAGTTAATAACACATATGGTTCCGTATATATTTGTATATACTTTGTGTTTTCTCAGTAATAATTTATTTTTCCTTCGCACTGGTTTTATTGTTATTGTGTTGCCCGCGGTCAATCGCTGGATGCGCACCAATTGCAGTACGTTTCCCTTTCTGTTATGGCCAAATGTGCAGGTAGATTGCATTCATGACTTCCTATTGGCAAAATGTTGCCATTTGGCAACCAGAGGAGTGAGTGGGAGTGGCAGTGGGAGCGAGAGGAGCGGCTGGTGCAGACAGTATAGTTCGCCAGCCTGATGATGCAACTTACTGCCTGCTGCAGCCATTACACATAATGAGCGTCAGCCGGGGCCAACAGGATGTTGCAGGCTGTTGCCAACCTCGCTCCTATGCTCATTTGTTGCTGCGGTTGCCAACGTCAACATGTAGCATCATCCAGGACAGGCAGGCGGCAGAATGCAGCCGCCTCTCAACATCTGTCCGCCCTTCCGCCGTGCGTTCGTTGACATTAAAAGTAGCAACAGTTGCAGGTTGTTGCGACAACAACGCAGACAATAAAGGCTATCAACAAGCGAGCACGGGTTGAGTACGGGCATGTCTCCGGGATGCCCCCAGCTCTTAATGTACCAAATAATGGACACACGCCGCCTCACATGCACTCGCCGGGGCATTAAGCCGTTCCCGTTGAATGGAAAAGTTGCCTGAAAGTTATATCTGTCTCTCTTCCTCCCTGCCACAACTTAACTCTTTCATGTCTGGCTGCCTTTGTGTTGATGTTGGCAGATTTTTGTTTCTGCATTTGCGGTTAATTATTTTTGGTCCCGCCTAAGCCCCCCTGGCGACTGACTATTGTGCGATCTGTTGCCACACTTCACCGCTCTATCCCCTGTGGATTGCATCTAGAAATCAATGAGATGAGATGAGTTCTGTTCTTTTTAGTTGAGTTGGGCTCATTTGAGTTAATGCTGCAAAACTATTTGCTATTTGTGTGGCATACTTTTAGGGGGCCACATACTCTTATGTAATAAGCAGTTGGATTAGGCACTGATGCCACGATGCCTGCCACTGTGCTTAAGGGAGCTTAGCTAGTGGCTCGTGAAAGTTCTGTCTGTAAGAGAATTCGCTCATATTATACACGACGGACCCAAGAGGCTTATGTGCAAATTAGCAGCATTCAATATAAGCAACACTCGTACTCCTCGTACTTGTGACTCGAGTGGGGGTCAAACGTAGTAACACACAAAAATTGCTTTGCTAATGAGCCATAATGATGAGCTTTGCTTTTGCTTTTCTCTGTTAGCTGTGTCAGCAGAAGAAACCTCCCCAGAGGTGGATGATGGGAGGTGGGGGAAGAGTGAATGAACAACAACTTGTTTGCAATGGGATTTGTCTGCGCCTGATTGATTCGCTTCCAAGCCATTGGCCCTAATGCTGAGCATGGTACTACTCATCATCACCATCATAGCCTGTCGTTATCATAATCAACATCATAATGGTCATCATGATTATCCCTATGGCAACTATGTGTGCTGTCAAATCATTTAAAAAGCCGGTCGCATACCAATTATCTACAAATAATTGGCCTGTGTCTGCCCATAAAATGAACTTTAGCACGGAGGAGCAGCCATCCGCCAGCAGGATAAGAGTGAGATGGCATGTGTGTGGAGCACGCGCTCTTTGTTTGCCTGGTCATACATTTCCTTGCTTTTCCCGCACATCGTGTGTTACAACTTAACTTTCTTTTGCAAACACACACCTTTTCCTCTCTCTTACTTGTGGTCAGAACTGAGCCTATGTTGAGCCTTGGGGCAGCTGCTGCTGCTCCTGGCTTCGGCTTGGGGGGTTGTCTTTGCCTTCGGCATCTGGCTGCGTCAGCCGATGGGGCATTTTATCGTGCTGGCAATAAATCATGTTTTATTTTTGCAATTAGCGCTGCCACACAATAACTTACGGGCTTTTCATTGCCTCAGTTATGTGCGCGGACTGTGCGAAGTTCGCCATTTTTGTTTGGTAAACTGTGCTTGGAAGACAAGGACTTGGAGAAGGACTTGTGCTCAAGACTAACTTTGTGTTGTTTGCTATTTAACTGTTTTAATGTTAACTTTTGATTAAATTGCCTCTGCGTCTTATTGGGTCACTCTTTAAACTGTTGACACAATTTGCCACTCAACGTATCTAATGGCGGCCAGGCCATGTCCATGTCTCCTGCTCCCTTTTTTACCTTTCACGTTTCACTTGCCACTTGTTTTTATTGCCCTGCCAGCTGCCACCTGCCATCTGCCACTTGCACCAACTGGGTCAGACCAGTAAATTCTCTCGCTGCTGTTGCTGTCGCCTAATGGTTTTCTGTGAGCGCTGTTTGTTGTGCCTTTGACATTTTGCGATGTTTCCGCTTCCGGTGCCAAGGTGTATGCCCGTCCGTACTGATATTGTTGTTGTTTTTAATGTGACTCGTGTCACAAACTTATGCCCGAAGGTCACCGTCTCAATTTGCAACGGATTCATATTTCACGCTGCCAGTACCAAGTTGCTGCTCCACTCCTCTTTCAACGAAATACCCATACTCTCTCTCCCTCTTCTTCTTCTCTCTCTCCCTCTCCTTCTAGGGCTGCATTATGCCCTACCACAAGGTATATAGTGGGAACTCTGTTTGTATAACTGTCCTTTGTGTAGTGTATCTGTGGGTGTGAGTGTGCGTTTGTGTATGTGTTGAGTTCGCCCTGCTCAGTGACTTTGTGGTATTAAAATTCAAAATTAATTGCCTGGCGCGACGGACGTCCACTTGGCAAACACACAGAATACAGGGACAGCAGGATTCGAGAACATACGAAAAACTTGACTACAGCAAACAGGGAAAAGTGCCACGGGAAAAACCACAAAAGTGAACGAAAAACGAAAAGTATGGAAATTAGAAACTGGCGACGCACTCGAGAGACTAATAGACGTGAAATTTAAGCGCATTGAATTAATTTCATTGTCCAATGTCGTCGTCGTCGTCGTCGTCGAGGTCATATAGTGGATATACATATATTTGCTTGAGAAATGAAGTCATTTGCTGCCCGGGGGAGTACGACTTTGTGGAGGAACAAAACTATAATTAATAGGCATTTTTATTTCGCTTTACTTTATTATGCACCAAATTAATTATACACACTTATTGGGGGGAATTTGATTATATATGTATGTATATTTGTGTGTAGAGAAGAAAGGGTTAAGTGCCGTAATGCGGAAGGACTCTCCATCCCTATACCAATCATTTGCCACTTAAATTGGTTAGCTATCATAACGTTAAGTATACGTAGATTGTACAAGGCATTATGGAAAGTGAAAGTTTATTATTATGCGCCAAGGAGGGGGCTGCAAACCTCATGTTAAGCTGAAGCCAATGTGGAAATCTAAGGAAAAATCGTTATGCAGAACCGGACATCAAAATAATGAACGGAAAGGCAGACATTTCAAGTAAAAGAGTGAGTGTGGGTGTGTGTGTGTGTGCCGAAAACGTTTTAAAAATGAAACGATTACACCATTGTGGCTTGCAAACGACCAAGTTATGATAATGTTTGGCCAACTAAACTCGTTTAGCTTGCCAAATACGAGGCCAGAGTCCAAAAAACTCTGCAGACTGCTGTTTGAGTGCAGCTACGAGTATATCCACCTGCCTTGATTTGGAAGTGTGTGTATGTAGTAGCGGGTGTGGGTGGCTGTGTGGCTATGCCAGGTAAGCCTCCCAGTAAGTGCGCAACACATGCAAACATGAGCCACCAACTCCGCAATGGCCAATGGCCCATTGGGCGCATTGTAAGCTCGGACACAACCGGACATGGACATGGACTCTGACTTGGACTCTTCTAGCTCGGACTCTGACTGTGCTTTGGTTTTTGGTTCAACAGGAACTGAAACAGGAACTATGACTGTGACTGTGATGTGGTTCCATGGTGTGGACTCTGTCTATGCTGTTGCACTCCTAACAATATTTTTGGGTATTTAAAAAGCAAAAACCCCCTATGCCTGTATATATGTACATACTATATGTATGTGTGTTAAGGTTTTAGGGGTGTACTAGTATGAATGTTTATGGCCTCTGCACAGACTTTGGCAGTTTTATGCTAATCACAAAAAGGCAGCTACGCCCACACACATACCACAGGGGAAGGGTCAAAAGAGAGAGAACGAGCAGCAGGACGAGTGCCACTCGAGGTAAACTTTTCATATTTGGGCATTGCAGAACTTTTCGTTATTTTCGGATATACAGTTCACTTATTTTTCCGATTTTCGGCAGGGTTTTGCTAAATACTCACAGTACCACTCCCCTGCACCCCTTCTAACCGGATATGAACCTTGAGCTTTCAGCGAGCTCTAGAGGCAAACTTCTGCAATGAACCTTCAATAGTTTAGTCAATGGCAGATGCACTGATATATAGACAGGTATTTAGATATTTGAATTACAATTGATTGGCACTCACTCCAGTCATGTATGTGAGGACGAAATGCCCACACATAAATAATAATTAGGTAATAATTAGCATCTGTCAATTAACAAAGTTCGATATGGTTTTAAGTAGCATACACAGGCACGCACTCTCCCTAAAATAACCCATCCAATCTTGGGGCCCAAACGGAATGTTGCGAAACTTCAACACTTTGCCGCCATAATTTAATTTAAATGCTCAAACTGTGAATGGTTTAATTATGTATTCACACATACACACACACACATAGAGTAGGGGATGGCAATTTGTGAGTGGCAGAGGAGATGGGTTGTCGGATTTGCGATGCCAAAATGTTTTGGCGCCCGAAAAATGAATACCCAAAGAGAGGAATCGAGGCAACGTCGGCAACGAAGCGTCTCGATAATCGTGCACATGGTAGACCACGGATTAGGCAGCGGGTCGAAACGAAGCTATTTGCCCTAGTTGTATAAATGTGTGTGACTGTCTCTGTGTGTGTGTGTGTGTTTGGATGCTACGTTAATTGAATGCACAACTGTCGTTCCATCCCACTTTATCATTTTACAGGCAGCCCGCCAAAATAACCGCCTATCCCTCTCTCCCCCTCTGTTTATCTATTTCTCTGTGTGCGTGTGTGTGTATGTGCTTTGCTCTCACTTATTCGTTGTCTGTTTAAGCCTGTTGAACAATTATAACTGGCATGTCCAAATGCCAAGTGCCTGAAATTGAGTTCGGCCTACACGGCGTATGCGTGATGCTCTATATGCTAATTAAAATGGCCTACATGTGTGTGAGTGTGTGTGTTGTGTGGTCCTCTCTGACTGCCACTAAAAGCTGTCTGTCTGTGCGTGTGTGTATGTGTGCGGTGTGTTGTTTGCATTACATAATTATAATTACGCATATGCCATGTTGCCGCAGATTCAATTCGCCTAGGCAGCGAACGAATCGTATGAATCTTGCACTGCTCTGCTTCGCTCTGTTGACCAAATATTGACGATTGAATACAATTTGTAGGATTGACACAGTTTGTTGTCGTTTTTAATAGTTTGGCATATAATATTTAAGGGTTTTGAAGGGCATATTCGAAAAGAGACCACAACAAGTGTTAACTGGCCAAAAGAGGAAAAGAAACACAGACGAGAAAAAAATGGAAGAGAAATGCGCGTGGGAAATGCAATATAAAATAATCAAGCGGCAATAACTTTTGTGCTTGTCACGTGTCCGTGTAAGGGAAATCCAATTGCTAACCGCAAACATAATTAAAAACTTTGCGCAACCGCAATCGATGCCGGACTGTGGAGTCGGGTACTGATTCCGATTCCGATTGGGATTCAGTTTCCAATTCCAATTGCTCTGCACTGGAATGTGCTGCAGTTCCCAGGGCATTACACAAGACCAGGAGGTGTGATGTGCAGCTGCAATAAAAATAAAAACAAACACTGACCCACCTCGCTCCCTCCGTTTTCCCACTTCCTACTATCCCCTACCCGTACACAGTATATATATGGACGTGGGTATAAATCCAATTAAATCGCAAGTTACGCAATGTGATAAGTCACGTTGTTTATTGTTTTAACGTACACACAGCCATGCACCAGCGCATCCCCCACCGAAGGGCAGATCAAGTCAGTGGATGAGGTGCTTGCAGCCACACCACACAATTTATGCACAACCAACAGGCAAACAGACAAACAAACAGCTGAATGGGTGTGGGTGTGTGAGTTTATAAAAAAAAAATGTATAGGAAAAGCGAGTGAAAGCTCTAAATATTATTGTGTGTATTGGTGAAACTGCGGAGAACTAAAGTTATAAATGAAGCTCAATTCTAGCTGTAATATTGGTCAGTCGAATCCTGGGCATATGGTCAGTAAATAAGTTGGCATTTCTCTCTCAAGTTGAGTCGATAAATTTAATTTGATTTGTTTTCAATGGGGATATTAGTATGGAAATGATAGCTCTGTTCGTATAAAGGACTTTTGGATAGCGCATAAATAATAAAAAGCAATCGACACTGAAAGTATCCAAGTTCAGTTAACACTCGTTATGCTCAAACTCGTGCTGAAGTTTAAGCATGCAATGGGTTATATCCTTGGCTGGAGCAAGAGCAGTAGCAGGAGTAGAACGAGTTGAAAAAGAACTGAAAAATACTTTTTGAAGTGCGTTTGGACATTGGAGTTTCGTGTGGCTTTCAGCGGTGTGCAAACTTGATTATTTCCGTTTGGTTCGGTGGGTTGAGTTGGTGGGTTATGTGGTCACAAAGTGCTTTTGCTCGACCCCGTCTTCTCCTTAACCAATAACACCTGAGCACTCTCAACCGAGAAATAAAGCAACAACAGGCTCTTTGGCAGGCTTGGTTTATTGAAGTATAAATTTTTGCTTGGCAAATTATTTATTAAGATCCCAAAAAAAGGCCAGGAAAAAGTCTAAGCGGGAGTACGAATAAATAAAAATAAAAGTAAAAGGAAAGTGCGGCAGGCCCTTCATTTAAAGAGACCTTTGAAAAGATTTTAGACATCTACCACCGCTGCTGATGCAGACAGAAAACCACAAAAAGGAAGGTCCATCCTTGTCTTGTGCTCTAAACTTTTAATGTGCCAACGTCTTTCTCGTCGACGACGTCGACTACTTGACTTGGTCTGGCTTTAAGCAGCTTTAAGACCCTTTGGATATGCAGCTGCCCTTAGTTTGGAAGCCAAACGAATTTGAACGTATGCGGCTTTTATGATTTTTTAATACTGCAAATTATTAGGTTGCTCTGCTTTATATATGTACATATCTATATACGGATGTATCTCTACAGTATATGTATGTATGTTTGTATGTTGGAGACGCCGTCGGCTTCAAATTCGAATTGGCGCGCCAGAGCGTTAAAATTTGTCACGCGCGCGCTAACGCCGTGCAGCGCTGGTAACATGGGGCGTATGCGGAATTTTTCACAAACTCGGCCCCTGGCGATCGATCGATTTTATGGATATGTCACAATGTGACACCGTATGCATGTGTCTGTTTGTGTGCGTGTGTGGTAGAGAGTGTGTCTGTTTGACAGTGTGCGTTGTGTGCCGATTGGTAAATGTATTTCAAACATTTCTATCAATCATTCAAAACGATTGATTCGCAATGCAAACGAACGGCGCTCACTTACAGCAACTCACACAAGAACATACATATATGTATCATATGTATATACATAGATGGATATACATATACATATGCAGAATTGCAGCTGCTGTCTCTATTCTGTTGCACAGTTTGCTTTGCAGCTGTTGTTTCCATTTGGCTCGCATTTCCCTTTATTCCACTAACCCCCCCCCACCCATGACAACACTCTGCCACCGCCAGCTCAATTCAAATGATGCACGTTGCAAAATTGTCCAACTGTGCACATATTGACAACTAACAGATTTTTTGCTATTGTGCAATTTTTGTCATGTGCGGGCTAAATCAGACGAAACGGACACAAACAAACAGTTGCCCAATTTGTTTTGGGAGTGAAGGATGGTGAACGAGAGGGGAGGGCTGCTGCTTATAAGCAAATTGAGGATTGCTGTTGCAAATTTGTATATTGCAACGTGGTTACATCTGTAATGGATGTGCCATTTGTGGCACGACTACAAGTGCAAGCATTGAGCGAGCTCCAGGGTACGAAAAGACCCATAGAAATCCAAATTCAAATCGAAATACAAATGGAAAATGAAATAGAAAATTCGGAATGCAATGGCATTGATATTTTTAGATGGGATAAGTATGCCAGATATGAACAGGTTTTCATCTGAATTGAATATTTGCAACATGCCACAGCATCCATCTCGCGTATCTGCCACACAGATTACAACCTCACTGCATTGTTGCTGCTTCTGCTTCTGCTGCTGCAGCTGCAGTTGTAAAAGCAACACAACATATTAAGTGAATGAAATGAAAACAAATATTGGAAATTTATTCATTGTAAAGCACACACACTCACACTCACTCACATACACTCATAGAGTTGCCAATTGGTTGATTGTTGCTTCTCAATATTGCAAGTTCGCCTGCGGTTCCCAGCAGCCACAACTCACAGTGCTCTATGAGTGTATGAGTGTATTTGTAATGCATTTATGCACTCGTTTCATTTGTGTGTTGATTTATTGACGCATTTTAGCCACGAGTTGAGTGAGAGAGCGCAAAAGAGAGGGGTGGTTGCAGAGAGAGAGATAGAGGGAGAGAGCCTAAATTGCAACGATGTGAGGAGTTGCTGACGAGCAAAGCTAGTCCAGTTGGCGGCTTCAATTGAAATGTCTAACTGTGCAATAAAGCACCAGTTACAATCCCCAGTTACAATTCACCCCCCCCCCCCCCTCATCCGTTTTGATATCCAACAGTTGTAGTCCCCCCTATGTGTCAAAGAGAGTTTCTCTGGCCACCAACTGAATGTTTGTGCTGAGCAAATACAACTTACTGATTTTATTGCAAATTGATTTTATGTGCAACTCACCTGAGCAAGACCACAGACACGGACATGGACACAGTTACGGACATGGACATGGACAGAGTCATGGGCATGGGCCATGACATGGACAGGGCGATGGATACAGCTACTACTGTTGTAGTTGTCACGCCCACTGGCTGAACTGGTCAGGCTTTAGCTTTGGCTTGGCTGATTGGCTCTGACCACCAGAGAAAGATAGAAAGAGAGAGAAATATAGCGAGGGAGAGACATTGAAAGGGACAGCGATTCACAAAAGAGAGAGAAAGAGAGATGGATTCAAACAAATTTCTCATGTTTACATTGTATGGCGATAGTGGAAACTTTTTAATCAAAGTTAATTGGAAAGTTTTGCTTTGTCATTGCAATGTGCCACACACACACACCCCCATATTCTCACACACACAAACATACATCCACAGACACACACACATGCAAAGTCATAGCAATTCAGACGTGCATAAAAAGGCAAACTAAAAATGAAAAGTAAAATGTAGGTTATCCTTCAGTGCACACAAAATGCCCCCCGATCCGCGGCTGCCACGCCATTTTCAGCCTTTGTCTCTCCTCACATCCTCTGCGTGCATGACAGAGAAGAGAGAGAGAGAGAGAGAGAGAGAGAGAGGGAGAGACTGGCTGCTGTGCATTCGTTTTATTGCTGCTGCTACCGCTTGTTCCACCTTTGATGATAAAATGTCATTTTGCTCGTTTACGTGCTGCCTTCTTCACAGTTGTTCGAGTATCCGAGTATTCGAATATTCGAATATTCGAGTGTGAGTGCGAGTGTCAGTGCGTGTATGAGTGCGAGTGCGAATATGAGTGCAGGCAGTCCTTCCCAGGGCCAGGCTGACATTCAACGCTCTTGATTAAATTTTATGCAGTTTAACTATTTCTTTTTATCTCTGCCTTCTCCTATAACAAAAAGACTGCAAAAGTGGAAGAGGGGCGATTGGTGGAGGGAGCATATATTCAGCTTTTTATTAAGTTTGAAGGCTATACTGACAAACGGGCAGTGCAGTCGACGTCGGCAGAGATCCCTTCTCTCTCTCTGCTGTTCTCTTGCATCTTGCGCTCTGCATGCAGACAACTTTCGTGTGTGTCTCCTTCTCTTTCCCAGTATCTATCTCTATCTCTATCTATCACTGATTGTCTTTCTCTTTCTTCCTTTCTCATTGCAGTAAGCTTCAGTTTATGCTACAACCGGAAAATTAATCCTAATGAGTGCTGACACACACATACACACAGACACAGGCATATACAAAGAGGAAGATGGAGACAAAAGAGAACGAGTGAGAGAAGGTAAGGAGAATAGAGTGAAAGAGAGTGTGAGAGAGAGAAGTGTGGGGTAAGCGCAGGCAACCGGCAGGCAGTTTGTTTTGCGCATGTGAAGCGATTTATGCTTTTTTTTTGCTTCTCTTGCCGCTGCCTGCAGCTTTGTTGATGTTGTTGTTGCTGCAGCTGTTGTTGCACGTGAACCACATGTAAAATGCAAGCTTCGCACACACACACCATGACTCACACTATCACCCCCTTGAGCTCATATAAAACAACATTTTGTAAGCATTTTATAGGGCAATACTGTGGCGATGGCAGTGGTGGTGGCTGTGACTCTGGCGGAGATTGGGGCTGGGGATAAGAATGGGGTTGGAGCGCAGTACATGGCTGGCTGCTTGGCTGGCAATGGCAATGTGTGGAGGAAGCAAGCTTTCACTGAATAAGGACGGATGCGTGGTTGAGGAGGGGAAGGGTTGGCGATTCACCTGCGTTTCCTTTCAAAAAGTGTTAAATGCCGCGTTTTGCGCCCGCTCACATCGCTTGCATATTCCGCTCGGTGATGTCTTTTATGGCTCTGTCTGCCATTGAAATACAAATGGACGGATAGGCGGACAGACGGATGGTAGGGCGGACGGATGAAGGGACTACCAACCTGTTTGGCATTAATGGAAATGAAATCAGTGTCAATGTAGGCAGGAAATTTGTTTTGCTCTCCATTCATTCAGTGGCAACACATCCATCTCCCCATGTAGTGTAATATAGTATAGTCCACATGGAAATTAGCCCAGGGACAAGTTCAGTTCCTCAACTGACACAATGCACACATTTGTATCCTGAATCCTTAAGCAGTGCAGTTCCGAGTGAGAGTCTAAGAATAGCAACGGAATCAAAACCCTCACATTTACAACTATAAATATATTTACATATATGTATGTAGACTGACTGCACATGTGACTTCCCTTGGGGGCATTAATGAGCACGTGGCGCGCACCGCCATCAAATCATATGTTGATGTCGCCGAGTCACGTAAAAGTGTATTTAGTTTTAGGCTAAAAAATAAAACAAAAAAAACTTGGCTAATGCGCCGGAACGACGTGAGGCAGCGATGCCGGTACCAGGCACCTCACAACAATGCCAAAAAGTAAACAAATTAAAGTGTGTGCACAGCAACAAACTCTCTTCACATACATATGTATGTGTATGTATGTCTGTGTATATATAATAGTGTTAGCAATTAAGCGACGTAAGCGAAAGAAGTCGATTCAGGATAAAAAAGAAAGCATTGCATAGGTGCAGCCGCATACGTTTAGCGCCCTCGTCCATCCATCCATACATACATCCATCTATACATCCATACATCTATATACATATATATGTACATATACATCCATCGGCTATGGGCAAATCATTTAGCCAACAATTTTTGTTGTTTCTGCTTTTTGTTGAGTGTATGAAGAGTGACGCGTATGTGTCCTCAATTTTGTGCGCTGCATCAAAAAAGTACAACAAAAAAAGAGGCTAAAAGCTACACCTCTCCAATCTCTCATACTCTTTACTATTTTCTCTCACCCTCCCTTTCTCTGTCTCTCTCTCCACTCTTTCTCTCTATATGTCAGCCATTGTGGCATTTCGCATATTTGGTTCGTGGCAGATTACGTATACGCCCACTTTTGAAAATCGTTTGCATTACTTCAGAACCGGTTTGTAGTAGTCCCCAAACCTTTAACATCCTTCTTTTCTCTCCCGCACACTCTATGTTTCTCTTCCTCCCTCGACCCTATTACCACTAACCCAACCCCCAACGATACGGCGTGTTCCAGTTATTTGGTGTGCGGCTTTGTGTGCACTTCGGTAACAAAAGCGCCGCTCGCTTGCTCTGCTTTTGTTTTGCTTTGTTTATTTTGGTTTATTTTCGGGGTTCTTGTTTTCATTTTTCATCTCAGTATTTTTTTACTTGTTTTTTAACTTTTCCTCTGCCATTTTTTGCGCATGTTTGACATCAATATAACTTCACTCGTCTGTCGTTTGCTACTTTTTATCTCTGTTTTCTACATTGAGTGTGTATGTGTGAGCAGGGATGGGTGAGTGGTTGTGTTTGTGAAATTTTAACTCTATTCACTTGGTCCAAATATGCAGAGAAGCGATTTGCCTTTTGGAAACTGTTGAAATTGTCAGTTGTTGTTTTTACAGTACGAGTTGCATATGTTTATAACCTTACAGATACTATCTCGTTCTATCATCTAAACCATCTCTCTCTCTCTTTCTCAGTTTGTTTATTTAGCTGTGGCTTTTAAGCGCTTTGTGGCTTATTTGTGTTATGTTCCATTGATTTTTGCTCTACATAGATTTCAACAGGGCTGCGTACAATGCGTACCGACTGTTGCTATCAGTTTAGGCAGCGCGGATATGTTGGCCTCAATCCGTGGCTCACACCGAACCTAACTTCCCTCACCTATATTGCCGTCTCACTTAGATGCTGTCTGTCGCATTCGCACTTAATTATTCGTCAGTCTGAAGTGCGGCAACTCTTAACAGAAATAACAACATAAAACATATGGTATTATCTATTATCTCTAGTTGCAGCGCAACCACCAAACCACCTCCCCTTGGGCGATCCCTTGCCACACCTTGCCACACATACACTGTGGAGTCGTGACATTTGCAAATAAATAGCAATAACCCCTCGACAGAAATAAAACAAATGGGGTCACAGCTTTTTATATGCTCGCTCAATTTATGGCCGCAAATGAAATTGCATTTACTACCAATGCATTGCTCCAAGTGTGTGTGTGTGTCATTGGGCTGGGAGTGTTTGTAGTTTAATTTAAATATTTCACACACAAATACACATACATGGTCATGCACACGCAAAGGCCATGAAACATTTGTTTTGACTGTCGTAGTTCGCATCGATTCACACGTTCATCTGAATGTCTGTATTTCTCTCTCACTCTCTTCGTATCTCTCTCTCTCTCTCTCTCTCTCTCTCTCTCTCTCTGTATCTCCATTCATCTCCGACTTTAAGCTAGAGCAAATCCAGTGTCAACCCCACTCTATGTATCTTTGGGCTATGTGCACTCCCCTGCCTTCCCCGTTTGTGCCACCATCACACCTATTCTTTTGGTGCACGCAGCCCGCCAATATTTAAAATATGAAGACCATTAGCTAAATATTGGCTTTAGCACGCGCACGCACACCACAGCACCATAGCAGCAGCAGCCCCAATCACCACAGCATAGCTGCCCCCTCCAGCTCTCTTTCCCAGTCCCATTTCTCGTTCAGCTGGTGAAGGAACTCACAAAACAGTCAATAATATTAACCAGCAACGGGCAGGAGTCGGCTACACAGGATCTGGAAGCGAGCCTCGTGCTGTGCATACTTATTTGGAGCTCAAGGCGCCCAGTGAGGGGCCACAGATCGGGTCGGGGTCGTGGTGGGCTTTAGGGAAGGGGGCGAGGTCGGGCGTTGTGAGTGCATAAAATAAAAATAAATGTTAACAATGGCGAAAGGCGTTCACTTGGTTCAGCCGATGCCCAGGAACTGGAAGCTGAAACTGGCGGCGATGTCAGCCTCACGCAGCGCATGAAATACCCGAAACAACGCTAGCGGGGGCAACAACAACAACAACAATAACAGGAACAACAATAATGCCGGCAATTTGTTGTTGCTCGTTGTTGGTTTTTGCGTGTACTTATGCTAAGTAAAGCGATGATGTAAAAGACAATAACGTATTCCCTGGCAGGCGGAGATGGGATGGGGTTGCGGGATGGCCCAAGATGGTGTAAAACGAGTAAGCAAATCCACTAAGGCCACAAATTCAGCTTCCGTCTCTTTCGCTGCCTCTGCTCCCGTCTCCATCTTCGACTTGGTCGTCGACTGCGACTGTATGTCTGGCATTTCATAAAGTGTGCAGATATTTGTTGATATTTGTGGTATTTGTACATATATATTACATTAGATATAGGAGTACACTCTTCTCTTCTCCATATATATAATTTTTAGTAACCTGCTTTGATGTTTCATTTTCTTATTCCCGTACTCATACTCATTCGCTCGTGTTTATTTTCATTTGCCTGTATCTCTTAATATTGTTATCCTTACGTTTTCCATAAATGCTCGCCAAGCAGAAGAGAAAATTCCCAAAAAAAATAAAGAAGAATAAAATTGAAAAAAGAATGTGTTTACATTTATTGTTTCCCTTAAAGCGATGGCATTCAGCCAGACACGTGCGACACGGTCACCCTCCGAAAAGTGAAGGTGCCGTTACCTGACAATGACGATGATCATGATTATGATAATGATGATGATGACGGGGATGACCTGGTTGCCAAAACTTCAAGTTCTTCCAAGTTCCTTTCTATGAGAATCGGCTCACAGACAGACAGAGTGAAAAAGAGATGGAGGTTCAACTGGGATACCAATTTGAACATTGTGCGTCTCTTTCGCTGCTCAAGGCCTGAGGTTTTTAAATTAAATCAACTAACATATATGCATATCCACACACTCATACACACACACACTCACACACACACACTGAAGTAGCTGCAGAGACTCCCACGGAAATGTAACTAAAATACTCACACACACCCACACAGAGGCATCCTCAGGCACAGACACCGACACCGAGACAGCCACAGATACAGATACATTTTTTACTTCAGTCAGCCAGGCTGTTAGTTTGCGTCTGTATGTGTGGGTTGCCATGTCTCACACACACATAGGCACACACACATTCGCACATACGTATATTTTAATGCAAATTGAGCAGAATTAATTTAGTACTGTCTGTGTTTATCTCTGGCGCGCTTAATATGATGCCCACCACCTCCACTCCCGTCTCCACTGGCAGGGCTTAGTGTGCTTCTTAGTGTTCTAGTCTCTGTCATTCTCAGTGCTCCACAGTGTCTGCCATATGTTGAACGTTTGCCTGACGCAACATTTTCTTCCGTCTACTTTTCCATGCACGTCACATAGGTAGTGCCAAGGGGCGTTTCATCTATGGCGAGTACCCGGCTTAACCATAGACGGTCTCACTATCTCGAAAAGTTTCAAATTGTTCGCAATTTCTGGGTCCTGTAAATTACAGGGTATCTGGAAGTCGGGTATATTTTGAAGATGTCTCGGTTACCACTTGGTTTTTTATTAAAAATTTGCTGCTGGCAGATTGTGCTTGTCATTGCGCTGTCATGTTGCCTACTTTTGGAGAAAAACTCATACATATGGAAAAATTGTGAGTCTCTGTGTGTGTGGGGGGGATTCGGGCTGCAAAGTCAATTTGGCTGCCTCGGTTTGTGGCTGAACTGGGCTCCCTATCTCACCCTCTCACTCTCTCGCCCCCTTTATCTGTCTCTGTCTGCCATTGAATTGGCCCCGATTCGCATTAGGCACGCATCATTTGCGCGTTTGTAATCAGGCGAAAGTGTTTCGAGTTGCCTTAGCCTTGCCATTTAGTTGGCTGTAGCTCGATTCTTTTGTTTGCCTTTGTCTCAATTGAACAATGCACACTATATAGTATATATACAGAAATACAGGAAGAATAATATATATATATGTATGTACATTTTGTACATATTTCGAATTTAAAGTAAAAGTTTTTCAATTTCAAGTTTTATGGCGACAAGTTCTCGCGAGAGCAGGGTTTCAGCTTATTTCTCTCTCTGAGTTCCAACACCTCTCCCCACACCCTCCATCTCCTCATCCTTGCGAGACCATGCTCTGCCTTTAAATTGTGTGCCGGCTGGCCAATTGCGGCTGTTCACACCAGATCCAGGCGAAGGCATGGACGTATGGACAGAGGGAGAGCGTTCCTCTATAGCAACCGTCAGCTGCGCAGCTGCGTAAATTTGTTTTATTTTATTTCTCGGACATTACGTGCTCACAATTCCTGATGCAATTCAGGACGCCAGACGTGCTTTAATGTATCTTAAATTTGTGTAGACAAGCCACAGGCCATCTCATCCGCAACCGACTGAAAACCACGTGTTAATACCACCAAGCACAAAAAAAGAGCACAAAATGAAAGAATGAATTTTGTGCTGTGTAAACGTGGCCAAAAACCGAGCCCAGCAACAAGTCCAGACTGAGGCTGCAGCTATGCCCCAAATATGTTACCTCTCTCTGTCTCTCCTCTAAATATATTTAGTTGGCACTGATTTCAACTACATTTCCACATTAGCCGTCGACTGCAATCGTTGAATTTCACGCTTGATAAGCTCACTGAAATGCCAACTGACAATTGCCAACTGCCAAGAGGATGGCATGGCAATCGGAATTGCAGCACACAATTAAATTCCTTTCCGTTCGCGATCTCAGATTATCCTTTCTCAGCTCATGTGAGTTAATAACGAATTCGAGTGCTTTTAACCCCTTCAAAGTGGAGAAATATGGAAACGTATCGCTTGTGTTCCTGATGTGCTTTTTAAATTTAATAAAATAAAATTAATTTAATCATTTTGCTTATCCTACAATAATTAATGTACTTTTAACCATAAGCAAAATAAACATTTAATGTTTTTTTGCATTTATAAAAATAAATTTAAATTATAGTATATTGGTTGTGTATGAAATTATCGCATTAATTCATTCCTTCCCTTTCTTTACCCTTAACTCTCTACTGTTTTACGCTGTATTTACCCACTTCTGTTTCCGGCTCAAATCGCTGCTCGGATTCGGTCCATTGTTTGCTTACATTTGTACACATTCTGTTGCTTCGCACAGCCTCTCTCCAGATGCTCCCAGTTCAGAGCTTTGGCAGCTCAACTGCTATTTGCTTGGTGTTTTGCTGTCTGCTGTTTGCATTCGTCTTCATTATTTGTTTGCTCGGGCCGAGTGATGGTTGCGACTGCTGCGCACTTGGTAGTAAAGTTTTGACACAGTTGATTTGCATTCGAAATCCTTGCAAAGTCCTCCACTTCCCACTCTACTCAGTCTTCTCTACCCATTCTCTCATGCCAGCCCAGTTCACCCACACAATGATTTATGGATTTTCATCATATTCTGTTGATTCAGGAATATTTATGATTTCCCAGTTCCAACCACGTTAACCTTTCTTTCCCGCTTACTACAGCATTGCTCGCCCGTCCGTCTCTCTGTTCGTATGTCAGTCTGTGTCCTTGGTAGTATTTTACATTTTTTGAGGCATTTTTGTTATAAATTTTTGAAAAATGAAGAAAAGAGCAACAAAATAACAAAGACAACAACAACACAACCCGGAATATGAAATACCAAACACAGGGAACGGAACATGGTATACGGTATACGGAAAACGAAGAGTATATGCTGAATATGCGCAAATTGAATTTGATTTTGGTGCTGTGATTGCTTTTATTGTTCTACGTTCTGTCCGGCCCACCAGTGTAATACAATTTATATAAAAAATATTCTAAAAGAGATAACAGTCGCAAAGGCCACGCTGAATGGAGCCATCGAGCGACATTTCTTTTATATAGCACCATGAGTTACATCCATACATATTCATTTATTTATTCGTATATGGAAATATCACAATTTTGTGAATGAGAGTGAGTTTTTGCGTGTTCACAATTGTTTGCAATAATGCGATGCAATTGTTTATGGTTCTGGATGTGAGACAATAGGCGCTTAGTGATAAGTGATTCAATTGATTTCTTTGGGTATTTGCGTAAAAAATTGCATTTTCACTTCATTTCCAAAACACATTACGAGTGGAATGTGCACAAATGAATACTTAATAACACCAAGGAATGATCCAAAGTCAGGGTCCCAAATCCGTTTCGACAAGTGCAAGTCACTCTCACGCCCCCATAAATTCAGACGTAGAGGGATAGCGAGAGAGGGAGAGTAAGAAAGAGAAACAAGTGAGATGAGAGGCAGAGAGCAAACAAAGCAACCCAGGATATTAGCATGAGAATAAAATGAAATTACAGTCTTTAAAATAAATGTATGCGAAATTTTCAAGCCAAATGCCAAAAAGTATTCAACTAAATGCGAAATAAATTTGGTTGAAAACAAAACGGGCAAAAAGAGAGGCGAGAACAAACAGAGCTGCTATTTGGGATACATGGCATGAGACCTGAGATCTGATAGAGACCAGGAGCAGGAGTGTGCTGAAGGGGGGTGAGCCAGAAATGTGTGTGGGCGGTGGCATGAGAGTGGAAGCGGAGTGGAGTTGAGTGAAAATGTGAAAGCGGGTAACAGCGAAAATGTCAAATCCCTGGGCTTGGTGTGCTCCGCTCTCAGAGGAGACGCCGAAAATCAATTTCTGCTACAAGTTTTCAATAAAGTGAAAATAATGTCGCAAGCCAAAACCCCAGCCCAGCAGTCACAACAACAGCAACAATAGAGCAACAGGAACGCGGGTCTGCCATTATCCTTCTGAGATAAGAAGAAGCCGTCTGGTTGGTTGGTCGGTCGGTTGCCCCAGTCCGGGGTATGGCTGCCATTTCAAAAATCAACGCAAGTGTCAAACAATGAGGGTCGTTAGAGGCAGCAAATCGAAGCAACAACGCCAAAGTCAAGTGCACAAAGCATCAAATGAAAAGGAAACGCAAGGAGTAATGTTCCCTTGGTTGTCGCATCGTGGCTTCGAGGCCAGGGGTAAATCCATTGATGCGTAAAGAAAATCGAAGCAACGCACTGTCAAAAAAGTAGCAGCACCAAATCCTGAATTCCCAAGGCCCAACCGAGCTGAGCTGAGCTGATTCGAGCCGCCGAGTGTCAGCCCGGTGTTTATTTATGTGCCTTGCCTCGTGATAAATCACTGACATTGATGCCGACAGGCATCAGGCCTTAGCTACGACCCACCACAAAGAATGCCTCCACATTCTCCTGGCAACGACAAGCACCCAAAACTTTAACTGTCTCCAACGACAATTCCGAGAGGAGCAGAGTAGCAGAGGAGCATCCAGTCGACACGCTTTGGCTAACAAGCCAGTCAGAGAATGAGGCAGTAAAGCAGCCAAGTCCCTTGCGTGTTGCGTAAAAAAGTCTAAAGACTATACACATAATATGTTTATCGTGGAAGAGTATGCGGAGCTCGTGGCGCCTATGCTATCTATAGAGTTGCCATTTTGACAGGAAATAAAGCGCCACTCAATCACAGCACAGAACGGAAATCGGAAGTTAGCAGGCTCACGATATCAGCTAGCGGTTTCCTGTCGGTCTTTCTGCTCCAAGTCCTGTCCCGATTCGGCAACTGGAACGTCTCTCAGCCACGCCTGAGTGTTCCCAGCTAGATAAAATGTTGTTGATTGAGACGCAGTTGAGCGTTAATAATTATCAGTTGTTTTTCATTTTTCCCCCTTCTCGTTATCCTTATAAGGGGCAGTGTATTTCCAGCTGACTTCAATGGGTCAAGGTGGCTCTAAATATTGACTACAGCGACAGCCAGGCAAAGCGAGAGAAAGAGAGGAGGTTACTCTTGCCACAGTCTACTACGTGCCCAGCCAGTTTTGATGTCTTTCAATTTGTGGCAGATTTATTTGTGCATTAACCTCAAATTTGCACTGCTGAGTCGATTTCGGTTCGGTTCGTTTCGTATTTCGGTTTCTCGTTTCTTCCACTGATTATCGACTATTTCTCACTCTCCAACTCCCTAAAAACTTAAAATGCTGTTTGCAACACAGTTGGCTCTTTTTTATGTGTGTGTAAATAAATTTTCTTGCTCATTTTCACAGTGGATACAACATCAGCAGTGGCAGTAGCAGTGGCAGCAGCTGTTTGTCCCAAACTTTGAACGCCTCGAAACTTATTGATGCTGGTCATGTACTAGCCCAAAGAGGCTGACGGAGAATGGAGAGAGAGTAGACCCACTGTCGCTACAGCTGGTGACTGTGGCAAATGTTAATGGGAGGAACGAAGCAAGGGATGCATTGATTTTTTGGGAATGCTGCGCACATTTACGTCTTTTCATTTACAGCATTTTCTGACAGTTACTTGGGTGCCTTCGCCGGGCCTCATATGCAACAAAGTGTTGATAATTATAACATAACGAACGTGTATTTCTAAGTTGGCAGTTACTAAATGAGAGGAAATTGCAAGGTGAAATCAATATTTCTTGGAGGCAGTCGGTGAACAACCCAAATCAACTGTTTCCTGAGCTATTTATACGAATTTACCGAAACGTCACGGCTACAGGCATCAAGTAAATATACTATAAAGTAGGTTTCCTTTAAGTGACACAGCCGACAGGTAGATTGTGAAAAATAAATGAGATTTCGTCCATTTATAAATAGCAACAAAAATTAAATTGATAAAGAAAATTTGCCCCATTTCAATAGTATTCTCTCTACTTAAAATTGTACATTTAAAACAAAATACTGCAGATTATAAAAATCTTAAATTTTTCCTCCACATTCATGTTTAATAACAATATTAAAATTAATTAGATTTTTTGGTAGCATAGAAAACACAACTTACTTGGATTTATGCAGCCTGGAGTATGCCTCGTTTCGAAGCCAAGGCCACAATCTGGCAAACATTTTGCCATGCGCTAGTGAAGCCATTGAATCCAATGGAGTCGGACTTGGAGTTGGCGTTGGCGTTGGCGATGAATGTGGAGAGGCTGTAGCCAAGCGATGCTCCATTAGCGTCATGCCCAGAAGCACACTTGAGTTGTGCTTGGATTTTCGAGAATTTTCTTATGAATTGCTTTGCTTTTAGTTAGTTTGAATATTTCATGTATCTCTGGTTGCAATTGTTGTTGCTCTCTTGTTCTTGTTGTTGTTATTGTTGTTTAATTCATGCAGAAGATTTCGTTGCATTTTATGTGATTTTATTTCCGACCCGAGCATATGTGTGCATGCGTGTGTCTCTGTGTGTGCCTGTGTATGTGAATAGTGTGTATGTTGTTGTGCCCGTTTGCTGTTATTGTTGATTTTCCTAATTTATATGAGTCTCGTATGCGTTGCATTTATTTGCATTCTCTGCGGCCGGGCACAGATGCAGATGCAGATACTGATAGAGAGAGATACAGATAGATGCAGACGCAGACAGATGTTTGGGCGTATAATATCATGCCAGGAGGCCTCAATAGCTTGACTGCTGTGAGCGTATCAAGGACAAAGCTGTAAGCAAAATAACAGAGAAAGAACATGAATAATATTGTCAAGTTTCTTTACACACAAAATATGTATCACATTCAAATAATACTCGCATGTGTGCGGAGGAAACTTTTCTGCTCAACTTTAGATCTGACAATATTCGTAGCACACTTTTAAGCGCCATTAATAAAATTTCTAATTACACACAAAACAAATTTCACTGAAACTGATGTCGTGCCCATTTAACCTCAATTACACGCATACGTACAGCCCCACACGCTCACATACACACACACACACACACACACACACACATACACATACACATACAACAATACACTATCAAAAACACTCATTGGGAAATTTGTGCTGGATCTAAGCATATGGAATGAGAGATTGCTATTGGGCATGATAAGGGGAGTAGGGAGAAATCATTTTGTTATTTTCATGGTAAATTATTTCTATTTGTATTTCCATAATTAATTTTCTGGCTGTTGTGTTTTTTGCCCGTTGTTGTTGCTGCTGCTGCTAAAATGTGATTATTTGATCTACATTTGCCGATAATTACGGATTATTGAATTTTTTGTTTGAATTAATATTGAAATAATTTGATATTGATAAATAATTACCCAAATCGTTACAGCCCAAATTCTGTTATAACAGCACAAATAAATGTTTTCCATTTTGGAAAGCCTATTTTCAATGCGATTCCATTGTTCACATGTGACGTGTCCCGTGTCTCTGCCCGTGTCCTTTTTATCATGTCATCGCATAGGTTGCCAAAGGGGAGTCGGGGAGACACGCACTCACATGATTGCATTAGTCTGTCAACCTATTTTTTTTATCGAGTTGTGTATTCAAGCCAGAAATTAGGTTAATTGGTGGTCACTTTTTATGTAAGCCATCGATGTGATTGTGCCTTGCCTATATCTGATTCACTTGCTGTATATCTGTCTATATATATAGATGATACATCATCGATACATTATAGAACTTTGTGCTTTATTAGACTGATACGAGTGCAACTCTATCATGTCCTTTGTGCAATTATATGTTCTGCATATTTAATTCCCGTCTCTGTCCTGTCTCTATCTGTGTCCGAGTAATGAACTTTTATGCATTGTCATTAACTTTTATTGTGTTTATCTGTCCTCTCTTGCTATCTCATTTGATGCCCATTGTGTGCAGAGTGTTTTTATAGTTGCACAGCAAACATTTTAATAAATTTAAATCATTTGTTGCATTTATTTTAATTATGCGCATTTAAAATGCATTATGGCCAAACCCCGTCCATCCTGGAACCTCGACAGTTGCGGGAATGCCGTGTAATTTAATTTCGTTGACAGAAATTCAATTATTTGCGCTTTCAATGTGAGCCTAACAAAAATTTTGTCAAAATGCTTCACGCATGCAAAACACGACGATGGCGTCGCCGATGGCAATTGCGATATGAATAGAAGTTATTGTGTGGCAGGAAGGGAGGGAAGTGATAGCAACAGCCAAGGAGATGGCATTGGCAATGCCTTTGGAAGTGGCAGTGGCAGTGGCAAATGGCGCATGTTGCGTATACGTGTTTTCATTAAATTTTTATTTATTCGGGGCTCATATTTCGCAGTCTGAGAAGCTGCCGCTGCCATCAAATTCTTTAGGTGTAATTTCATTATTTCAATGTTTTACTTTGCTGAATTATAAATGAGCCTCCGTTTGGAATGACGCAGCTCCTCCTCTTTACAGCTAGTCATGTCCTCCTTCTCTTTACCACTCTCTCTACACATAGGTGACTTTCCATGTATATACTGAATGTATGCTGCCCTTGAAGCCATGTGTCGTTACAAGCAGATGTTTTGTTATATTATAAGCGTTATTATTTTTTAGGGGACACTTTTACTCTCATTTCATGGCTGCAAATGTCATGCGGGGCGTTGGTGTCAATGTTTCTCTCTTGGCGGGACCAAATGTTTCCAATGAGCCACGAATCCACGCCCAACAAGCCGCTGCCTCCACATGGACTACCTGCCTGCCTGACTAGGTTGACCTGACCGCATTGGATCGGTGAATAGCTCCTCATGAATATTTGATAGTGTGTAGCTGTCAGTTAGCCGTCCAATTGAGTGATTTCCTTGGCCTGCTGTCACAGTCCCGCCTCGCAACACCGCCTCTGTATCTATCTGTATCTTATTATGGTTTTCATAAATTTCCTATATCACGCGGCAGCTGCAGTGGTTCTCACAATGCAGCCCAGAGGGGGCAGGGTTCGAGCAAAAGTAAATTCCTGTCTATGCCATGTCCTTAAACGACAGTGTCCATGTCTGTCTGCATAGTTCCGTCAATTCCTCCAAACAGTCGCTATCATTGCCTCTGTCTGAAATATCATTCTCTCTTTCTCTATCACTGTCTCTGTCTCATTTCTCTGTGTGTCTCGTTGACGCGCATTTTGACAGTTTGACGTCTGCTTGTTTGTTGTAGGCACTGTTAGCCCTTTGTTGGTCCCGCGCGGTTGACATTTTGACAAAATGCGAAATTGGTAGCTTGTTGAAATTGAATATCATTAGAGTGTTTGTCTATAATTAGCTTGGCATGTCGGCATTATGCCGAAATTACACATATCACACATATGTACGTATATATGTGGCATTACCGGACGTCTGCGAGGGCGTGTCTAAATATTTTCAGAATGTACTCATGTCTCTGGAATCAGGGGTCTTCGTTGGTAATTCCGTATTGAACGAAGTCATTAGCTTTTGGCCAAGTACTCATTAGGCTTTAAGCATTTCTT
Source organism: Drosophila quadrilineata (assembly GCA_018150725.1). NCBI lineage: Eukaryota > Metazoa > Arthropoda > Insecta > Diptera > Drosophilidae > Drosophila > Drosophila quadrilineata. The sequence goes on from JAECWN010000452.1 coordinate 429,982, forward strand.
TGCACTTTGCCTCCATTCATTAGGCGTACACAGGAGAAAAGTGCATGGGTTAAAACAAAGTCGACTGGCAAATTACAGAGCATCGTTCAGTTCCGCTGGCGGAGAGTGGGGGGATGATGAGAGGGGCTAACTCGGCCCAGCATGTGGCAAGAGACTGTGTGTGCTGCAACAGCTGTCGTTACTTGACACTGGCACCCTGAGGTCCTCAGATTGCTGCACAAGTTGTAAAGTTTTTTGGTCCAACCACGCAGACCAAGTGAGGCAAACTTCACTTTTTGCGGCGACTTGTGACTTGTGTCACAGGACGCGACCCAAACTTTCATCCAAAGGAGCAACAACAACAGGAGCAACAGCAACAAGAAATTTTGGTAACCGCTTGCGCTTAACACTTTCTCAGAGAACTTTCACAGAGACACAAAGACATTGGAGCGTCAGCCTCTCCGCACTTTTAATTAATTCTTTAATAACTCGCAATTTTGCAAAATTTAATTAGAAAACAAAGAAAGACTGTCGCCCCAAGCTAAATGCTCTCTTTACTTGTCGATTTCAACAATCTGCAGAACTTCGGAAAACAGAGTCCTCCACTGAGAGGACTGACTACTATATATGTACATATATATTTTAGCCAATTTTGCTTATTTTGTTATTTGTTGTGGCACAAAATACTATACGGTAGTAGAAAGGTAAAGCAAAACAGAAGAGAACTTTACCAAAATAACATTTATCAATGTCGTTTTGTTCTATTGAGGGCGGACTCAGCCGGATCCTGGATCCTCAGACTTCTACGCTTTGTTTGGGTGCGCTTTGAATTGAAGTGCATCAAATAAGTTTCAGCATGCGAGTTGGAAATTTGTTTGGACTCGTTCCTTTCCCCACATCCTCACATACACACATATATACATATGCACATATTAGTATGTGAGTAAGAAGAGAGAATGCCATGGCAGGATTTCTATGTTGGTTTCTGGGTTCGGGTTTCGGTTGTGTTTCAGTTCAGTTCTGTTCAGTTTCAGTTTCAAGTGGGGCCCACATGTTGTCAAAGTATTTTATCAATAATTCAACTTTGGTTTTCAAAAACATTAAAAGTTGTGCACTGGTGCTGCCCACATTTAAACACAGATTTTCACCGGCAACGAGCTCTATATACATATGCATATATGTATTATGGTATATACATATATGCTTGTAGTATGTAAAAACCGAAATTAGTTGCAGAAGTCGAGTTTTGTGGAGATGCTCTGACGCTCTGCTGCCACTGCCGGCACTTGATTAGCGCCAGCCAAAAAGTTTGCTCCTGCATTTTCCATTCTCCATTTGCCATTCTCTATATACTCTATACTCTATACACCCCTCTGCATTTTGCATTTTGCATTTTACATGGCTTGTTGTGTCGCGGCAATTTGTTCGCTGTCACTTTGCACGCGGCTGCGATATAAATTTCGCTTTTGCCGACCCAATTTTTGGCCAGAGGGTATGAGAGGGTGTGCGAGATTGGGGAGATTGGTGAGAGTGGTAGGTGATGCTACATCGGCTGTGCATAACCGAAAAGCGTTGTCAAAACTTTGCAGTTGGCTTTTGTTTACTGAGAGCAAGAGAAGTAGGGGAGGTGCAGTCGAGTAACTAACTAAAAAATGAAAACAAAAATCTACCATAAATAAAAGCCACAAAAAGCAGCAGCAACAACTGCAGCGACAATAGCAACAACAACTCCAACAATAACTGCAACTGCTACAGCCACAGCATCAGCCACAGCAACAGCAACAGCAACAGATTCGCGGAGAAACGTGGAAAATAATGGAAAAAGTTAGTTTTGCATAACGCGAAGAGTCCGAGGATAGCGACGGCTGCTGCTCCCTCACACTTGGATCTCTATTGTGAGGGTGTAACTAAGTAAGAGGACAAGGAACAAGGAACAAGGGACATGGCCCATAACAGCTGCCGTGGCCCCAACACAAAGGGCTAACGTCTGCAGATCAGTCGATGTGTGCGCCAGTTGTGGTTCCACACTGTGGTTACACACACATACACATATGTATGTACTCACAGAAACACACACAGATGTAGTCTGTGCTTAGCCAAGGTTAGCATCGATAAGATAGATGGAGCGGATGTAGCACGAGGACATTGCTGGGTACAACAGTAAGAGCAGTTTGCAAATTTACAGCAGCTGCCACACCCCTCATTCAACTCGAGTTGGAGAAACAACAAAGTTGCACTTTTACTGCCAATCGACCGACTACAAACTGCAGTTGCAGTTCCATTGGCTGTAGCGGTGGCAGTTGCAACAGCTGGAAACTAAAGCAGAACTGGCAGAGACCAAGCCACTGGGAAATGAGGACTGGGATCCGTGGAATGACTTGACTGAGAGAAACATAAACTAGCGCAAAATCGAAAGTTGAACTGAACTTGTTCTGCCTTGTCCTTAGTTATTCCACATTTCATTTCGATTTACACTCGACACTGACTTCAAATTGAAATTGTGATAAAACGTTGACATTACTTCGAGTTTTACTTGGACTTTGAATTTACACAATACACGCGATTTGAGAGACAGATATATATGTATATATACATAGAATGACTTTAGAAGGACTTTAGTTGAGTTTTCAAACATAAATTGATTGGAATTCTAATTGAATGATTTGAAAGTATTCACGATTTATGCAAAACACTTTTTTACATGATTTTTTTTTTTTTTTTTTGGCTAATTAGAATTTTTAGCTTTGGCAAACACTGGTAAACTTTTTCCTAATTGTTGTTGCGAATTACACGCATAATTTATTTAGTGGATTTTGGCATCGGCGGCGTTTGGAAAGAACTCTAATTTATGTGCGTCTAAACAAAAAACTTTGCACTTGCCACTCTAACACACATACACAAACATATATATTTAAGTTGAGCAGATTTTGGAGTGTTGAGAAACATGCTAATTGAATTCCATACAATAATTTTGCTATGCTTTATTCATTAGCCGCACAAAAACTCAGTACGGCGACCAGCCAACAACAATAACAAACAAAGAAACAAACAAACTAATTTGCATAATGTTAGGCACACACACAAACACACACACATTCATACACACACAAACAGGAAGAAAAAAACTAACTAAATGAGTGAGTATAGTGAATGAATGAAAACGCAGTTGACAACTTTTTAAGTAGACCACAATTTACGGCCAACTCCCTCTCCAACTCCGATCTCGAAAAAAGTAAATGAGAAAATATATGTAGATTGGGGAATAACTGGCCAGCATAAGTAAAAATAAAATATATATACAAAATAAAAACAAAGATGGAATACAATAAAATGAAAAATAAATAAATGAAAAGCCACAAACAAGTTAGAGTGGGGCATGCAGCAGAGGCGCATATGATACACATACACACACACGTCGCAATTTTATCTCATTATTAGCGCATGAGGTAACATTAGCAGCGGTTGCCGGCGATGCCACAGAATAAAATTCAAATAAAAGATATACATACATATACATATATATATATATACATATATATATGTATAATGTACACTCGTTCGCCAACACTCACTCTCTCCCTTTCTATCTATCTCTCTCTCTCTGTCTTTATGTGGGGTATATGTATCTCTTTTCTACACTGAGAATTAAAAATTTAAATAAAATGACGTTGGCAGAGGGCAAACGGCAAACGGCAGGCGGCTTTAAAAAGTTATATGCCAGACAGACAAGTGCCTGTTGTTTCATTTTATAACAGTTCTTTTTCTCTCACAAGGTTGTTTTCTATCTCTGTGTAAGTGTATACATATGTGTGTGTGTGTGTGCTGAAGGAAGCGGCTACACGAATTGCCACTTAAAAATTCAAAAGTTTTGCGGCTGCCGCATATGGCAGCGATTCGGCGAACGGCAAACGGCGGAACAGCGCGAGCGACGCGTACACAGCCTGCCAAGGCAGCAGGATGCGTCCCCCCACCGGGGAGGCAGCGAGCGGCAGGCAGCGAGCGTTAAGCACCAGGCCATAAGCAGCTAGCGGAAGTATGCGCCAAAACACAGCACAGAGAAACAGAGAGTAACAACAGTAAGCTGGGATATGGGATAATGTTGGATATGAGATGCAAGAAGCCAGCAGAAGTGTGGAGCGGGAGGGCACTCTCACCATTTGCTAAAAAAAAAAAATAAACAATAACAATAACAAAATGGGCCACAAGGCGCGGCTTTTGGGGTTAGCCCAATGCGCGGTTTTTGTTTCATAAGCTGCCCACAAAAGGCCTTAACCCGAATTAAATTCGCCAGACAATGAGACAGAGGAAGAGACAGACAGATGCAGTGGCAAACAGACAGACAAACAGACACTCTGCCACACAACTGAGTCAGCAGCTGAGGTCGCCTGTTTCTGTCTTCCCTCATGCCGCTACAATTTTTTTGGTTGTGGGTTTCAAAATTCAATTTTAATTTTATTTTGGGTAGGTTTGCCTAGTACTTCATTTGCATAGCAAATTCCCGAGTTTCGCACATGAAATATGCACGCATTGCGAAAATATTTGATGTGAAAATATTTTGTGCTGGCAAATTTGTACATGAAAAGCGCTACAGGATAAAAAGAAAGCGCGCCACGGATTTACAACTCACAAACTCACATCACATACACCTACACACACTCACATTGAGATTCACAAGCACATTCTTGAAATCAAGTATACGCAGGCCTGAAAGCAAGTCAAAATTTATATTGCATACTTGCAAGCGTTGCGAGCATAAACTTTATGCGGACGTTGCAGCAAAGTTTTTGTGCCCCGCACAACGAAAGATGCAGAAACTAAACTCGAAATGCCCTGACACACACTTTATCCTCTTCATCCATTTTCTTTCAACTCAATTCGCGTGGATATCCAATGCATAACTACACCACTCGCAAGAAGGAAATTATCTCAGTATTACTTGCCTGCTTTAGTTATATGCTAGTTGCAGCTGAAGTTGGATTCGAAGTTAAAGTTGAATTTTTAGTTGGAACTATTTCACTGTTTCTGCCTTTTCGTTAACTTGTGACAACGTCTACAGAATTTCCGATTTTGGCCGAAGGCAACGACAATACGACGAACACACTGGCAGACAGACACACACTCAACACCGATTACAGCTTCAACTACGGGTACAATTTCGACTCCGGCTTCAGCATACGCACACCATAGCAATATCAAGAGCAACAGAATCGGGATTGGCAAAAGGGAGCGTGAGCGGGAATGGAAATGGGAATAGGAATAAAAACGAGCACACGAAAACTTGCGATGTCGATTTAAAAGCTGGCTTTAAACCGACAAACGACAGCGCGCGGGTTTTCCTTTACCGAAAATAGATATTACGAGCTTACGAGCACAAAAAACAACACAACAATTATCAGATACAGATTTTCCCGTTACGAATCGATTAGCTAATTTCGCATTTTTTCATTTAATTTCTCGACATATTTTTTGCAGTTGCGGTTTTCAATAATTACAATATTTAAATTTGGTTTCTGTTTTTGCTCATTTCAGCCAATCGCGGCGCGGCCGACGCATCGCGTGGATTCACAGTCCTGTTTCAGTTGCTGACCGCACGATTCAGAGGCAAAACGAAGACTGAAATCCGTCAGTTGGCGCACTCGTTGTTATATACGCTGAGTGTTCGTCCACTCGGTATCGGTGTCGGTCTCGGTATCGGTCTCGGTCTCGGATTCGAACCTTTCTCAACTGAGACACTCACCCGAGTGCTAACAGTTCCTGCAGTTTTATGGTGAGTTCATAATATTTCTGTCTCTCATTATGCATACATTAAACATTAAGCGGCAGCTGCAGTTGGCAATTGAATTACCAGTCACCATATTGTCTGAAGATTAAATGAGAAAAATAATCAGAATTAAGTAATCATCAAATACTAATAGTTCAATATCATTATTATTATTCAAAGTAATCTCTAAATTAATGCTATGTAACTTGCGCCTTGATATGCTGCATTAACATTTTCTGTTAGTTGTCTTAACATTATCCGCTAGCAGGAGCGCCACTTGCCATAATTTGCTATAATCTGCCATAAAATGTATCCACTCTCTGTTTACAGCTCTGATAAGTAACTATAGGACTACAGAGCTCTGTTAAGCAGCCATAAGACTAACAGAGATGTGTTCAGTTAAGGGTTGACATTAGTAGAACAGTTTGTTGAATCGGTTAACATAGACAAAGGGGAAATTGCTATACACTGTTACTGTCAAAGATATATTACAGCTAGAGGGTTGATGCTACAAGGGAGACATGAATTGCAACCACAGTTGCCACAGGCCGTATACAACATATACACACATACAGAGACACTAACATTTTGCGAACTATTTAAAACAACATAAATATTATATTGAAGATATAGTATGGATGCAAGTAATACTACTTTCATATGGAAAAAAAGGAACTACTAGGAGTTAGAAGGGGAATGGGTATTCAGAATGCTAAAAGCAGCGCATAAATAACGACACTGCGCGTTGCAAGCATATACATATATGTATATAGATATAGACAATACACACGGGTCACCAGCGACGACGAGAAATAAATTGTATTTAGTTGGGCAATTTATGTGGCAGCAGCAGTAGCAGCAGCGTTAGAAAAGTATCTCACACACACTCACGAACACACATACTCTTTTACACACATGCATAATTCAAGGCAATACCAATGGTTGCAGTTGCATTGGGGCATGATAGGGCACAGATAAAGAGAGAGAGAGAGAGAGAGAGAGGCAGAGATAGAGACAGTGTGAGGGAAAGAGGTAGGGAATGGTCTCAGTTGACGATGATTTCGATGTAGGAGGCAACAGCAGGCGCATCGATGGCATGTCCTGTCTTTGTTTCACTTTGTTATTTTGTTATTTTCAAATTATTTATTGGCCACGATGGGAATCGAATTGGGAGCGCGCCACGAGGCGATGCCAGCACTGGGAGATGTGGAAGATGGGTGATTGCAGATGGAAGTGGGGGCCAAGGCAACGGCTAATGTGTAATTCAATAGAGTAAGTAATGTGCATCAATTTTCAGCTCAATAACGCATGGAATACAAATGCGAAACATGTGCAAATATGTGCACAGACAACCAGACAGAGATGGCGGTAGAACGTGAGTGAGCGAGAAAGAGAGAAGGGTAGAAACAGAAACAAAGAGACACAGACAAACATCCGCTGAAATAAATATCTAATAGCTGCACGCTGCCAGTCAGAGAGAGATCCACACATATCCAGCTAACCCTAAACTCCTCGCCATTGACCCCCCACCCTGGCAAGCCTTAAGCTTACTTCGACATTGTGTGACGCGTTTCCGTTTCCGTCTTGTGGCAACGAGAGAAGCTGAGGAGCCAGGGAGCCAGGGAGCCATGGAGCTGGGTAAGCAATAGCGTTGTTTGCTCTTTGCCTTGCTTGCCAGTTCACAGCTTAGAGCTCACATCTCTCAGCTCACAGCTCGCAGCTCTTTATCTGCGTTTATTTGTTTTCGGTGTTGGTTGTTGTCTTTGGCCCTTGCGCCGAAACGTGGCATAAGAAAAATTGCAATGGGTTTGCAATTGTTTTTCTTATTTCGTTTTTTGGTTCGAATGTAAAATGTGATCGCAAGCGGCACACAGCCAGAGCAATATGTTTGCTCAGGAACTGAACTTCAACTAATATTCTAAGTGAATAATATGTGCCTTTCGATTCGCTGTAAAATGAAACATGGTTTTGATTTTGTTCGTTTGTTGGGTTGCAACTTGCTGACAGTAAATATGTAAATATGTGTGTTCAGACAACTGCTCCAACGGACAGCCAAGTTGCAGCTGCAACTTAATTTGCTTCAGTGCAACAATAATAAACAACAAACAGTAGAGGAAACAAAGTCGAATCACGTTAACTTTGTAACGAGGTAACTACTATACCAAGTTGAAACAAGCCTGGCCACACACACTCTGGACAGAGTCTTGTGTTTACGTTTTTCAAATTTGCCGCTTTATGTGGCAGCTGCAGTTGCAGCTGAGTAATCAACACAAGCTTGTAAACTGGCCAACAGGCAATATAGCCTTTGGTCTTCAATTTCATGCACAATTTGCTTAAATTTCACTTCAAATTTTTACTGCAACACAATGGCCTGCTTGCAACCTCCACTGTGGCATGTGGCATGTGGCAAGTCTGCCTATCGCCGTTCACGTCTTGCCACTACAACTTGACTGGGTTGTAATTTCATGCTATAAATCTGAAAGGCATCCATATATCTGAACGTTATCACTTGTCCGCCGACTTCCTTGCTGCCTTTCTTCCTATCGTTCTTTCAGTTAATTAAAAATGTTGCTGTTGATTTCCTGCAGTGAACTTACCTGCTCTGACAGCACTATAATATATATGCCTGCCTCCTAGTCAAGACTCGCCAACGTTTACTTCAATTTCAATTTGTTCTATAAATTGCAAGCGCCGCCAAGTGCCTCATGGCGAGGTGGGGTTTGGGGTAGCTCAGGTGAGGCAACTGAATGTGCACCGAAAACTTGCGCCTGTCTCTATCTATTATCGGATCTTTATGTGTCTGACTGTGTGTGTGGTGTGTGCGTGATTGGTTGTCAGTTGCAAGCAACGTATGAGGCCCTTATAGACTTGACTTCTCAGCCAGCAGATGCAATCCTTGCTGTCCTTGCCATGGCCAATGACTCTCTCTGACAATTTATACTTTTACTTTGGCTGCAGCTCATAAATTTGCCAAAGTGGAAAATTGCTCAATTTATAACTTTTCAAGGTGTTGATTGCTTTTTCGAAAATTACACGATAAGACCCCCTTTAATCAAGCTGATAACGCACACACACACATACATATACACGCTTATTAATTTGTTTATACGTCTCCTAATCACTCACACTCAATAGCCACATCCCGTTGTCTCCTTCGCCTCTCATGTTACAGCAAAGGCAGCAAATCAGAAAAGCCGCAGATGAACCTAAGCCGAAGTTGAAGTCGCTGAAACCTCTGCTGATGCTTACATTCAAGTTGTGTCCGTTCGTCTGTGTGTCCTGTGGTCCTCGGAGCACAACGGTACTCAGTGGTGGTGACAGGCAACAACAAATGTTCAAAAATTTGTTAACATCAAAAAGTACATTAAAGGCTCAAAGAATGCGCTTTCGTGCGGAAATTGCTTACGTGCGTGGCATTAACAAATGGCATTCAGTATGCGAGAGTCTCAATTTCCGTATAAGAGTATGGTTATCTGGAGTGCCAGAGTATTGAGTTTAGGGGTTGCACTCGCTTCGCTGTGGAACGTGTGGAACTTGTCGCTTTGTCGCCCGGCCTTCAGCCATTGGCCGTCTGTGGTGAGTTTTCTCGCGTGGCACGTGTGGCAATTGCGGCTTGTGCGCATGAAAGTCAGCGGCAACAGGTGTGGTAAGTGTGTGGAGACTTTTTGCCAAGAGCTGTTAAGGTGACAGTGGCAGGACAAATGAACTGTCAACTGTATATGCTACAGCATTGCCTTCTCAAATGACACACGTAGCGAGCGGCGTTAAGCCACTTCACAACAAAATAATTAAAAAGGACACAAGCTGAAATGCGAAGCACAAACAACAAGAATGCAAAGGACACTTGTCCAGCTCACGGAATGCAATGCGAATGTGAGCCTGAAATGCATTTGGCATGGATGCGATGCGATGCGATGTCTTCCGATGGACGTGCAAAGCTGTTCATTTTACAGAGAGCAAGCAGCAAAGGCCAAAGGCGAAAACAGAACCGCGCCACATTCACATCTACCAACACTGTCAATGTTTCAGCAGCGTCAGCTGCAACTCCAGCTGCCTCGTAGCCAGGAGCTGCTTTAATAATTTTCATGCTGGCGATGGCAATGAGACGGTTGGAAGGACTCACCAAGGCTCTCTCTCGTTGTCTGAGTCAGTTGTTGCTGGATATAAAATGTCAATAAGCTCCAATAACGCAATTGACAAGCTGAGGCAGCTTCAGTTTCTTCACTGTGGCAAAAGGGGCGGCAATAAACGAAAATTACATACATTGTGAGATGAGAGGAGAATTCCGATGAGTTTGGGATTGGGCTGCACATTGGAATGGGGTTTTACAGACTGCCCAGCGAAGCGTGTGGTAAGTTCGTGTCGAGCTATGCAGCTACGCGAAAGCATCCAATCGAAAGGAGACGCTTCGCCCGCGGCGGCAACTGCCAAGTAATTTCAAGCTTAAAGAAGCTCGAAATTGATTACGGGCCAAATGATGGGCGTAGTTTTTATTACAAATAACTGAAGAGCAAAAATAACAGATAACAACATCAGACGCGTTCTTCCCTTTCCTGTTCCGGATTCTGCTCCTGCTCCTGTTGCTCCACACTGTTGTTGCAACTGCGTGCTGAGGAGGAACCAGTTGCCGCTGGCAACTCGCGCATCTCTTCCGAGGAACGACCGAGGACAATGCGTCTCGCGGACTTTGGTGTGCGCTCCATTGACTTCTCGGTGGAACGACGCGGAGACGTTCGCAAACTAGATGAGGGTGTTGGGCTTGATATGGGCTTCTTGTTGTTCCAAACGCGTAGCACAAATTTGATTTCCTTAATGAATGCTTCTTTAATGGTGAGCTGGAACAGATACAGTGACTCGGATCAAAATTGCAACATTTAACATGACTTTAAGGGGTCACTTACCCGCTCCTTGAGAGCCACCTGCTGTACGTAAATCATGAACTCAATGGTGCCAATAATATAGGCAATGAAGATTCCAATATATAGGGTATAGAAAATGCCGCGCAGCTCCTCAAAGTTCATGTCTGGCGTTTCGCCTGAATCCGGTTCCGGTTTGCAGGTACCATTCTTAGTCCACCAGTGATTCTTCAATCTGAATAACTCCCCGATTTCACTCAGGTGAAGAATAGCCACACTCAGGTTCGAGCGATAATCTGCACCAAATGGCACAGCAATGGCATAATGTTTTTCACCAAATTTCTCGCCCACAGAACGCAGAGAGCAATTCTGGTTCATATTGTACTCCAGTGTGGTTGTCTCCATGAGAAACATGTAGTTACCCTTGACGGTTAAAACTCTGCTAACCCCCTCATCATTATCTTTCGTGTATGTGGGAGGATCCTCGTTGTCCATTAGATTGAAAGCGAGACGGTAGACAGTCTCATTGGATTCGGACAGCAGAGTGTAGGTGCTGCCACCTTGAATGGTGCCGAACTTGACAGTCTTTTGAGCGCTCAGGTCCTTGAGACTATTTACGCTACCCGCCATATTGGATGCTGTCAAAAAGGCAGCCAAATTAGCAGTATACGAGTTGGCTATGATGATTGCAAATATCCACCAAGTGGCCTCTGATAGGCGGACCTGGGGACTGACAGGCAAAATATCGCAACCGGCTGTCATAATAGAGGCCACTGTCAACCAGAACTGGTTGTGCAGATGCCACTGATTCTCCAGTACGTCCGGATCGCGGTCACACGGATGCGGATTCACCCACTCAGACTTGGCAATGCTACATTGAATCAAAGATAAACTTCGAAAATATCATAAATTAATCTGATCCACTTACCGCCCTATAATAACTTTGAGAAAGGACATGGCAAAAACCGATATAAGAATCCATACCCAGACTTCGTTTCCAAAGGGTTCCATAAACGCCTGCCATTTCGTCTCTTTCGGAGGATCATTGTAGGCTAAAATGCTGACTCCCAACTGCATGAACGGAACTGTAAAGTCTACTGCAGTGCGTCGCGCTTGGGTTATGGTCAGATCACAGATTCCCATGTGTGCGTCCTGCAATAGATGATGAATATATCGGGAAATCTGACTTGAGTTTCGAAAACCTACGTTGTTGACGATTTCACCAATGATGCCATCCCATTGTTTGGTGACCTTGTCCTGTTTGCCATATTGCTTATCAGCAACAGGCACGAAAACGTATTCGAATCCAACTTCCTTGGCGATGGCGGCTATCAGGTCCACAGCATAGCCCATGTACATACCATTACCAGTAATATTAAGGGCGATAGCTGTGTCGTTAAGAGCGAAGTAAGGAAGGCCAATGCGTGTTGCGACACGGTAAATAATCTTTTTCGGCATCTTTGATTCCGTATTCAGCTGAGTTATTTGTCCCCTCGTATCCCAGATGCCGACGGGAACGTTGTCAGACGGGTCATAAATCTCAATTTTAAAATTAATTCGCTGTCCATCCTCGTCAAACTGTAAATTGCTGGTGCGAAATTTCGTGCTATTTGCGCCGGAAGTCTATAGTTGCACACCGAGAATTCGTGTTAGTGCTGTCACTCGCATACATCAACATTATATCAGTTCCAATTAACTTACCCCTTTCATTAGATGCATTAAATACCGACCCATCCACCAAGTTGAGCCCCGAGAGCCGGAAAAGTCACAATTCATTCGTGGCACAGACATACGATTTGGGAAAAAAATTGTTGCATTTCTCCAGGCTTGAGCAAAGAGCTGTAGACCATCATGGAGCAGGTTTTGTAGAAGCGACCGTGTCGGACTACTGCTCTCATAGACAACATCGTCCCTTTGTGTCACATATCCATACTGTAGCTGTTCCTAAAAATATTCGAATAAGATTACGTCTTCCCTATTGTTGTGTACAGTGCTGGCATCGAATTTCAGATTACTCGATGTTTGAAGTCATATTGCTGTGATCATGCTAAGATTTGGTAAACGATGTTACATGTTATTGGTATTTTTGACAAAACTTACCTCCTCTGGATTTGGGTTAAGCAAGAGCCGGGTTGCTGTGATATTAACCGCAAATGTAATATTATCCGACAAGAGCTCAAGCAGCTCATCACTAAACGATTCCAGATTGGTGAGAAATAAATTCTAAAAATATGACAAGCTTTATGTAGTTTGAAATCAATAGAAAAATGTAAAAATTTTGAAAATTGGTTGATTTTTGGCAAAGTTATGGCTCTTCAAAGTTTGAAGGAACCCATTATTCGGATAATGCCCATTTGTAGTCAATTTTTCACCTTTTTGTCCACATTTTTTAAAATATTGATCCAAATTCAGGTCGGTAAAAAGTTTTATACATATTTTGATTCTATAAATCGACTGGGCACAAAAAATTTAAATTTAAAAGACGTCGTTCTTTTGACATTTCCACTAGGTCTAGATTATTTAAATGTGGCCGAATATTTACGAAAATTGAAAAGTATCATTATGAACCAATTTTTGATGTAACTTGAAACTGTTATGAATACCATTGACAAAAATGTAAAAATGTTGAAAATTGGTTGATTTTTCGCAAAGTTATGGCTCTACAAAGTTTGAAAGGTACCCATTATATGGAAAATGCCCATTTGGAGTCAATTTTTCACCTTTTTGTCCATATTTTCTAAAATATTGCTCCAAATTCAGTTTGGTAAAAAGTTTTATACATATTTTGATTCTACAAATCGACTGGGCACAAAAAATTTCAATTTAAAAGACTTCGTTTTTTTGACACTTCTACTTGGTCTAGATTACTCAAATGTGGCCAAAAATTGGCGAAAATTGAAAAGTATGATTATGGACCAATTTTTGATGTAGTTTGGAATTTTTATGAATACCATTGACAAAAATTTTGAAAATTTTGAAAATTGGTTGTTTTTTGGCAAAGTTATGGTTCTTCAAAGTTTGAAAGGTACCCATTATATGGAAATTGGAGTCAGTTTTTCACCTTTTTGTCCATATTTTCTAAAATATTGCTCCAAATTCAGTTTGGTAAAAAGATAAATACATATTTTGATTCTAGAAATCAACTGGGCAGAGAAAATTTCAATTTAAAAGACTTCGTTTTTTTGACACTTCTACTAGGTCTAGATTACTCAAATGTGGTCAAAAATGGTCGAAAATTGAAAAGAATCATTATGGACCAATTTTTAATGTAGCTTGGAACTTTTATTAATACCATTGACAAAAATGTAAAAATATTGAAAATTGGTTGATTTTTGGCAAAGTTATGGCTCTTCAAAGTTTGAAAGGTACCCATTATTCTCATTTCTAGTCAATTTTCACCTTTTTGTCTATATTTTTTAAAATATTGATCCAAATTCAGGTCGGTAAAAAGTTTTATACATATTTTAATTCTATAAATCGACTGGGCACAAAAAATTTAAATTTAAAAGACGTCGTTCTTTTGACATTTCCACTAGGTCTAGATTACTCAAATGTGGCCAAATATTTACGAAAATTGAAAAGTATCATTATGAACCAATTTTTGATGTAACTTGAAACTGTTATGAATACCATTAACAAAAATGCAAAAATTTTAAAAATTGGTGGATTTTTGGCAAAGTTATGGTTCTTCAAAGTTTGAAAGGTACCCATTATATGGAAAATGCCCATTTGGAGTCAATTTTTCACCTTTTTGTCCAAATTTTCTAAAATATTGCTCCAAATTCAGTTTGGTAAAAAGTTTTATACATATTTTGATTCTATAAATCGACTAGGCACAAAAAATTTAAATTTAAAAGACGTCGTTCTTTTGACATTTCCACTAGGTCTAGATTACTCAAATGTGGCCAAATATTTACGAAAATTGAAAAGTATCATTATGAACCAATTTTTGATGTAACTTGAAACTGTTATGAATACCATTGACAAAAATGTAAAAATGTTGAAAATTGGTTGATTTTTCGCAAAGTTATGGCTCTACAAAGTTTGAAAGGTACCCACACTATATGGAAAATTCCCATTTGGAGTAAATTTTTCACCTTTTAGTCCACATTATTTTAAATATTGCTCCAAATTCATTTCCGTAAAAGATGTATACATATTTTGATGCTAGAGATTGTTTGGCCACAACAAAATTACGGTTTCAAAGTTTTCGTATCAAATCTACTTTGTGAATGTTTTTATATTTATTCTTGGACCAGAAACACACTTTTCAAATAAAATCGTTTGATTTTTGCAAAAATGTATGTACCATTTTAATTATGTTTCAAATGAACTATGACCAAACTATTCAACTATTTGAACTATTAACTTCAGTAAATTTAAATTTGTTTTGACGATTATGTACTTACATTATACTGTTTGGTTAAATTATATATTGAGGATGTATTTAGAAGGTGGACGAGCATGTCAGAGTCGCAGTCCAGAACTATGCGACGTTCACCCGTTATACCTTTCCACAAACCACGAAAATCAGTATCCACATTGAATTTACGAATCCGTACCGCACTGTTGTGCAATTCTCGTAACTGTATTATATCCTGCAGTCTAGACGGAGCTTTATCTAAGTATATTTTCATTAGTGAGGTAACTTTGTCGAAATATTTCTCTTAGTTACCATCATCTTCATTGTAAACAACTGTAAATTTTCGCCATCCTAGATTCTGTACAATGTCCGCATATGCCTTGGAGATTATCGACTGTGTGGGATAAAGATTCAGCGTCATCTGATGGTTGGGCTTCTCCTCTGGATGTTCCTCAAAACCGATGTCGAACTCAATGTGCGGTATGCCGGTGTTGTTGCAGATCAAAGAAACAATATCTAAGAAGAAAAGTCAAAAAATGTATTATTTTCCATCTTTGTCTAATATTGAGAATTTTGTATGTATGTAGAGTGTCTCTCTGTTTATAAAAAAATTTTATTCGACGCTCCTCTTTGATTTTCATTCGCATTCAACGGTCTGGTCTATTTTTGTCTTTACTTTGTTTTGATTTTTCTTTCGCATTCAGCACAGAACTCTCCACGCGCCCGCTTACTACGTCTAGGTCCGTCTAGCAGCCCCCTCGCACCCTTACCACTTGCCGCCTTTGAACTTGGTCCAAAAATAGCGGCGACACCATTATCTATGAGATCGCAGGCTGAAAACGAAGAATTTTTCGTTAAAATTTTCCAATTGCTCGACATGAAAATGACAAAATTTCTCAACCATGTTCCTGCAGGACAAGGCTGCCATCATCGGGCTGCAGCCGTTTTATCAAAGGATTCAGTCTAAAAACCTGCTCCCTCTCAGGCCCATTGATGGCACGCACCACCTCCATGAATTCCTTCTCCAGTTCCAGCTCATTGTCGTAAAAAAAAGCACCTTTAGCAGATGAAAATATATGAATATTCAGTAACATTCTATAAATACATATATATGAGTATTTTTTCTTACCAATGTTGACTTCTTGTTGCAATGAGCTCTGCAATTGAAATGCACTCCAAATGCAACACATAACAGCAATTCTCTGCCACATTTTGTGCAACTGCAGCTGGAATTTTCACATAAAACAAAAAATTTTCTCAAGTTGTCTGTCCATGAAATACTTCCGACAAACGTTGTGAATACTTTGAGGGGGAAGCAAGCACTGAGAGCTTTTTTCTTGTGGCTCTTCCAAATTCCATTGCTGATCGCCAGAGAGAACTTATGGAGACTTGATCAGCTGTTCTATTAGAACAGCTTTTCCCATATGATATTTCTTCTCTTCATTACTTTCGTTGAGCATTTGGCCTTAACAATATGATGATGATTTGTGTTAAAAGGCTTAATGATTAACTCCCCTGGGGTCGCTGGAAACATGTCAATGGCAACACTATTATCCTAAAGGGTCGCAACTCAATCAAACACGCCCCACACAGAGAAAGAGAACTGCAAACAGGATGTGAGCTCCTTTCAAAGCTGAACAAATTTATTTTCTGTTAGTGCGAGAAGCGTAAGTTTCTAGAGCATTGATTTCGATTGAAAATTGATGAGGTGTCAATTTTTCAAAAAATGTTCAATAAGGGGTTACTCCCATCAGAGAGGAGTGGCGAGAAGACTACGCTGCCAACAATATCAATTTGCATAAAAAACACATTCACTAAAAATACACATGCACACACACACTACCACGCACGGCCACACATTAACATATTTTAATGGTGTGCGTATGTGTGTGTATGTGTTTGTGTAAGTGACAATATGGCCGCTGGTGTCATTTTAGCCTTTGCCACTGTTTTGACAAAAGGACTTTATTGATGCCAAACACGTTTCGGGCTCAAGCCCATCCGAACCCGTCTCTGTCCCCTTGCCTGCTCCCACAGCAGTCGACATTTGAATAATTTGTCGACACAAACGACAACAGGTAGCTGACGCTCTATGACACAGTTTATATTCATTTCTTAACAGTCGGAAAAAATTAGGCCTAAAGCAGTAAACGGTGCTATATTCGAGCCATCTTAATTATGATTAATGCCCAAAAGAATCCGGACTGTAGCTTTAAGATTCGGAAAGTTACCGGCTTTCGCCAATAATCAGAAACGGTAACAGAAATTGAAACAGCGCCGAATTGAAGGAAAATATTGGAAGGATCCAGCAAACAAAACGCGTAAAAAATGGCAGTGCAAAGCACTTAGAAAACATTTTCTATTATACACACAATATTTATGGTTATCATCGTGTAGATACAGAGCTGCATGAGCATGGACCCATGTATGTACATGTTCGTAGTCGGAGAGTGTTCTTTGCTTGAAAAGATTGCCAGCAGTCAACGGTAGATAGAGAAAGAGAGAAAGAGAGAGAGAAATAGAAAGAGAGATACAAACAACACAACTAAATCCAACCCACAAACAGCCCCAAGAATCTGCAAAGTTTTTGTAGGTAATAGGAAAGGGGATGGGAATGTGAAAGGGGATGGTAATGGGAAGGGGAGAGTATGGGTTGGCTAGTCTAATGCTGGTGCAAAAAACTTTTTAATACTTGCCATAATGTTGCCAAAAGGATTATCCAAAAGAATGACTTTTAATGGAGACAGGAAGTAAGCGCATAACAGACAGAAGTATTAACTGTTTCCTTCCGCTTTCAACCTCACCACACACATTTACTCACACATATGCACGTGTAGAAAAACAACGATGAGTTGGCAAAGAGTGCAGTCACACACTCACTCACACACACACACACATACACAAATGTGTGTATAGTAGTATTTACAAAAATGTCAGTTGCTAAGCGTTGCCAGTTGTGGCCGCTAGTTGCCTCTGGATGCTGTTGGGATTTGTTTTGGGAAATGGTAGTTTGCTAGTGCTATCCCCCTCACACACCTTGTCGCTCTCCGTATGCGTATCCTAGTGTATGTATGAGAGTGTGTGGGGAAAAATAAGCTGTGCGGAAATATTGCAGCTTGCCTCATAACGGGACGCAGTCGAAAAGCTTATGCTCTTTTTTATTATTTGATGCTGGCCAAAACATGCCCAGTACATTTGGTTGTCAGGATTAATCCGAAGTTTTGTAAGCTTCTTTCTGTCCAGGGATTGGTCGCTGCCAGCCACCTGCCATCTGCCACTTGCCACTCGCCATTAGCTTGTGGCATTTCCCAGAGACTTAATAGTATTTAGTAAATATATATGTATTTATGTATGTGTATACGAAGGATGTGCCAAGGCAAGTCAACTTTTTTTGAGGTCCTGTCTGTCAGTTTTCTTCGATATTATTTCTTGCTATCATTTTGCATTTTAATGAGTTTAGTTCAGCGACTACGTCCGTGAAATATGAGCCAGTGACGACAGTGGCTGCCATAATTTAGCAGACAGTCTTTTTCCTTGTGCATCTCTATTATTCTAAGAAAGTGCGCTCCCAACCATTACTTTTTGATGTTATATCTCACCTTCGGGATGTTGCCTGCTGACTGCTGCTGGATATTGCTTTAATTGAAATTTATGCTAAATAGATTGACACTAATGAGCAATGGACGCTACTGCTGATGCTGCTCCTGGCTAGGTAATTTCAGAGCAAACCTACTCCCACCTGATAGTCAGCAAGACCATTTGCATAATTAAATTGCTTTCCATTTTTTTTTTTTTTGCGACGTCTTCGCTATGCACGTGCATGTCAACTGGATGTCAACAGAATTATTATTGCCGTTACGCCCACTTTTGGCGATCCCCAATTTGCATATACAAATCGCAATCCAACAAAAGGTTACATCCGCTTTGGCTGAGTGCTGGATTTCCGCTCAGGAAGTGACTCTTGCCAATGTTGTGGCAACATGTCGAGACTCGTTGGCATCTGGATTTCTCAGCACTAGGCTCTAAGAGATCCACAGCAAAATCGATCTAGACCCTGGTAGGGCCCCCATTCGCACTCCTCTCTTTCCTCTAGCTGTTGTTATGCTTGAAATGTACATTTATTGCCTTGGTGACGGAAATGAGTTTTTGTCGTAAACTTTTATGGCAATAAACGTTGCTTGTTAGCGCAGAGGCTTCCACTATAATAATGGGAACAGCAGCCCGGCGGGCAACCGGACAAATATTCCCAACTAAAAGAGAATGAACCCGACTAGCAAATGCCCTGTTGAAACAATAATTGCAAGAGCTTGACTATTTTTTCACTATAACTGCAATCGCAATTTCAACATTCCAACATTCTTCCTGTGCCTCTCTGTATTCATATAAAGGGTATATAAACAAATGGAAAGAATTCAGAGCGGAAATTACGCACTTGGCACTGACTCTGTCGCAGTCACATTTATAGTCACAGTTACAGTAACAGTAACGGTTACAGCCCCAACCGCAGTTTGCCGTTCGTTCTGCTTCTGAGTCAGAAATCATACCGTGGTATAGAAGAATAAACATATACATATGCACATGTACAGTGGAACCTCCACTGGATTGTTTCTAACAGCATCTCTTCTTTGAGTAGAAACTCTTCCTGGTTGATATGCTTGGTAACATGATGATAGTAGATTCCGGCGAAAAGAGGCTTCACTGTACATACACTTCACGCACACGCATTCACTGCAATTTACATCTACGTTTATGTGTGTCTGTGTGTGTGTGGATGGATGTGTGTGTTGGGCGTAAATAGGTTGTGCCAGTTGGTGCTTCGGTCACACGGCGTCACACATTGACACGCTGCATAAAAATAAGAGCCTCCAATTGAGGCGAGAATTGTAGCAAGACTGAGAGAGAGGGAGAGAGAGAGATGGCATTCACAATGCGATGCGACGATTCCTGGCAACATTTTCCATTACATTTGCCACGTCACGGCACATTTCTCTCACATGTTGACTAACCAGAGTCAGTGTATGGCAGCTCTTCCGTTTCCTGCCTGCCAACAGTCCGCAAGTGTCTGCAAGCTGAAAAGGCAACCGAAAGAGATAGATATATTAAGAGAGATATAGATAGACAGAGGGAAGTAACCCCCCAAACTGTTTGCGACTGTTGTTATCATTTCTGGCTTTTGTTTCATTTCTGTTGTCTCATGCTTTTAATTCTTTTAACAATAGTGCTAAAAGTTGTGCATTGAACACTTGGCTGCGCTGCGCCAACAATAAAAATGGCACGGATGCGCTGCTGTAAAGCATGCCGTGGCCAGTCCTCCCGGCCACGCACATGCCCCCCATTCTCATTGTGCTTCTCAGTATCACTTCCCAACCTCTCCCCGCCCCCTGCCAGCCGACACCCGCGCGTGTATTGCAAAAGATAACAAAAATATTGTTTGCCGCAATGCAATTGTTGCCAAAGAAAACCAGGCAAATGGGAGTTGCATCATGGTATCACTGCTGGGTGGACCATGGGCTGGTTGTATGAATGCGGTGGAACACCACCGCTGATGCTTTTTCCATTTGTTTCACTTTATTCACACGCTGCGGCGAAAGTTGCCTTCTGTCGTCCTGTTGGGCGCAACGTGTACAGCATCCGTTTCCGCTGAAAAGTTTCATTTCCCATACGATGCTGTTGTTGCGATGATAAAGTACAAAATTAACTTTTGAAATAAACAACAAAAGCAACACCAGCTTCAGATGGGCAACAGTCTCCAGGCAATGATAGCTGCTGAGCCGCCTCTTCCTCAACCGCATCCTTCCTACCTCCCAACATGGCGCAAAAAAAATAAATAACCAGATGTAAAAATGCCAACTGAAAATATGGGTAACATCAGCACAAAATTCTATATATATACATGTATATTCGTGTTCATTCTCGTATTCCCTACTTATGTACGGTTACAAGGGAATGAAAAGACCAAGAGATTGGCAACCGTAAGAGCGGCAAAGATAACCAACCAGGAGAGTAATGAGGGAACACATGTTTACAGCAGTTGCTACACACTCATACACACACATAGCCACAGCAGGCGGTGCACACCTTATTCAATGGCACATTTGATTTTTAGGCACGTAAAAAATATGAAAAATTTCGCATACGCAAGTTCATAACTCTGCGAAATCGCATCGTGAGGAACAACAACAAGGATAAGGATCAGGATAAGGACGAGCATCTCTTATTCCATATAGGCATGCATATTAAATACAAAATCCAAGTCTCCATGCATAGCCACTTCATCTGTACGACGACAACACACACACACACACACACACACACACACACACACACATGACGTGGAGGACAAACAGGAGGATAACCGGAATCCGAACTAGGGAGTACATTGGCAAGTTATTGAGAGCACGCCCCAGCCCAGCCCAACACCAGCAGCGAACGAGGAGCGCATACTTTTGCCCGGCACTGTCTGCATCAACACGAAAAGCAATCAAATTGCAAAAATTTGTTTCATTTTCTACGATAACATGACTTGAATTTGATGAATGCCTTGGCAAGGCACGACCGAATCGACCACGAGCTGGATGCTCCCATGGAGCAAGGTAGCTGGATGAGAGCAGCTAGAGGGGTAGAGATAGCAAGCGAGAGAGAGAAAAAGAGAGACAGATATAGCAGACAAAATGAAAGCCAGAATATTGGCAACGAAACCCAACCAAATGCCAATCTCAGCGCGCTTTTTACGACGACAACGGCAATGGCAATGGCGACGACGAGGAGGTCTACAACGTGAACGCGGAGTGGGATGCAAAAAAAATGTGCAGATATGGCCAAATGAAAGAGTTATGAATCCGCAACTTTGTTGGCCCTACGACCATTCCAATCAGCCCCCGGGGCACTTCTGGCGAGCAACTCATACGAATGCCAATGCCGATTACTAATACGCCCCATGCTTCAGCCTCCTTCTGGATATTCCCTTCCCTTTCCTTCCCGTCCATTTCAGCTGAGGATTAAAATAAATGCGGCGCATTTGTATGTGCTGCACGAGCGGATAGCACTGGAAAGCAGCCACTCGATTGGTCGGTTGCCTGTGAAGTGGGTTATGGGCTTCGGCTTATAGCTTATGGCTTATTGCTTATGGCTTAGACCACACACGATAACCGCTATTTATGCAGAGCAGTCCATTTAAACAGGTCCAGAACGAGGTGGGTACTAGTTTGATGATGTCTTGGCCCCTCCAGCCAAACATCAAATGCAGAACATTTCTCGCTCCTCGCATATTTTAGGGCTCCCAACGAGGAAGCTGTGGCTCAGACTCAGGCTCAGGCAGTTTCCCCTAAGGCTCGCCAGCATCAGCTTGACAGGATCTGCTCAAAAATGTTACGAAATTTGTAATTACGACCACGTCACAAGCAGCTGGGCAGTCAGCCAAACAAAGGCCAGGCACGGCATGAAAATAAATGACCAGAAACAAGGCGCCCCTGAGTAGGTCATTGTGAATGACGCTCAGGCCATTTCCGAATGGGCAGGAGACATTCGCTCACCATGAAAATTAAAATGAAAATTAAATTGTGGCCATTTTGAAGTTTGCCGCATCGCTGGCATGAAAACAGAATTGAAATGTTAATTTGACGCGTAATGAAAATAACTGAGAACAGGACTTGTTATCCTTTGCGGCTACACATTTTAGTATATATAATCCATACTTCAAAGTCAGGCCATCATCATCATCATCCTTCACTTCTGAGACAATTTGTCAGGACAACTTTTGTTCTGTCGAAAAAAAAAATATCGACTTTGAGTCAACGATACTGCGTGTTGGATGCGATGAATGCCGTTCTTCGATGGTAAGCAGCTTTCAACGTTTGACATATGCAGAAATAACTTTTCCAGCCATTTTTACCTTCGGTGGCTGCCACATTATGAGAGCACGCATACATGGAAGTCCATTTAATATGATATTTAAACCGATTTGTTGCCTAGAGCGATTCAAGTTAATGCCCTTTGTTCCCCTCCACCCAGAGAAGAGTGGGGCAAAGGAAGCATTGCATAATTTCATTGTGAGGGACCCCAACTTCGACTCCACTCCAAAGTTCCTTCAACAACATAGCACCTGGTCGCAATGTCGAAATGTTTTAATGAATCAAAAGGTGGTATTCCCGGTACTCTACTAGCATTTCAATCGAACGATATGACACATCATCAATGTTGGCATATTTCATTTCATTCACGAGACCTCCTCCTACGAGTACCCCTACATATGTACATACATATATGTATATCATATACGACAACAATATCGAATGCTTTGCGTGTTGCGTGTCAGAGTTCAATATGCCGAATCGCAAAAGTAGCAAAAAGCAGAAAATGCTTGCGAAGCACCAAAGTATAAAAAAGAAACAACACTCGAAACTGATCTACCTGCGCCGTCTATATTCATGACTCAATGATAAGTGGTTGGGGTTACTACTATTTCAACTGTTTTATGGAGGGGGTTAAGAAATTTTCATTTCATTTCGCGCGTCATTTGAGGCGGCGCCTCTTGAAATTGTTGCTGTTGCTTTTGCTTTTCCTATTGCTTTGCCTTGCTTTGATTTGCTTTTGTTATGGGGCCATTGATTGAAATCGCATAAAAACAATGCCGAAGGCAGAAACGTTTGGCAGTTGTTGTTGCTGCGAGTACGGAACTGAATGTAGGCAAACTGTTGGGGGCGTGCCTTGATGGGCTAGGCATAAAAATATTCAGAAGTCTACCATGGGCTGGCTTTGTTTTGATTTAGCTTATTTGGATTCGATTGGTCTCATTTTCATGAAAGTTTTGATTGTTTTTCGCGTTTCAATTTAGCTGGCGTTGCCCCGTCCTAATGACAGTCAAACATGCCATGAAATATGAGTTGATTGCCAAGCAATACATACATATATACACACATATGCATATATTGTATGTGCCTTATCGACGAGTTATAAACACCTGCACTACCTATTGGTAGTCGATATATTCTGGAAAACTTCTCACATCGAAGCTGGACTCGATGGTGGCTGAAAATAAGCTCATTCCGCAGCGACAATTACTTCTAATTAATGCCTTTTAAAGACATAAAATTTTGTTAAATTTCCAGTCCCTTCCCCATCCGCTCCACTTTCTGTTCTTTCCGTGCCTTTTACCTTTCTTACACGCCAATTAACTCTGAACGCTCATTACTGCCTGGAAGCTGGGTGGCTAGTTGTGTCACTCTTTAGTGCAACGGGGCGTATTAATTAGCCACTCGAAGCCAACGCCCACCGAACACCATTACCAACCTGGTAGTAGACATCGCTGGCAAAGGGGCAAGTGGCAACTGGCTGTGGAGCTGTGAACACAGAGTCAAAGCGCGGCAGCTTCTGAGCCTTCAAATGTTTCATTTTGCAGGCAGCTCCAAAACTGTCGCCTGGTTGCTTCTCCTCCTCCGTTTCAGTCCTCTTCCCAAAGCGTCCTTGTGCTCGGCTTTATCGTTAGCATTACGTCAACTAATTGGCTTCATTTGGGGTTGCCTTGTGGCTGCCATGCGACGTTTTTGCCTTTTGTCAGCATCGACTGCACCCGAGCATATGTATGTGTGTCTTTGAGTGTGTGTATGTGTGTGTGTGTGGCAATCAGGATTTTGTAATTGGCAATGAAAAGCGCATAATTTATGAATATATCGCGCACACTTATTTCATGCTACACTTAGCGTTAAATTTCCTCCAGTTTTCGCCCCAAGTTGGAGTTCATTCCACCTTAACCTCAAAGTATCTACTCAGAGGCAGAGCAGTATTACTTGAAAAGATAATGATGGCAATCAACTGATTCCATATACATATGACAACAAAAACAAACGTACATATGTATATTGATTTTCATGACGTAAAATGTAAAGTTTTCCAACAAAATAAAATGCAATAAAATATTGTAAGCAAATATCCATCAAACCGCAATTCGCGTGTTTTTTATCCAACGTGTTTCGAGTACCAAACTTTTTGTAGAGCAGTTTGGACAGGCCGCAAAAAGTCAGAAATTGCATTTCGCCATATTCGATAGCAAGTGGTCTTCCAACTCGACTTGTTGTTGTTAACTTACTCTATATGTATATATGTAGATATGTACATACATGTATATGCATAACAAACTATATGTGTGCTCTGTGCTAGCCTTTTATTTTAATTTCCCACGACGGCATACGGGTGTTTGAGTATGAGCATCAAGAGATGAATTTTAGTTCTCTTGTTTTTTACCCGTGCACTCTTTTTCCCCCTACATCTATCTGTTTATCCGTCGCTCTCTTTCTGCCTCTATGAAGCACTTTACATTTCACGTTAATGTACAAATTGTGCACTGATGTAAGTGCGTCTTCCGCCACATCACTGCCTCCGTCCGTGCATCTGTCCTACCATCCATCCTTCTGCGTAGCCACGTGTCCAGTAAACCGCTAGCCAAGCCAAAACATCTGGCCAAGAGCTCTCCTTCCTGCCTGCTGTGCACCGATGGTTTGCATTTTAATAAAAACGAATTAAAATGTACACTAATAAGCTTTTATTATTTATGTTTTTATTTATGTGCACGAGTCTGAGTATGAATATGGATACTCGCAGTCGTATTCACTTGGCAAATAAATTGCACTCGAAATATTAAAGGGAGCTTACTCAGTGACACTTTAATTTACTATGTACATACATATATGTTATATATCCATATATATGTGAGCCTGTTCATATGTAGATCAGAATATACGTATCTTCTCATAGATAGATGTGTTTAGCGTCGAGCTCTCTTTTTTCATGTACATATCACTGAGTAAGTTTAAGGGTGTATTTGTCAGAAAATGTGTCACTATGAAAATTGCTTTGTCAGGCATAGTCGACTGCCTTACACACACACTCCGACTCCCACTCATACCCTCCGAAAGCCACGCATTCTCATTCATATTATATAATTTTCCATATGCGGATTAGTCTTAAGCCCCTGAGCCGCCCACAGGGCCAACAACTTGCCACCAAACTGCATGCAACACCAAGACCCTCCACTCACCACCTACCACCAACAACAGCAACAGCAACAACAACGTACAGCAGAGTTACATAAACCGCTTTCTCTGAGGCACTTTAGTTTTGTGGCTGTATACGCGACATCGGCTTATCATTTGTTTGACAAGCATCAAACTCTTCCTTCTCATCATTTTCGTTCCCCCCTGCGCCTCATAATCCTCTACCTCGCTGTCTCTCTTGTTTGCGATTTTGTGTTTCACTAAGACAAAAATCGGTCATGAATCTGTCTCGCTCACATGTACTCTGCTCATCTGTGTCCCATAATCATGCTCAACAAATCCGATTACCACATATATATATATATATATATATATATACACACATGTATACATATTTGAAAAGTAATGTTATACCAATAATTCAGTGACATGAGAATATTAAAGAGCGAAGATTGAGAGACACATTTAAAGCTGATCGAAAATGAAACTGATTTCAAAAATTCAATATGAATTTCTGATCTCTGTGAAACCAATTACTTACCGCACATACGAATACAAAAAAGTAATGCTATATATTAGATTTTAATTTTCTAAGCGCTTAGTCTAATTTCGATAGTTGATCTGGATATTTGGGGACTGATTGGGGAAGTCCTGTTGGGCAATTGAGATCTCAAACCACTTATTCTTTATGCGATCATTTGCAATTTTAACTTGCAATGCCTGCAGAGAGCTCCCCATTTCGAAAATGAGTTCCTCCTTGGTAAGGCACGTCGCCTGCACCACCTCGTGTATCAAGTTGAATAGCTCCAACTCGAAGATCACTTTACGAGCCAAGGGGACGGCATTCTGATTACATTCATGGCCCTTTATATCCTTGGCCAGAATACGAGGGGTGAGATTATTGCTCGACACATCAGCTGCCATGGAGTATATCAGAAGTATTACGTATTCTTCATTGAATAGTTTACCGCTCACCTGTTGCTGGTGCGTTTCTCTGGCAGATCAGCAAAAATACTATAACACCCACAAGCTTCATTTTTCAAATCTGAATCATCCGCCAGTCACAACACCGTAAACAACTCAAAAGCGACTGATCTCTGGCAGCTGAGCCGGCATAGATCGGTCCTCCTTATCACCGACAGATAGGTCAGGTTAGAGAGGTTGCCGTACATACAAATATAATTATATATGTATATACATAGTCTCACACCGAACTTACATCAGTCAAATGAAACGAGTCGTTGTGTTGGCAGACCGCCAATTGCTTAATGATCCATCTCCGTCGCCACCATATATTATAGACTTCGCCGGATACATAAACGAGGACAAACGGCTCGAAACCAATTAGGAACGTTGCCAAAACATAAGTAGGTTGTGAAGGGATTGTGAACAACAATAATGATGTTACTTATGAAGCTGCTGCTTAAGCTTCTTACACGTTTTATAGACACTGCGGGCTGTTTGTAGGAAAAAGATCTTAAATTAATATCAAAACTTAACATTATTTGTGCATACTGCGATATTATTATCATGAAATTTCATGCACTATCAAAGTCAATTTCCTGTCAGCCTCATAACACCGCATAACACAAAAAGGACAAAGCACAGGGTGGTAGAAACAACCAAAGTCTGCCATGGAAACACTCATTGAGTTTCGCATCTCATCCCTGAAGTCACGTTTGGACTCCTCTCACTTGCCGGCAGTCACAAAAATAATTTATTCAACTGGATCCCGTGGTCGCTGCCGGCGGTCGGTCTACGGTTGACGGTCGCCCGATGACTGCCCTGCGGTTCATTGTCAGTTAAGCTTTTTAAAAGAAAACCACTTAGAATGTTGACATTATCCTTCACTTTCTATTTATTTTGTCATTTAATCAACTTCCTGCTTGGCTGTCGTCATCGGCGTCGCTGTCGTCGCCATGGCGCACCCTCCTGGCGGACGGACTGATTTGCATACCAACTGGGGTGTTGGGACCTAAAGACGCTGAGGTGGCGCCGCATCTTGAGATGGACGCCAATGCTGTTGCTGTTATTGTCAGTGTTTGCCCTACTCCAATGCTGTCTGTGCCAATCAGTCAACCACAGGCTGCCATTCGACTTGGCTCCCAGCCTTCGACTTGATCTCCGTCCTCGCCTTCTCCCTTCCTTATTGGGTAAATAAAAATTGCTTTTTGCCACATAACCTCAACGTGTGCCACCCACACAACTTCCAACTGGCGACTTCAAACTGACTCTTCTCTTGTTTCCAGTTCCATCAATATAGCACCAGATAGAGTCAATTTGATAGCCCGCTGAACGACTTGCCATCGGCTCCGAGACCCACTCCCTGCCCAGCTGGATTGTCATGCCTAGATGGGGCGCCCAACTGATTTGACTGACTCATGACTGTCTCTTGTCTTGGCCTTGTCTTGGCTTGGCAGTCCTGATTCACTAGCTTGCTCATTTAGCGTTATTAAAGCAATTCTATGAATATTTTAAAAGGCCATCTTGTCATGTTTGAGGCGGGTGCCACTCCACTCTGCACCATTTGCACAAATGCCACTGAGCGTGGGCCATAAAAGGTTTAGAGTTTCGCCGAGGAAAGCTATGAAAATGCTGAAAAGCCAGCCAGACTTAAGGGCAAATATTACGAGTATGTAAATAATGAGCAGTCTTTCAATCTCCCTTCTTTTCTCTCACAATTGTCACTCTTAGCTTTAGCTCTTGGCTGATATCGACTTGACCGTCCCCGCACTCCACCACCTACACCACACCACTGACCATAGAACATATAGATGTGACATTTTATACAACGAAAACGGCCACGAAATTTCTTAGCGAGATACTCCAGTTTGATGCGACATATCCCGATCGGCTCACACGAACAGCTTCCGACAAGTTCGATCTCTCAATTTGCGAACTTATACTGAGTTATCGTATCAATATGTCGAAACTTGAAAAAATTGGCATTAAACTTGAAAATCGGTTGAGATTTGACGAAGTTATGTCCCATCAAAGTTTTGGAAGACCCGAAACACCGATTTTCTTTATAATTCTGAACTTGTACAGGGGTCCAAAAATGATGGTCTTAATTTGGACAATCTTTGAATGCAGTTTTGTTCAATATGCCGAAACTTGGAAAAATTGGCATCAAACTTGAAAATCGGTTGAGATTTGACAAAGTTATGACCCATCAAAGTTTTGAAAGACCCGAAACACCGATTTTCTTTATAATTCTGAACTTGTACAGGGGTCCAAAAATGATGGTGTTAATTTGGACAATCTTTAGATGCAGTTGTGTTCAATATGCCGAAACCTGGAAAAATTGGCATCAAACTTGAAAATCGGTTGAGATTTGACAAAGTTATGGCCCATCAAAGTTTTGAAAGACCTGAAACAACGATTTTCTTTATAATTCTGGGCTTGCACAGGGGTCCAAAAATGATGGTCTTAATTTGGACAATCTTTGAATGCAGTTTTGTTCAATATGCCGAATCTTGGAAAAATTGGCATCAAACTAGAAAATTGGTTGACATATGACGAAGTTATGGCCAATGGATGTTTTGAAATACCTGAAACACCGATTTTCTATATAATTCTGGGCTTGTGGAGGGGTCCAAAAATGATGGTCCTAATTTGGACAATCTTTGAATGCAGTTTTGTTCAATATGCCGAAACTTGGAAAAATTGGCATCAAACTTGAAAATCGGTTAAGATTTGACAAAGTTATGGCCCATCAAAGTTTTGAAAGACCTGAAACACCGATTTTCTATATAATTCTGGGCTTGCACAGTGGTCCAAAAATGATAGTCTTAATTTGGACACTCTTTGAATGCAGTTTTGTTCAATATGCCGAAACTTGGAAAAATTGGCATCAAACTTGAAAATCGGTTGAGATTTGACAAAGTTATGGCCCATCAAAGTTTTGAAATACCCGAAACACCGATTTTCTTTATTATTCTAGGCTTGCACAGGGGTTCAAAAATGATGGTCTTAATTTGGACAATCTTTGAATGCAGTTTTGTTCAATATGCCGAATCTTGGAAAAATTGGCATCAAACTTGAAAATCGGTTGACATATGACGAAGTTATGGCCAATGGATGTTTTGAAATACCTGAAACACCGATTTTCTATATAATTCTGGGCTTGTGGAGGGGTCCAAAAATGATGGTCCTAATTTGGACAATCTTTGAATGCAGTTTTGTTCAATATGCCGAAACCTGGAAAAATTGGCATCAAACTTGAAAATCGGTTGAGATTTGACAAAGTTATGGCCCATCAAAGTTTTGAAAGACCTGAAACACCGATTTTCTATATAATTCTGGGCTTGCACAGGGGTCCAAAAATGATGGTCTTAATTTGGACACTCTTTGAATGCAGTTTTGTTCAATATGCCGATACTTGGAAAAATTGGCATCAAACTTGAGAATCGGTTGAGATTTGACAAAGTTATGGCCCATAAAAGTTTTGAAATACCCGAAACACCGATTTTCTTTATAATTCTGGGCTTGCACAGGGGTCCAAAAATGATGGTCTTAATTTGGACAATCTTTGAATGCAGTTTTGTTCAATATGCCCAATCTTGCAAAAATTGGCATCAAACTTGAAAATCGGTTGACATATGACGAAGTTATGGCCCATCAAAATTTTGAAATACCCGAAACACCGATTTTTTATGTAATTCTGGGCTTGTGGAGGGGTCCAAAAATGATGGTCCTAATTTGGACAATCTTTGAATGCAGTTTTGTTCAATATGCCGAAACTTGGAAAAATTGGCATCAAACTTGAAAATTGGTTGATATTTGACAAAGTTATGGCCCATCAAAGTTTTGAAATACCCGAAACACCGATTTTCTTTATAACTCTGGGCTTGCACAGGGGTCCAAAAATGATGGTCTTAATTTGGACAATCTTTGAATGCAGTTTTGTTCAATATGCCGAATCTTGGAAAAATTGGCATCAAACTTGAAAATCGGTTGACATATGACGAAGTTATGGCCAATGGATGTTTTGAAATACCCGAAACACCGATTTTTTATATAATTCTGGGCTTGTGGAGGGGTCCAAAAATGATGGTCCTAATTTGGACAATCTTTGAATGCAGTTTTGTTCAATATGCCGAAACTTGGAAAAATTGGCATCAAACTTGAAAATCGGTTGAGATTTGACAAAGTTATGGCCCATCAAAGTTTTGAAAGACCTGAAACACCGATTTTCTATATAATTCTGGGCTTGCACAGGGGTCCAAAAATGATGGTCTTAATTTGGACACTCTTTGAATGCAGTTTTGTTCAATATGCCGAAACTTGGAAAAATTGGCATCAAACTTGAAAATCGGTTGAGATTTGACAAAGTTATGGCCCATCAAAGTTTTGAAATACCCGAAACACCGATTTTCTTTATAATTCTGGGCTTGCACAGGGGTCCAAAAATGATGGTCTTAATTTGGACACTCTTTGAATGCAGTTTTGTTCAATATGCCGAATCTTGGAAAAATTGGCATCAAACTAGAAAATCGGTTGACATATGACGAAGTTATGGCCAATGGATGTTTTGAAATACCCGAAACACCGATTTTCTATATAATTCTGGGCTTGTGGAGGGGTCCAAAAATGATGGTCCTAATTTGGACAATCTTTGAATGCAGTTTTGTTCAATATGCCGAAACTTGGAAAAATTGGCATCAAACTTGAAAATCGGTTGAGATTTGACAAAGTTATGGCCCATCAAAGTTTTGAAAGACCTGAAACACCGATTTTCTATATAATTCTGGGCTTGCACAGGGGTCCAAAAATGATGGTCTTAATTTGGACACTCTTTGAATGCAGTTTTGTTCAATATGCCGATACTTGGAAAAATTGGCATCAAACTTGAAAATCGGTTGAGATTTGACAAAGTTATGGCCCATAAAAGTTTTGAAATACCCGAAACACCGATTTTCTTTATAATTCTGGGCTTGCACAGGGGTCCAAAAATGATGGTCTTAATTTGGACAATCTTTGAATGCAGTTTTGTTCAATATGCCGAATCTTGGAAAAATTGGCATCAAACTTGAAAATCGGTTGACATATGACGAAGTTATGGCCAATGGATGTTTTGAAATACCCGAAACACCGATTTTTATATAATTCTGGGCTTGTGGAGGGGTCCAAAAATGATGGTCCTAATTTGGACAATCTTTGAATGCAGTTTTGTTCAATATGCCGAAACTTGGAAAAATTGGCATCAAACTTGAAAATCGGTTGAGATTTGACAAAGTTATGGCCCATCAAAGTTTTGAAAGACCTGAAACACCGATTTTCTATATAATTCTGGGCTTGCACAGGGGTCCAAAAATGATGGTCTTAATTTGGACACTCTTTGAATGCAGTTTTGTTCAATATGCCGAATCTTGGAAAAATTGGCATCAAACTTGAAAATTGGTTGATATTTGACAAAGTTATGGCCCATCAAAGTTTTGAAATACCCGAAACACCGATTTTCTTTATAACTCTGGGCTTGCACAGGGGTCCAAAAATGATGGTCTTAATTTGGACAATCTTTGAATGCAGTTTTGTTCAATATGCCGAATCTTGGAAAAATTGGCATCAAACTTGAAAATCGGTTGACATATGACGAAGTTATGGCCAATGGATGTTTTGAAATACCCGAAACACCGATTTTTTATATAATTCTGGGCTTGTGGAGGGGTCCAAAAATGATGGTCCTAATTTGGACAATCTTTGAATGCAGTTTTGTTCAATATGCCGAAACTTGGAAAAATTGGCATCAAACTTGAAAATCGGTTGAGATTTGACAAAGTTATGGCCCATCAAAGTTTTGAAATACCCGAAACACCGATTTTCTTTATAATTCTGGGCTTGCACAGGGGTCCAAAAATGATGGTCTTAATTTGGACAATCTTTGAATGCAGTTTTGTTCAATATGCCGAATCTTGGAATAATTGGCATCAAACTTGAAAATCGGTTGACATATGACGAAGTTATGGCCAATGGATGTTTTGAAATACCCGAAACACCGATTTTTTATATAATTCTGGGCTTGTGGAGGGGTCCAAAAATGATGGTCCTAATTTGGACAATCTTTGAATGCAGTTTTGTTCAATATGCCGAAACTTGGAAAAATTGGCATCAAACTTGAAAATCGGTTGAGATTTGACAAAGTTATGGCCCATCAAAGTTTTGAAAGACCTGAAACACCGATTTTCTATATAATTCTGGGCTTGCACAGGGGTCCAAAAATGATGGTCTTAATTTGGACACTCTTTGAATGCAGTTTTGTTCAATATGCCGAATCTTGGAAAAATTGGCATCAAACTTGAAAATTGGTTGATATTTGACAAAGTTATGGCCCATCAAAGTTTTGAAATACCCGAAACACCGATTTTCTTTATAACTCTGGGCTTGCACAGGGGTCCAAAAATGATGGTCTTAATTTGGACAATCTTTGAATGCAGTTTTGTTCAATATGCCGAATCTTGGAAAAATTGGCATCAAACTTGAAAATCGGTTGACATATGACGAAGTTATGGCCAATGGATGTTTTGAAATACCCGAAACACCGATTTTTTATATAACTCTGGGCTTGTGGAGGGGTCCAAAAATGATGGTCCTAATTTGGACAATCTTTGAATGCAGTTTTGTTCAATATGCCGAAACTTGGAAAAATTGGCATCAAACTTGAAAATCGGTTGAGATTTGACAAAGTTATGGCCCATCAAAGTTTTGAAAGACCTGAAACACCGATTTTCTATGTAATTCTGGGCTTGCACAGGGGTCCAAAAATGATGGTCTTAATTTGGACACTCTTTGAATGCAGTTTTGTTCAATATGCCGAAACTTGGAAAAATTGGCATCAAACTTGAAAATCGGTTGAGATTTGACAAAGTTATGGCCCATCAAAGTTTTGAAATACCCGAAACACCGATTTTCTTTATAATTCTGGGCTTGCACAGGGGTCCAAAAATGATGGTCTTAATTTGGACAATCTTTGAATGCAGTTTTGTTCAATATGCCGAAACTTGGAAAAAGTTGCATCAAACTTGAAAATCGGTTGACATATGACGAAGTTGTGGCCAATGGATGTTTTGAAATACCCAAAACACCGATTTTCTATATAATTCTGGGTTTATGGAGGGATCCAAAAATAATGATCTTAATTTGGACAATCTGTGATTGCAGTTTTGTTCAATATGCCGAAACTTGGAAAAAATGGCATCAAACTTGAAAATCGGTTGAGATTTGACGAAGTTATGGCCCATCAAAGTTTTGAAATACCCGAAACACCGATTTTCTTTATAATTCTGGGCTTGCACAGGGGTCCATAAACGACGGTCTTAATTTGGACAATCTTTGAATGCAGTTTTGTTCAATATGCCGAATCTTGGCAAAATTGGCATTAAACTTGAAAATCGGTGGATATTTGACGAAGTTATCGCCCATCAAAGTTTTGAAAGACCCGAAACACCGATTTTCAGATAATGTTCTGGACTTGCACAGGGGTCCAAAAATGATGGTCTTCATTTGGACAATCTTTGAATGCAGTTTTGTTCAATATGCCGAATCTTGGAAAAATTGGCATCAAACTTGAAAATCGGTTGAGATTTGACAAAGTTATGGCCCATCAAAGTTTTGAAAGACCTGAAACACCGATTTTCTATATAATTCTGGGCTTGCACAGGGGTCCAAAAATGATAGTCTTAATTTGGACACTCTTTGAATGCAGTTTTGTTCAATATGCCGAAACTTGGAAAAATTGGCATCAAACTTGAAAATCGGTTGAGATTTGACAAAGTTATGGCCCATCAAAGTTTTGAAAGACCTGAAACACCGATTTTCTTTATTATTCTAGGCTTGCACAGGTGTTCAAAAATGATGGTCTTAATTTGGACAATCTTTGAATGCAGTTTTGTTCAATATGCCGAAACTTGGAAAAAGTTGCATCAAACTTGAAAATCGGTTGACATATGACGAAGTTGTGGCCAATGGATGTTTTGAAATACCCGAAACACCGATTTTCTATATAATTCTGGGCTTGTGGAAGGGTCCAAAAATGATGGTCTTAATTTAGACAATCTTTGAATGCAGTTTTGTTCAATATGCCGAAACTTGGAAAAAATGGCATCAAACTTGAAAATCGGTTGAGATTTGACGAAGTTATGGCCCATCAATGTTTTGAAATACCCGAAACACCGATTTTCTTTATAATTCTGGGCTTGCACAGGGGTCCATAAACGACGGTCTTAATTTGGACAATCTTTGAATGCAGTTTTGTTCAATATGCCGATACTTGGCAAAATTGGCATTAAACTTGAAAATCGGTGGATATTTGACGAAGTTATCGCCCATCAAAGTTTTGAAAGACCCGAAACACCGATTTTCAGATACAGTTCTGGACTTGCACAGGGGTCCAAAAATGATGGTCTTCATTTGGACAATCTTTGAATGCAGTTTTGTTCAATATGCCGAATCATGGAAAAATTGGCATCAAACTTGAAAATCGGTTGACATATGACGAAGTTATGGCCAATGGATGTTTTGAAATACCCGAAACACCGATTTTCTATATAATTCTGGGCTTGTGGAAGGGTCCAAAAATGATGGTCTTAATTTAGACAATCTTTGAATGCAGTTTTGTTCAATATGCCGAATCTTGGAAAAATTGGCATCAAACTTGAAAATCGGTTGACATATGACGAAGTTATGGCAAATGGAAGTTTTGAAATACCCGAAACACCGATTTTCTTTATAATTCTGGGCTTGCACAGGGGTCCAAAAGTGATGGTCTTAACTTGGACAATCTTTGAATGCAGTTTTGTTCAATATGCCGATACTTGGAAAAATTGGCATCAAACTTGAAAATCGGTTGAGATTTGACGAAGTTATGGCCCATCAAAATTTTGAAATACCCGAAACACCGATTTTCTTTATAATTCTGGGCTTGTACAGGGGTCCAAAAATGAAGGTCTTAATTTGGACAATCTTTGAATGCAGTTTTGTTCAATATGCCGAAACTTGGAAAAATTGGCATCAAACTTGAAAATCGGTTGACATATGACGAAATTATGGCAAATGGAAGTTTTGAAAGACTCGAGACATACCAAATTAGCTTTGGTAAAGTTATTTATACTTATGTTGATACCAGAAATCAATTCGGCTCAAAAAAATTTGAAATTTTAAAAACTTGCTTGAGCTTGAAACTTGAATGCAGAATAATTTTTGTCCCATCTATATGTTATATGGTCAGTGACCACACCCACTAAGTGGCCTAAAAGTCAGTCAGATTTCCCAAAAAAAAAAGGAGCAGTAGGCGCATTATGTGTTGAAAGCAGGAAAACCCTAAGCCGCATTTGGGCAATCAGACGAAAATATTCACGTTGACGTTGAATGGTCTTCTGGTTTATGCATGAAAATGCTTTTAATTTGCCACTTTGCCCAGAACATAGACACTGCACCATATTAACAAGCATAAGAGCTGAGTTTCGTAACTATAAACATTTTTAAATATATTTTACATTTTATACAGAGTATACGTGCCACTGTTACTTTTATAGCTAGCAATATCTGAATCATGAAATAAGTCGACTTGAAAGTACTTATGCCAAGTTTAAGTACACTGTACTACACAAAAGCTGTTCAAGATCTGACTTTGGCTTTGGAAGGGGTGAAATACTATATGATAGCAAAAGTTTTTGCCACTTCTTGTTGGCTGGTTAAATTTGAAATAATTACGCATCAAAGTTGCTGTTGTCGTTGTTGATTTGCAAGGCTCTGAAGGATACTCTGGCAGCGGCAGCCACACTCTGTGAACTATTCATAAACAGAATGAGCTCAAGTGCGTGACGCTCCAATACTCTGCTGGCTGTGAATTGATTAAACACAAATAAAAGAGATCAGCAAACTCAGACTCATGCCAAATGTCAGAGAGCTTCAAAAGTTTCTGTAGCTGCTGCCTGTCCTGGAACCACTTGAGGCACTCAGAGACATCCTCCTCTTCTTCCGACATCAGCCAACAGCCATGTGTCTGTTTGTGAGTTAATCATGAAGTCTATTGATAAAGTTCAGTTGAGTTTGTAACTTTGCTAGCGTTTAATGTGGGCGTGGTCGCAAGTTTGAACCGCAACACAAACATGTCCTGGTCCCATTTATTAATTAAAATGCCACAAAAACGTAAATGCAAATATTGAGAGAGGCAGACAGTGTCGCCTGAATATGACACTCATTACGGCCATCATTGAATAATTGCCGTGCTTGTTAGCTTAACTCGGCACACACACACAAACAGACAGTCAGACAGACAGATAGACAAACAGACAGATAGACGGACCTACATACATACATATATATACCGACAGATACAGAAATACATCAAGTCAAGCCTCATCGAGCTGTGGTTGTTATCATTCACAATATTTGGCTGAATTGTCGTAATAATTGAAAACCGTTGGCTTTTCGACAAACAATGCAACTCACATACACTCACCCTTACATACACAAATAATATTGTTAGCACAATAAATAAATTGTAATTATATTATAATATTATATTCAATTTAGCCACATTTATATTACATTGAATTTTTAATTAGGTTTCAACTGAGAAGGGGAATCCGTTTGTGGCCTGTGCATGATGTTAGTATCTCAATAAATCTGCAAATTTTTAGTTGGTAACAATTATTATGTTCCCCCCTAATTGTGGGTCAATATTGTAGGTATGGCTGTAAATTAAAATTTAGAGTCGATTTGATATAGGAATTTCATAAAATTTCTATTCTTCAAAATAAATATTTACAGGCTGCATCTTTACTTCAGTTGACACATGCAGCGGAAAATGTGAAAAACAAAATAAATAAAACTCACACACACACGCTAAGGAAAATAAAAAACAAACTGACAAAATCCAATCAACGTATTTTTTTTCTAATCAGCAAAGTATAAAGTAAATTCAATTACGCGGCGAGCAGCAGCTACTTTGTAAATCCCTAGGATCACACGACTGCCAAACTGTCTGAGTGTATGTGTGTTTCGTTATTTACATATACACAGACACGTATGAGAGTGTGTATGGTTGCTTGATGGGGTGTGCGTAGGCGTGTGTGTGCAAGTGTGCATGTGTGTGAGTGCGAAATTTGTCCCAAAAGAAATTTTTTGAAAATAAATAGAATTCCGCTAAAGTCAAAGCCAAGTACCAGGCGCCGGAGCGGGTAACGATGCTTGTGGCAAGGGTGAGTCTGATAGAGTGTGTGAGAGGGGACTGGAGGGAGGGAGAAGCAAAGAGAGATCTGTACGGATGTTTGGATCCATAGCAACTAATCAGAAATTCCGTCTCATGCGCGACCATTTCCACGACGCGGCTTCAGCGCCCGTGAGTATGCAATGGAAAAAATAACAGAGACAGGAAAAGAAAATACGAGTAAAGTACAGAGACGAACGGACAAATGAACTGACGGACAACGAGCGCGAGAGGCATCCCAGCATAAGCAGCCCCAGCTCCATCTTCAGCAGCAACAGCAGCTCCAGCGTTGGGATTATGCAAAATTCAATTTGCAACTTAAATGTGTTTATTTTGCGTTACGCTGGGGCAATTTTTATTTTTACTGAAAATGAGGGATTTACCAGCGAGGCGAGCCGATAGTCAGAGGCAGAGTCTGAGTCGGATACGGGGCAATGCATAGGACAAGTTTGAAATGATGCAGTGAGAGGAATGGAGTGAAAGCAAAGCAAGGGGTAGTTCACAACCAGGCTTGAAAGCAGGCAACCAATGAGCGCCACCGCCATCAATTTTCCAATCTTATTGAGCGTTTAAGAGTGTGTGCAGAGTAGGATGAAGCGACATCGTTTGGCTTGCCGGCGTAAATTGCTGATTTACAAACAAAATGTGATTTTCACCCACATTCCATATCCCACAGCCCCCCACTCATCCCGCACTCTCTATCAAAATCTCAGTTGGGAAACCGATTTTTATGGAGCCAAGGAACATAAACAGTTTGCTGCTTCCTCTGCATAATAAAAAGGCAAAGAGGCTGAGAAGGACGGGCTAAAGTCCAAAGACAAATTGCCAAATTCAATTTGATAGTGAATTTGGTTTCCGTTTATTTAATTTTACGAGCCTCATCGGACCATAAAGCTTATCGATCAACAACCTCAACCAAGCCATAGCAATTGGGAAATTTACATTTTAACATACTGTACCCAAACAGTGTCTGCTTACCTTGTGGCATTCACATTTTTAGATTTCATATCGCGTTTTTAATTACGTGTCAGTCACAGTTGGAATGAATGAAATGACAACTACAACAATGCCATGAATTAACATTCAAAAGCTGACAAACTTTTTGGGGGGACAGGGACTGTTCACATAATTTACACTGCCACTGTAATTTGACAAGAGTCTTATCAGAAAGCGGTGCAGTCGGCTGCAGACGAGCTGAGACGACAGAACACGACGCGATCTGAGGCTCTAATGAATGTCACCGCCATCGCGCCACAAATGACAGTTGAATGGGAATTTAGTTCTAAGCAAAGCGACGACTCTGGTACACAACAGGCCACTCACCACCCACCAACCGACCTACTCCCCCAAACCACCACACTTCCAATGTACACGCCCATTTTCATTCCGCCAAAGCCTACAAGGAAAATGTTTTAGTTGCCGCACGCAAATTAGCTAAAACTTTTGCTCGACGGGCAGTTGGGAGGCCGATGGAGCAGGGGGAAATTGTGTATGGGATGGCATCTTGAACTCTGATAGACCCAGGCGCATGCTGTCTTGGAGCTTAAATGAATATTTGATGGGTCTGCGAGGAAACAAATTAAAAGCGCTGGCAAAAGCTTGTTGCATACTTTATGGCGCTAATTTAGGTAGAACAGCAAACGACACTAGCACAGTGGGGACGACACAGGCACAAGCAAGACATAGACTCGTCCTTGTTGCAAGAACTTAAGGCCTTCAGCCTGCTCTCTCCCCCACTTGCTGCTTGTTTATGCACGCACATTAATTTCAAAGGGCTGCTGCAGTACCAGCCAAACAAAATGAGGAGCAGCAAGGGGACGGGAGAAGGTACTGAGGTACTTACGTAAGTTGGAGAGCTGGCCAACGAAACCTCAGACCTCAGACCAGCAACCGCATTTCAATGTTGCAAATTTTGTCGCTACAACTAAATGCTTTTAAGTGCATTTCCCTGTAGCCAGTCACCGTGGCCTTAGGGGGGGTCAACTGCCAAAGGGACTGGGGAGAGGTCAAAGTGAAGAGAAAGTTGCCCCAAAATTTTGAATACAGTTTCGTCGAGTTGCGTAGCCAAAAAATATTGCCACTGGGCATTCGCAAAATAGGAATACATGAAAACAGGAAAACTGGAATAGTGCAAAAGTGGGAAAATGTGGTAGACAAATGCAAACAAACAAACGAGCTTTGCATGTCAAATAATAGATTGAGGTGTATGTGTGTGTGTGTGTAGAAAGATGTAAGTGGCAGCAACGCATACATACAAACGTGCAACACAATACAGAGTGTACACGTAATGCCTTTTGATACCTCATAAATTGCAAAATTAAGGGGACATCAATTAAGGCAGGACAGGCAGCTTCGTTTCAATTTTGCATTGGTTGACAGTGTCACAGGGACAGCGAAAGGGAGGAGGGTATAAGATATTCGTTCTACACTCATGAATATTCATTTGGTATTTATGTAAATGCCCATTTGCACACTTTTGATAATGTGTCGCGTTTTAATTATGAATTAATTGCGAATGATTTCAACATCATGCATTTTAATTGACATGCCATTGTGCGACGATCTATCGGCAAAGGTGTCATCCTCTCACAGAGAGAGAGGCAGAGAGAACGAATGAGAGGGAGGGAGAAAAAGAGAGAGAAAGAGAGAGTGAGTGTGTGCCCTTACCATACTATGAGAAGGTGCCACACACATAATTTATCACACGATGGTGGTCAATGGAGACTTGGTCAGCACAGGGGGAGAGTGAAGGAATGAAGTAAAAGAGCGAAAGAGAATGTATAAAGGATAGGAGGTAGTGGTGGCCTAGAGGCAGGGGCCATGTCCATTGTGGTCGCCGCTCGTTTCAATCAATTTCATTCGTTATCGTTATTGACATTTTGTAATTTAATCGTGTGCTTTGTCGTTTCCGACCGTCACACGCACAACAAAAACAACGCAGACTCACACATGCACATACGCACGCACACTCACACACACACATAGGTTGACGTGGCTGCACTTAACTTTATCAGCTTGTTTGGCCATGTGTCGTGGCCATCGCTTGGCTTCAACTCCATTTGCTTTTTTTTTTCCTTCCATCTCGTGCTTTATTCATTCGTGGCGGCAAAAATGAAAACGGCAAACGGCAGCAGACGCTCTCAATTGATGGCCGACGATTTTGCAGTTGTTGTTGCTGTTGGTCTTCCAAAATGGCAACAACATGTCAACAAACTATCCCCTGGCATGCAATTAATAACGAGCATCGACAGCATCGCAGATACCGCAGCCACGTGGTGTTCAAGGGGAATACCTTCAATGGACTCTCTCTCTCTCTCTATGTTTCTCTCTGTCATGACATCAGCTGCTTTGTCGTCTGTCCTTGAGTTATCAAGCGAAAGGCCTCCGCTTGGTAGACGAACTATACCA
Source organism: Drosophila quadrilineata (assembly GCA_018150725.1). Classification (NCBI taxonomy): domain Eukaryota; kingdom Metazoa; phylum Arthropoda; class Insecta; order Diptera; family Drosophilidae; genus Drosophila; species Drosophila quadrilineata. The sequence continues at coordinate 471,548 of JAECWN010000452.1, forward strand.
GGATGCCACATCTGAAGCGGAACTCCTCCCGTTGCTGTTTCTCTTTTTGGTTTAGTGGCAATTGGTGTAAACCGCAGCCACATGTTGCCTCCTGCCCTGATTTTTGTGGTTCCCGACGCGCACTCTCATCCCGGAGCACAGTGTTTTGAGTGCTTAAAATCTCATTTGGCAAAAACACCAGCGACAGCTGTGTGCAGTTGCCTCCACTTCCACTTTGCCCTTCCTTTTCTAGAGACATATGACATTATGTCCTTTTTTGCCCTCGCTTTAATATGAAATGTAAATTTACACCAAACTACTTTATGGCCATTATTTTTCTTATTTATTTACTTTTTGGTCGAGCTTGCTGGGCCTGCAACTCAACCAGATAATTCCCTGCACTGATCTGCTTTCATTTATATAACAACTTGGTGTAGACTATAAAGGGTATTCTGAATTATGTATTATGTTTATTATGTTTGTAATTTTTGTAGCCGAGTTTTTTGGTCAACCACAGGAAAGGCATTTAAAACATTTGTGATTTCTCCTTGGGCTGGCAACCTCATATTTTAATTAAATTATGCAGAGCTGCTCATGGGCTCAAATTGTCCGACCATTGTCGTCGAGCTCTGCCACTTTGGATGCTGTTTTGGGATTCAATTACGTCCCGGCATATGACTTTTGAATTAAATGACCTGAAAAGTTTCCTTTTTGCCTCGAACTGAAGCATTTTGTCTTCCTCGCACATTTTACGATCTAATCAACTTTGGCATTGGACAAATTCGAGTAACAGTCAGGGTATGTCCGAGTGTCTTTTGGTTATTCAACAAAAAACTTGTGGAACTTCATTGAGACTAAGTAATGCTCTATGTTATTGCTGACAGAATGATTGATGTCGTCTCTGTCCAGCTGTGCAACCAAAGGACTTTCAGCTACTCTACAGCCATACTGCCAAGAGGGAGAGAAACAAATGACCGGCATATTGAGTTCTTTGTTGTCTCCAGTGTGTGCCACGATGAGTAAGCAATAAAAAAAGGAACCACAACAAATATGCATACAAGTGGGGATGCATACACATTACATACGTACAAATAGACATACATACGTATGTAAGTATGTATGTACCTCTGTATATATGTATATATAGGGGTCTATCTAGGTATTCCGTGAACACACTTAATGGGGCTCATAGACTTGAAAGGACAGGAACAGGAGTCTCTTCTGTGGTGGTCATGAGCCCATTTGGTCGCGTGGCCTTGTGGCCAAGCAGCAAATGAAGCTCGCCAATGGCACCCAAGTGGGCTAATCAGCAACACACACAGTCACACACACATTCAAATACACGCATATGGGTCGCTTGAGTGTCATTCTCAGAAAGCAAAAGAAAGGGAGACTGACACCCAGAATGTCAACGCAACAAAAAATGAACACACATATACGAAGAGGTTTAGTAAGAGTCTCTTACGTATAGAAAATAACTATTTTTGCTACGTCTCTTTGCTGCAAAAAAGCCCCACAACAGAGGCGAGTCAAAAAGTAAACTTGGAGAGGAAATAAAAAAAACGAAACTGAAGCGAACAAACCGTATAAAATGAAGTGGCAAAACTTAAACTATGAGCATGGCGATAGGTTGATATCACGACGTATGTACCACATGTATATATGTGTATGTATGTACGTACGTATGCATGTGTTTGTATTTTTATTTGTGCTCTGTTGTTATTACGACTCCACTGCGTTTAGATGGAGATTAAGTCGCCTGCCCACCTCTTTTTTTCTCTCTCTCCTTCTCTCTCTCTCTCTCCCATTATTCTTGCGTCTCTTTCTTACCACAACAAGTCTCTTACGCCTTTTGCCAGTTTTTTTTATTTCATTTTTTCATCTACTCTTTTTTCGGTTTCCTTAGCTTTATGAGCAGTTTATTTGCCACCAGTATGTGAATGTCAGTTGGCCATATGTATGTGTATGTGTAAGAGTGTGAGTGTGTATGAGTGTGTTTGCGGCCATATACGATGTTAGAATGAAACGACAGACGGAGCGACACAGAATCAGAAGCGAGAAAACGCGAGTCTAGCAAATGAGATAAGAGCAGAGAAGAGACGAGCGAGCATAGGAAAGAGCGCAGAGTAGATGCATTTGTTTTTTCTTTTCTGGTTGTTTTCCGTTATTGCAGTAACAAATGAAAACTGTGAAAAACTGGGAAAAAATAAAGCGGCAAAATGAAAATATTGTATGCATATTACACGCGCTTCGTTGGTGATTGTCTATTATATTGCTTTTGCAACAATAGCCAAGAGAAGAGAGAGAGAGAGAGAGAGAGAGAGAGAGAGAGAGAGCGAGAAAGAATAATACGGATCAGGGAAGAGAAAAGTATGTGTGTGGAATACACTCGATGGCCATTCGAGCGCTTTTATTAGTCACTGTCGTGTGTGTATAAATGTATGTATGTATGTATGTATGTACATACACACACATGCATGGATGTAAAATATGCCATCTCTACCCATACTGCTGCATCTCATCTGGCGCTTATAGAGTTGCTCCCCAGTGTGCCATCGAGCAAAACACTCTTGTAATATTTGTGTGTCTATGTGTATGTGTGTGTGTGTGTATCTTTGTATTTGAGTGCGATGATAAGAGCGCAAAGTTAATTTTTGTGTTGGTTTTTATACCCTTTTTTAAATATAGTAAAAACGGGTATTGTAATATTGTGCAAATGCAGATTAATCCATTCATACAAAATTCATCCATTTTTAATAAAACTCCAAAATTAGGATATTGAAATTTCTGATCGTTCGGTACCTAAATTTAAATATCGAAAATTTTACCCAGGAGTTCCATTTTGTGGCACCATCACATACACATGTCTATTATTATTTGTAGACCTGTTCACAGAGTATCTCGTAGTCGAGTCCTCATCGTAATAATAATTTCTTGTTTATATTGCTTTTTGGCCTGATGTTGTACAACTTTAGCAAAAAGTAAATGTATTAAAAATAAACAAACAGTTTCGCATACTCATATACCTACCTAGCTAACAGTGTTGTCAGGATACACAGGTACAGTAGATCCACTATATGTTGAACCTGCAGATATCATGCTAATTAAGTGGAGTAATATTCTTGATTACACACCAATTAAAGTTATGTTTTTATGTTGAGAAGTATATAATTTTCTTTAAAGTAAGCTCAAAATGGAATGAGCATTGAAACTAGTGTCTTCAGATAGCAAGCCTACTGTAGTAGTATTATATTCTTTGTTACGAAAGTCCTGACGAATTATTCGAATCATTTGGAAACTTAAAACCAACACAAAACTCAACTCAGGTCACAAAATTGAGCTTATGCCATGTGAAGATGAGGAATACGCCAATAGCTATTAAAATAAAAGTGTTTGTGCGAAAATGTATACATTACAGTATATGTGTGTTTGCATAAGTATGTATATGTGGAATACATAAAAGAAAATTGTCTGCGAAAATTATATTTCCCTTGCGAAACTGTTGTCCCGTGGAGTTCTTGCTGCTCGCCTTACGATTATCTTTTTATGGCAGATTTTTGCGAGGTTCAAAATTTTTAATTTAGATTCGCTTTTCCTCCCAACTTTCGCTCTCTCTCCCTTTTTTTTTGGCGGGATATTCCATTGTCTTGCGTGTTTAAGTTTTGTTATATTTTCGCCTAGTGCCACGCCCATCGGAATGACAATGGCAACACCGCCAACAACAGCAACTTTCGCTCCGGAGGCGGAACAGTGTTGGGGATTTATGTCGAGCTTTGTGTCGACGACACATTTAGACTGACATAGAGCCAGATAGAAAGGAGAATATGGCTCGGGACTCGAAAATTGCAGACAAAGAATGCAGAAAAAAAGTTTTGCTGTACAGCGACTAGGGATGGTAGTGCAAACAATATGTTGCCAGACTACCATATAGGGTTCATCTCTAGTTGCAACTACATTTGTATGTTCGTGGAGCCACAGTAAAATTGCAGCTGAGGCTTAAGCTGAAACTGAGGCTGGAGCAGAAATTTATGTAAATAAAGCATGGATGCCCCGAAGAGTGCCTTAGCCATATCACAGCCCGACATTTTTACTGCATGTGTACACACATATGTCCATGAGTTGCCATGTAAATCTGGAGAATCCTTTATTATACCATAAAACCGACATGCGATACGAGCTCCGATGACTTCTTGGGGAACTCAAAGCGTGTCACGCTTCTCTTAGGCCACATCAAAAATGGCATTAATTAGCCTTACTTTTAATGCAACAGTCGTGACAGAATGAGTGACTCATATGTGTGTGAGAGTGTGTGTGTGTGTGTGTGTACTCAAGAATATCTGTCTAATAACCCAAAGGTGTTGTGTGCATGATGTTGCCTCGTGTGCGCTGTATTATGCCAGTTGGAGCATAATTTCTAATTAACTTTTTGCTGCAAAGCGCCAAAGTCGAGACGCAAGATAATGGCAGCGAGGTGAGGGACAGTGGGGGATTGAGGAGTAAGGGGAGAGTTGCCACCGAGATCCCTTTAGCACGTCATCATAAAAATGTTTTGCCAACACATTTACGTTGAGGCCTCTTGGGCACAACACACAGCCAAGTGGGGAGAAGAAATGCGTAACAAATGAAGTAAAGAAATATGTATGTACGACAACAACAACAACAGTCGCCCCCACATATATTTCTACACACACAGGCACACTCACATTGTGTACCAAATGAAAATGGTAATAAAAACAACAACACCTGTAAACCTGAGCATTGTAGAAGTTGCTACGAGTCCTGCTGCTGTTTCTGCTGTTGCTGTTGTTTTTATGCGTAAAGTCATTAAAATGAAAATTTATTATACGCCGTGTAGTCCAAAGCCGCGCCTACCCTCCTCTCCGCCTCCCTCACTATGCGGCCTATGCGGCGTATACGTAACGTACATCTCATTAGGCTACCGCTGCCTGGGCTGCTGTGGCTCCTCTTTTTTCTCTTGGCTCCAGCTAAATGAAGCCAATAAAGCTTTTTATCTTCAGACAACCTGATTTATTTATATGCCAGGGAAATTATATTTAACTACGTCTTTGATTTCAAAGCGCCGCTTCAGCCTAAACACATATGGAAAACAGCTAAGCTGTGTTCATTTTTATCCAGAATTAATCGAAATACTTTAAGAATATCTTAAAGTACGATTCGGCGTAGATTCTTACATGCTGCACGTAGCGGAAATTCTTAATTTTCCAATGTATAGTGGCATGTGTATGTGAGTTTGTGCATGTGTGTGTAGCTGACTGGCAAGTACAACAAACAAGTTTGTCAAATGAAATTTATGCGAGATGTGCCCGTAATTGAAGCGGAAATCCACAAGTAGGAGCATCGTATCACCAGCATCAGTAGCAGTAGCAGTAGCAGTTACTGGAACGGAAGAAGCGAAAGAAGAAGAAGCAGCAACAGTACTAGCTGATAATGAAGGACGGGGGGTAAACAAGTAGAAACTAATAATTTACTTTATTTGCACCTTTGAGGAGTCATCGTCGTTGTCCTTGTCGAGTCTAGTGAGCTTGTGTCCTCGCTAGTAGTGGCAAAAACTTTTACACGTACACATGCCATCAGGAAAATGGAAAAAGTTTCGGTTTTTCCGCTTACTCGCTCACACTCATTCGATGTGTCTCTCTCCCTCTCTGGTACTGAATGCATGCTTCGATGCCATTCCTGGTTCCTGGGTACCCATCTATCTCTATCTCAGTGCTCATCAAGGCGCACAAATTAAGAAAATTATCATGCGTCGTACCTAGGCGACGAGAGTATCCCCATTGCCCCCCATTTCCCATTGCCGGGGGCAAAAACTTTGCCCAAGCAGAATCCAATTAAACATAAAAATAAAATAAATTGTGACATTTTCCAATTAGCGGAGAAAATAGTCAGAGCAGGAGCAGGAACAGGACGAAAGATGAGCACGCTGACAACATGTGTCATGCGACCCCAGCCCATGGCTCCCATTCTGCTTACCCACATACTACCATAAACCCATTCCCACTCCCAGGCCATGTGCTCATTTCAGCTAAGTTGTGCTCTGTTCCCCGAAATGTTGATTGTCAAGACAAATGTCGGCACCAAGATGTCTATCGCTCCATGGCGCTGACTAGGAAGCTGAAGCCGAGGCTGGCGATGGCGATGGCGGTGGCGTTGAGTGAGGCCGAATAAGAGGCTAATTAATGGCGTCAGTCACATAACAACAACAGCAACAGCTGAACACAATGAGAGCATTTCCCGGCTGCAAATTACAAATGAGCTCCATTGGAGGACAGACACTCGAATGTGAAAATAATTGCCAAAAATAACACAGCATTTATTTATGCTCTACTACACTCACTCCCTTCAGCTGCCCCTTTGTCTATACTCATTCCCATTCCCATTCCCATTCTCATTGCTGTTGCTGTTGCTGTTGCTGTTGCTGTTGCTGTTGGTCTGTCGCAATTGCCAGCGAGTTTTTATGATTTTACTCAGCATTCTATAGACACTTTTCTAAATGCGCAAAAACACATAAAAATGTTGAGCAATTTCTCCCGACGAACAAAACTCTGGGCAGTCTTTGCCAAGACTGAAATTCTCTACTTTTCTTTTCTTTTCGTTTATATTCTTTTCTTTCACTGTCATTTCGTATCTTTTGTCTTGTTTTGTTTGGTTCTTGCAATTTGCAACTAATTGCTACAAATTAATTTTAGTATGCTTTTAATGGCATTTTGAATGTGGTAAATGACGTCGGCGGAGATGACAATGACGCGCTTTGTGTTTCAATTGCTGCCAAATGCCAACAGCAAAAGGATTTTTGTGGTTTACTCTTTACTCTTCTCACTCTTCACTCTCTGTTTCCTGGCTCGCTCCGCCCCATTGCTGAAATTTAATGAGCTGAGGCAATTGCGGACACTGCTGCCAATGGAAATGAGAAGAGGGCCTTCAAAGATCTGTTTATATAGTTTTCACATAATAGAAAAGTTGCCCAAAATATGTTAATAGAATACATTCTCGAAATAGAAATTGAAATAGAGTTTCAAAGTATATTTTTTTCTGGCATTTTCAGTCGGTTGAAAACTAAAATTTATTCGCTGAGATGAATTTAGAATCAAATTAGGATCTCTTGACGGAAACTTTTGCCACTGACGAGAAGAGTCCCAACTTTGCTAATCAAATTTTTGCATATTTTTGGCGGTTTGTGAAAGAAGATAGCACTTGGAAGATTCATTACAGCGCCATTGTGTGAGTCTCTGGTAGACTCGCCTTGGGATTGCCAATGAACTGGGATTGCACATCCTGCAACGACGTGCTTGTGGAGTATCCGTAAATCAAATCGGCGTGTCAACAACCAAACTAATTTATGTATTTACGAATTTGCTTCCTGATTATTCATACGCAGTGTGTGCCACAGCGTGTCGAGTGTCTGCAGCCAGCAGATATAAAGTCCTTCTCTCTCTCTCTCCCTCTCTTATGCTGTCTGTCTCCTTCCTTCTTTCATTAGCTCTAATTATGTAGAAATACTCGAATGTCATTCATATAACTTGGAATTGCAGTGACTGTGGCAGTTGCAGTTGCAGTTGCACGCTTACTTTTCAAATTGTTGGGAGCCCATAACAGACAGTCTCCGGCGAAAGCAGCCTCCTCCTGCTCCATCTCCTCCTCCCTTGGCACTGTCATGTCACGACCAGTTTCGGCTGCTGTCGATGATGCTGCCTGTGTTTGGTTTACGTGCTTAAATTGCCAATTAGCAGATTAATTGTCACTGGCAATATATGCGTCAATATTTTGTGCAACCTGCAGCTACCCCAGTTGCACGTCCATGCGTCTGTTGCTCTGTCACTCTGTCTGTATGTCGCACTCCACCTATCCTGACTGGCGCTTGTACGATACACGTAGTTTGCTTTACGGCCCTGTTGTTTACACAATTGTTCCACTGCTGTTGCTGTTTGAATTCACTAACGAGCATTAGCATAAATTGCAATGGCAATAGCCAGTCAAGTTGGGACGGGGTCTCTGGTGAGAAGTGGGAAGTGTGGTCTAATGTGGTCTGGTTGCATTTTGTTCATATGCCATGTACCCATATGACCGCAGAATGCATCATTTCACAACACGGACACGTTCCATAGCCAGTTCAATAACAGGAGCAGGAGCAAGAGCAGGAGCAGGAACAGGAGCAGGAACTGCATCAGGAGCACAACAACAATGCCAAAATTGCTCAAATATCAGTTTGAACATTGTGCAGTCAGTCAATTGTAAATTTTTAATGAGTTTTCATTTATATTAACTGACATCAACTGGCCATTTGGTTGGACGTCGTTCGGCTTTTGGCCTGCGGTTGGGGCAACAGTCTAAGCAATTTGTCACGCTAATTAGCTGACGTGAATATCCCTCCCATCCCCTACCCACCCCGCCGTACCTCCTGCAATTTGCGGCCCACTCGTTACGTATACGCACTGTGTGACAGCAATTGGGCCATGAAATTGAAATATATTGAATTTTGTGCTCTGAAGAGCTCTTTGATGCAGCCAGTTTTATTTCAGTTTTCTCTTGACTCACTGCAATAACTTTACACAAAATACTTTTTACAACAATATAGTAATGTTGCTGTTGTCGATGTACATAGTTGAAACAACTGCTGCTGCTGCTGCTGCTGCTGCTGCTGCTGCAGCTTATTCAGTCTCTCATACATTTCACTTGACTTCACTGCCAACGTTGATGTTGTCGTCGACGTCATCTTCTTCTTGAAGCAATGCAACTTATCATTTTATAAGCATTTTTGTTTGTTTTTGCAACTTGTTTTCTCTGTGTGCAACGGCAGCAGCAACATCGGCAACCACAAGAAAAACAAAATGTTCTGTTGCATTTTGTTTTCCGCTAGCATGCCCCATCCCAACTCCCAACACCTCACTCCCCCTGTTCATGCAGTATACTTGCACTTGCCTTGTAGCCACAGGCAACAGCAGTCTGTGTGTACTTTATGTGACAGATACTTTAAAATGTGGCAAAGTGGTTTTTGGCAAAGCGTCCTCTTTTTCCTGTGTGTGTGGGTGGTATTGAGTTTCACATATGTCGTATGAGGATGTAGAGTATGCAGTCAGGACAGTGGAGAGGGCAGAGCTTGGCAACGAGCCTGTTGTCGACATGGGCCACAGCTTGGGTCATTTGAAATGAAATTAATGTAAAATTATGTGCCACGTAAACTAATTTTTATGCGACGGCAAAGGGTCTGCGTCTACGATTTACGAGCGAGAACACTTGCCCGCAATCCTTTCTCAGCATTTGGAGAGCGTTTTATTGCGCCGCTGCCTGCCACTTAGAATCGCAAAATGAAAAGAAAAGTATAAAAAAAACAGGAAAGAATACGGAAAGGGAAAAAATACCGCGACGCACATTAAAATGTTGCCAAGTGATGCCCAGCATCGACCTCGACCCCTTCTCTCAGTTGTTGTTAAAGTTGAAATTTATATTAGGCCAACAAAGTCACCAACGAAGATGAGGGTTTCAATAGGGGAATGTCGTTGAGGACGTCGCTGCTGCCACTGCTGCTGGCGATGACGATGGCGCCTGCTCTCAAGTGCTCATAAATTCACGAAAATTTCACTGCCGACGGTCCAACAAAATAAAAAGCGAACCCTTCAGCCGTATTAGAGCAGGGAAACGAAGGTCCAACAAGATCTCAGCTGGCGTCAGCTGTTGCAGAGGCCAATGCAGGCGCAGAGTGTGTCCCACTTATGGAGGGAAGCCCTTTCATCAGCTGGGAAAGGAAAGGGTTCCCCAAGGCATACAAACACTCGACTCTTTGGTTTGGCAACATAAATTGTTAAAGAATTGCCACTTTACAGTCGTAAGGACCACATAAGCCGAGCAAATAAAAAGCGCTCGCTACACTTGGTTTCTCTCTATTTTTCCATCCTTCCACTTCTTGTTCATGTTGCAATTGAAACCGGAAAAGAATCCTGCTCTTATCCACAACCTTTCCCTTCAGGCTGGCAACAATTACACGAATAGCCCATTGTCACTGTGGGTTGATATCTATCTCTATTTCGTTTAGCAGCAGAATGATAAATAAGAATATATACTAATATATAATCGAAGACATTTAATTGTCATTAAATTCGAAGATTTCGATAATTGGTTGAGTTTTTTGTCAAAATAATGGAATGCCTTTTGTAAGCATAGTGGAGGATTCTTAGAAATTTTTGCATATCCTCATCAGTTCCACTTTGTATGAGAAGTGGCGTGATTTACAAGCGCTTTGCCGGCGATAATAAACAGAATGCGGGAGTAACTACCATATGGACGTGAGAATGTGAATGAGCACGGCACGCCCACAAGGAATCCACGTTCAAATGGATGAGCAAATGGGGGGATTCACATGCAAATAGTTTGGCATCTGCACAAACTCTTTGTATTTTGTCCTCCGTATTCAATTTTCTTTGTTCGCTTTGCGGTTGCCGATTGTCAGTTGTTGGTTGGATGGTTGCTAGTCGGAAGGTTTTTTTTTTTGAGTAAATTTTTCACTTTACTATTCTATTGCGTTCGTTGACAATAAAAATGGGCAATAGACGAGGCCATTCTGACCAAACCGACCACACATCGTTGGTCTAACTCCGTCCTGGCCATATCATTAATTTTGCACAAAAGGAAGCACACTTGGACTTTGCCAAATGCAAAATTCAGAATGGGAAATGGAAAATACGAAAAGAACAGATCAACGGAACCGGCCGACAAATAAATAAGGCTGCCAACGACATTGTTGAGCATTGACAGCTCTGGGGTTGCGGTTACCCCAGCTCTCCGCTGCCATCTACCGACCGTGGACTGTCTACTGGTCTGCGACTGCAATCTATTTGTTCTAGCATTGCGGCTTCTCCAGCATCGGGTCAGGCTTTCAACTGGAGTGCCAAGCTCAAATGTGTCTCCGCTGCCCTGCTGCCCTTTCCTTAGGTACGACACGTTCGACATGTTCTCTGTCGGTCACATGCTGCGTTGAGTTTTGCCAAATTGAAATTGTTTTCTCAAACAACCAATAATGGGGCGTAACAGCCCGAGTCCTGCCAAATTGCTGGCAAAGCGTTTGTCTATCTTTAGTTAGGGAAGCCCTAGAAGCGTTGGCAACACGATCTAAATAATACAGATGATTTAATAATGTCGGAAGGCATTTTCATCTAACATAGAAGCCATTCCAGTTTAAAAAATACTTGACTGATTTGTAGAACATAAATATACATAGTACTTTATTCAATATTACCCGATTGGCAAATGCCAATCCAGCTGAAACCGAAGTGGTCAATCGCATCTCATTAAAATGCACAATCCTCAGACAGAACCAACATGCTGCATCTTGAAGGAGTGTAAGAAATGGCTTCATTAGTTTCAATCAGCTGCTGTAAAACCACATTACAGATTATAGTGATTATACCAATTTGGTGGACTCCTTGCACATCGCGCCCCGTTGTATAATCCAAAAGCGACCTCTCCAGAGGAACAATAGCTATGGATTAACCCTGATAGTACGGAATAATGGGCTGGTAAGATATCCAACAGATGTTAAAACTATGAACATGACTAGTCATTAATATTGACAGTATCCAAGATTGATCAAGATTACCACTGATAGCCCAAGTGATACTTCCTTCAACATATCTCAATACGAACAAAATCGATACCTGGAGACAGACAAGGTTCTCACAGTCAAAATCTGTATCCGCAGCACTACGTCAAAAGATATTAATCGTCGTCGCCACATCTTCATTCACAGTTTTCACCCAAATATTATATTCCAGGTGCCAATCATTGGTAGAGTGTTGTTATTTTATAGTATATTGAATTTGTTCTGAATGATAATCTTTAGTTCTGCATGAGTTAAATGAGGCTTCTATTAGTGATACAATAGTGTTTCCCTCGACAGTGCCCAGTGATAAGAGTTATTATGAAATGATTGTGTATAACCCCGGTACGGCGACAATTAAATTGAATTACAGAAGGTACAAAAGTTACTAACCATAACTCAGTATTAGAAAAGTTTCAATTATTAACAATTTACAGCACATACAATGGACTTACTCTTAAATATTTTGACATGGACAATGTGAGTCCTGGAGACTATGGAAAACTACTCTTAATGTTTGAGCCGAAGAAACTGCAGGTGTACAAGGGTTTCTTCAACGTTAAGGTTGGACTCGGTGTGTTCAATAACAATTATCCTTTAAGCGAATTTTCAGACTACTCCTTACCGAAATTTCTGTTACTGCAGCTCCAGCTAAACTAGTGGTATTCGACTACACACCCCGTTCAATGGGGGTTTACGTGAACCGGGGACTATTATCCTTTAACCCAACGAAATTTTGCGAGGAGGTGCAACATAGATTTACTGTGTGCAATGAAAGCCCTCATCAGATTGAAATGAAAACTGAATTCTTCGAGAACCCTGGCTCCATTGAGTCTGATTATTCGAATTCAGTGTTGGAAGATGCGGTCAGCATGCACAGTGCTTTAATGTTTGACTTTGACCCGGAAACTAGAAGCCAATCTCTGATATATCACAATGAAGCTGTGGTGCACTTCCGTATTGAAGGACCCACTACACTGGAGCCAATGACAGCTCATGAGCTGAAAGTAACATTTAAGCCGACAGAACTGTCTTCACCTTTTCCAGACGATATCGAACCTCCATACTTTCAGAGGGTTAAAATAACATTGTGTTTTTCTGATTCGAATGATTGCATCGAGTCCGCTTACATCATAGCCCAGGGCGAAATCAAAGCTGTAGTAATGGAGATATATCCAAACGTGATTGACTTTCGAAAAGTCTACCTAGGCGAGGAGCACTGCGGCACCGTGAAGGTCTTGAATGTTGATGGTTGGTATAATGAAATTGCGAATTGAGAATTATGTATTGATAATATATACATCTGTAGGTAGAGCGGCAAAAGTGAAATTTGTCGAATGCATGCAAGCGGACTTATGTGGACTACGTGTTACTCCCGTCGAAGGATTCTTACTGAATCCCTGCGAGCGAGCTGAGTTCCAAATAACATTTTTCATATTGATACCCACTCGATTCTCTATTATTTTGCGTTTCAAAGTTGAAAACGGACTTTACTACAATGTGACGATAAAGTTAGTAAGCGATAGAATGTGTCTATATATATTAACCCTCTTATTCGTTTAAATAGAGGCACTGGTCAAAATGTACAACTTCGAACATTTCCTCAATTTGTTGAGTTTGGCAGTATTCCGTTTGGGGTTCCCCAGAAACGCTTCATGCTCCTTATGAATCCTCTGGCTGTCCCAATTACCTTTCAAGTACAGGCCACTGACGACGGCGAGGAGCAGCCATTAGTTTTCAATTTTCGGGAATCGTCTAAGATATTGCCGATTACTGTCAAGGATCCTATTAAGCAGTTGCAGAGAGCCAATGAGGATCAACTTTGTGATACTTATTTGGATCATGATGAGATTACACTGTCCGCAGTGACTTCCGATAAGGAGATTGAATTAAAGTCGATTCAATCTTACACCGTTCACGAGTCGGAATATAGTTTAGAATTTGAAAACTCTGTAATGGGTAATTTCTGCTTAAAAATTATTAATTCATTAATTGAATTACTATATCTATATACTATATCCTCAGAGCCTATTCCTGAAATGGCTAGTAATCTGTTGAATAATCTTAAGAAGAATAAGGTTTTTGATAAGTCTGAGACGGACAGGCATGTAATCCAAGAGGCTTTAAAAAACCTCTTGGACATCAGCTATTTTAATATACTCACGAAGCATAACAGCTTCATCTTCATGGACTGGAATAGTATCCCCAGTGATCCGAAGGAGATCTACTGCGATAACGAGATCATTTATCTGCGTCCCAACACAGGTCGAAGCATTACTATATTGGTTATACCAAACCGGGTAGGATTCTTCCATCGGTCACTGAGCGTGCGGATCTGTCCAGCTGCGTCTGTGTCCACAACGGAGTCGAGTGAGGAAATAACTTACAAAACCCTGATCAAGTCGGATTATCTCTGTTCGAAACTTTTGTTTGAATATAATTGCTGTACTCCGGAAATTGAATGGGGCGACACCGTGAACTTCTCCGATCGAACTATATATGCTGGCGAGGAATATGACTTTAACATTCTGTTTACAAACGATTCGGCAATAGGCGGTTTCTTACATTTTGATGTCATTGTGAGTTAATGTGGCAGGTAAACCTCCAATCTCTCTATAATTTCATTTCAGCCTAATGAAATGGGATTTCGCGATGGCACTTGGAAGTTCTACATAGCATCGAACAGTCAGGCAATGGCCAAGTGTATGGTCACCTTCCGTGTTTTGGGAGAGAACAGATTGTCGGGACTAATTAAAATAGTGGGTGATACTCATCCATACCCCTTTCATCTGTACGCGAATGTATCACCCACGATGATTAATATAACGCCAAATAAAGTTCATAGGATCGTACAGGTTTATGAGACGAATAGGCTTCACTTTTACATAGACAACATCTCACCAACCAACACTAAGTTGTCAATGAAATTGGTTTGTTATGTTTTTTTCATAAATAATATATCAATAATTATTATTTTCAATAATTATTAGGAAAACAATCAATTTCAGAGCCTGTCGGTGAGTGGTGGCATTTTGGCTCCTTCTGGTCAGAGCATGTACACAACTTTGACTTCGCTGTTTCCCGATCCCGATTTGTATCACAACTGTATCTACATTGACCTTCAGTTTGATAATATTATGGAAGTGCCTATCACATTCCTAGTAGAGGGAGTTCCCCTTTACTTTGAGCCTGACATCAAAGTTGGCTTCGACGCCGGCCACCTATTTACCGACCTTAAGGAAGCTTTTCAGGAGAAAAAGTTTAGACATCGGTTCCCCATAAAAGTACAAAATCGAGGACTACGGCCATATCGTGTGGTGATATCACGATTAAAAACCTACACACCTGTTGTGAAGACTTCTTTCTGTGTAAATCAAGCAATGACAGCACGATTTGATATTATACCAAAAATACTGGAACTGCCTTCAGGCACATCAACCCATTTGGAAATACTAATCAGTGGTTATGAGGAAGGAGAAGTTTTTTGTGATTTCTTGCTGGACATTTCGGACTCGAAGTACCCCCAACGAAAGCACGTGTTCAAGGTGATAACAAAGGCGACATTCGTGGAATGTGAATTGGGTTGGGATCGCAGACACTTGTCCTTCAACTACCAACCGAGCAATCCCTTAGCAGAGTATCCGCACATTGAGACTGTCCACATCATTAACTACAACAACATGCCAGTTGAGTGCGTGGATCTAGAGGCTTCTGGACCGTTTCTGTTGAAGGAGCTGTTTGAGCACACTTTCGAGAAACGAATCAAGCTCTCATTAATTGCTTTGGAACGGAAGGAGATCTCTATCATACTAAATAAGGCCACCCTTAAGAAAATGTTTTGTAGACAAGTTGAAGGCAAAATAAGTGTAACAGCGTGCGACAAGGAGCAGAGGCCTCTGCTTCTCAAGCTTGTCGTGCTGATCCCAGATATTCATATTCTGCAACCTGAGTTGATCTTATTTGATCGCGGCTTTCCATTTGATATTCCCGTGCAAATTATTAATCATGGCTGCACAGCAGCCAGTTTTAAATGGAAGCGAATTGATGTATCTGAGAAACTCCTTGAAGAAGACAAGCCCGAAGACTTGGTGTCCGAAGTTCTTTCTCAAATTTTGCGTACCCTTGAATACAAAGTTACCTGCGAAGAGAACTCGAATCTCACCCACTGCTATCAGCAACGTCGTTGTCAATTTCAAGAGGAAACGGAAAATACCAATATGGTGTTCGACATTCTTGATGAGATTATAAATGACCTCGATCTGGAACATAAACGATATCTAATACCAATAGATGATGCAGATGACTACTTTCAAGAGAGAAATGAACATAGCTCAACTAGCTTTGTCCAACATGCTGTGGTAGATATTCTGGGGCAACTTAAGATCGAGGATAGTCAGGAGCTCTCCTCTCCATCCTCGGAATACTGCTTCTCAAATCGCTTCATATACTTCTATGAGAAGACAGGTATTATAGAAATGCAAGAAAGCCATGAGTGCCTGCTCCACATACCCCATATTCGACGCGGTCATGAGGTGAATACGTTGTTTCAGCTAGACGTAGTTGGTGGCCGGAGACAGTGCTTATCCGTAACCCTGGTCAATGTTGCCCAGAAGATTAAGTTTCAAAGGGACAACATATATCTCAATGTCAAAGTAATCCAAACATAATACAACTTATATATCTATGTATTTTAAATTTCACCCTCAACAGCCATGGTACGAGACTTTCACTTGCTCTGTACGCGTAACGAATATGACCCAATATCCCTTACATCTAGTTGTCATGCCAGTAGAGACTGATGGACAGGATCGGCAATTGACTCATGGGCATGCAAAAATTATACAGAATGAACATTTGGACCTAGAGCCATTCGACACGGCAACTGTGAATTTGAAGGGCATTCTTGGCCTAAGCGAAACCTTCCAACGGACTTTTGGTGTACTTATCAACAGTAGTTCTTGCAGTTACTTCAGTCTTCGCGGCCATGGAGTAATGCCTATACTGAATGTAGTGTCTACCCTACCAATGATACAGCAGAGCATGACTGACATTTTGGATGAATACTCCTTTATACGCAGGATTTACAACTACGACACATTTAAGAGCATAACAGAAGCCGTTGCGGACTCTAATAGCCATCATGGAGAGGAGAATTTGCTAGAAGACTCTCTCATGATGGATTTCTCAGCTTTCTCTGACACAGATGAGGATATGAGCACTACCCGTGAGCGCACACATGACTTTCAGCTCTTTCAGATTATTCGATCTTATGTCCTAATCAACAACAATCAAGAACTGCCTAATGCCATCGTTCTTAATCAGATGCTTGTCGCCGAGCGGTATCTGCATCAATTGACCATGAATCCGCATCTCTACGAGTTTCATCAAAAAATATACGACAAGTATATATGTGAGAGAAAGACTCCCAACTATAAGTTGTCTCTTAAGCATTTCGCCGTGCAACCATTGCCCTGTGAACAATTAGCCCACATTGTGGACCTCGGCCTCCTATCGCTGGCCAGCATCAAAAGATTTGATTTACGTTTACAGTTTATTGGACCCGGCAAACTAATAGCGGCCGCACGAACTGTCGTTAGAGTACCAGGACTGTATCTAGACTTCAGGGTTGAGAATCAGTAAGATCTGATACGAAATTAAAAGCTAACTTTGACCAAG
The DNA here is from genome assembly GCA_018150725.1 of Drosophila quadrilineata. NCBI lineage: Eukaryota > Metazoa > Arthropoda > Insecta > Diptera > Drosophilidae > Drosophila > Drosophila quadrilineata. The sequence continues at coordinate 488,811 of JAECWN010000452.1, forward strand.
TCTACTTCATAGCGCCGACAAGAAATTCACTTACTGGGCAGAGCAGTGCAACTCTCCAGAGTTCTTCGATAAGAAATATCGCAATATGTTAGAGCGACTGCATGATGCTGACACTAATCCGAGACTGAAGCATGCTCACTCCTATGATTTAAACGAATGCGCATCTCATGAGCGAGATCCAACTGATAGGGACCGTCGCATGGTCGAAAATTATTATAACAGTTACAATCCATCGGTTTACCCAGACAATAAGCATCACTTTACTCTGGCAAAGGTTCATACATCGTATCACTCAAATTTTTCCGGAGTCGAATTCAATCTCGTAGGCCTTTTTAAGCCAAAATCCAAGTACTACGAACGTGGTCAGCGAATCGTGGACTACATCTATATCGATGTAAGCTGATATACTATGTCATGCTACTTTCATGATGTTATTGACTAAAATTTCTAACATTTCAGCTCCATATGGGACCCACTCTGCCAATTTTAATTAAAGGCGTTATTTCGGCATAAAATCAATTGATTTCTTTTGCTCGTAATTCATTCAAAATAAATTTATTATATTTAAATTATAAATGGTGTGCATAAAGATGTCCCAACTATCAATACACGTGCCTATCAGCAATACATGTTCAATTGTCGGAAAAAGTAATGAAAGATAAGTAAAACTAGGAAGGAACTAGTTACTGGTAAACCGGCTGCTTTTATCCAGCCCAATATATTAAAGTCATCGGGATAAAATTCGAAGTGCTGCGTTGGTAACTCTCCGCAGTTTGATATAACCACTGACTCTATAGGGAAGTCGTCCGTATCTGTTTTAACCTGTTTAAATCCAAAATATATTTCAATGGTTTTCACAATATTTTTTAGGCCTTACATCTTCAATAGCATAGACTGTATCCATTCCATCTAAAACCTTTCCAAATACCGTATGTTTTCCATCCAACCACTTTGCTCCCACCGTGGTCACGTAGAACTGGCACCCATTCGTATTTGGGCCGCGATTCGCCATGCCGAGGTAGCCTGGTCGATTGTGCTCAATTGTTAGAGCTTTTTCCTCATCCTCAAAATAATCCCCGTAAATGCTGATTGAGCCGGATCCGTCTCCACTGACGATATCACCGCCTTGCACCAGAAATCTATCCACTATGCGATGAAACTTTGATCCAACATAACTGGTCCCATTAATCCCGCGGAGGCATATATGCCGAAAGTTGGCCACAGTCTTGGGAGCCAATTTCCCGAATAGACCAAAAGTAATACGACCAAGTGGTTGCTTATTATGCTTCACATCCATGAATATTCTCGATGTCACAGTAAAACTAAGTGCACTCCCTGAATCCGCGAGAGCTGAGCAAAGCAGCCAGAAAGCAATCAACTTCATTGTGTTCGTTCAGACGATTGCCACGTGTATGATGAAATACCAAAAAGCAACTGAATTAAAAACCTTACAAATTGTAGCACGTAGTATTTTTCATTAGAGAAGCCCTATAAATTTTAGGTTAAGTGCAACAAACTAAACATACCCTGCCTCTGCCCCTCTATACTCGTATGTGTCATTGATTTTCTTTGCTCTATTTTACGCTGTTTTAACGTTGCATCCAATCCACCGTAGTTATTTTTAAATTGGCAATATGCAATGATTTTTTCAATTTGTTTGCATTACCTTATAAAAAATCAATTCAATTACATACAAAGCTAAGGAAAATGAATGTTTTAAGAAAATAATTTTTCTAGATTATTTTTTTACGTATGGAATTTTAAAAGTTTTTTAATTGCAAAAGAATTTTCGATTCAACTGCTCAAAACTACCATTCTGCTTTTTATTTTTCTAATGACTTTTTGTGAAGATATGAGAAAATGTGTTAAAAAGTGTCTGAATTGGTCTTTTCCGAATTTTAAACTCTTTTTTTTTTTGTTTTTTGATACACTTTAATTCTGCATTCAAAGTTTCCTCAATTTGGGTATTATTATTATTATTATTATTTTTTTTATTTATTTTTGCATTTTACCTTTCTGCACATAAAACCATGAAAAGTAAAAAAATTACCGACTAATTTTTTGTGCGTTTGATTCTTCTGCACAAAACTAACATTCTGAAACTCAAATCAACTCATCCTGGGAAAGGTCGTCCTAATTGACATTAGAGTTTTCGAATTATCATGTAATTTATGAATTCTAGACATTTTTAAAAGGCAGCCTGTCAATGTTAGTATTGTAGATCATCAGATTCGATTTCTTATAAATTTATTAATGTGCAAACTTAAAAATAAATACAATAATTATTAAGTAGCAGCATAATTGCCGTATAACTTGTTAATTTATAAGTTAATACACTGTATTACAAATATTCACATTAATGTACAGATACAGGATATAGAAAAAATCGTATGTGATTACTTTATACATTATTACGCACTACTCTAAGAACTGCTAAGGATATTATCTTAATTAAATATTTATTGTATTTACATTTATTAAAACTAATTTTGGGCACTGGCGAGACTTCCAGGCAGGCGGCTTCCAGGCATCAGTCTTTATTGGCTAGGCGTGCAAATATTTCTGTGAGGAAATATACGTTTATGTGGTTATGGGTGTGTATGGAGATAAGAGATCTATGCATTCGAATCTTCCGGAGAAGATTCGGGTGATTCCTATATTCTCTTCTTCTGCGGATGAATGTATTTGCATGCCTTTCCCATATGGCAATGGCCGCGCATGAATTGCTTACAAATGCCAGTGTTACCACTGCCACAGCCACCTGCACCTCCACGATTGGAGCCAGAGCCCGCTGGACGCCAATTGCCACCGGAGTTATCTTGGAAGTTGTTGCCGCCACTGCGCCAGTTACCACCAACATTGTTTTTACGATTGTTATTGTTACGAGGACCTCCGCCGTTGGCCATAGGGCCCATGAGGCCATTAGGCATAGGTCCATTCATCATGGGTCCATTGGGTCCGGGGCCCGGGCCCGGGCCAGGACCAGGTCCATTCATCATCATCCCTGGGAAATTCATATTATTGAAGCCATGAGGCGGCCCAAACGGTCCAGGACTTCCAAACTGATTACCCATAAAGTTGGGTGGCACTCCACCAACATTATTCATGTCCATGTTAGGTCCGCCAAGTGGTCCATTAATTGGATTCATCATAGGACTACCTGGAATCTGATTCTGCCAGAATGGAGGCGGTCCAGACTGTGGCATATTCATGGGGCGAGGCTGATTCAGATGCGGCGGAATATTGTTGGTCTTAGGCATAAAGTTGCCAAAAGGCTGGAAAGGACTATTGTTCAGCATGGTTGAATTTGTCTCCGGCGCTGAATTGCTTATACTCTCATTCAATGGTAAATCGAGGTTGTTGTCTGAATATCCCTTTGGCTCCGGCCATAACAATGAGCTGTAATCGTTAACTGCGTCAGGATTGCCAGTAAGATCGTCTATTGGAATAATGGGAATGTCATGGGCAAACTGTTGCTCGATCTCCGCCTCCGCAGGGGTATCAGGAATCATATCAGATGAGAAGTACAACGCACGTAAAGTTGTAGCTTCCCGCTCCGCCTGCACAAAACGCTGCTTGGACATATTGCCATTGGGGTGATCGGGCACATTATCCACTTCGATAAGCGGACGCCATTCCATTTGTGGCTCCATAATATCGTCAAATCCCCGCCTAGCAATGTTTAGGGCATCTCGCTCGCTATATCGCTCCATGTTCTTCATTTCGAGGAAGCTTTGCTTGGTCACATTAATGCGCTCAGAGCGATCAACCTCAAAGTATCGAATCTGTGTAAGCTTATCCTCCGGCTGCCATGTCAACTTCTTCTTGGGGCCCTTACGGCGGTGGAGCATAAGCACACCCGGTGGTCCATTGGGCCCACAGCCAGGACCAGGTTTTTTCGGTTCTTCTGGGATATATTCAACATCATCGGCATTCGAGCTCACATCTTCGCTATCACCCGCCGCCTTATCCTTTTGTACTTTCAGTTCAATGTCCTCTTTAACTTTCTTTAATGGAATATCGTCATCGTCAGCATCGGTATCCTTACTTGGAGACCCCGTTCCCCTGTCGTCATTCTCTTTTGTGCTGTCATCCGACTTGTCCTCATTCTTCGATTCATCCAGTGTATCCTGATAGAACTTCAGCGGTGCCAAAGGAGCATCCTTCTCAGTGGGCGAGGCAGCACTGAGCTTCTTGCGTTTCACCACCTTCTTTGGCTCGATAGATGCTGCCAACGCATCCGAGAATAGATTCGTCTCCACCAATGTTTGCACTGTAATAAGATAACATCACGTTAATATAAATCAATGACAATTCGAAATTTCGAAAATGACGTCCATTAATCAATTATGATCCTGGGGATTTTGCTTTTGTTCTTGATAATTGATGCCGACTAACTAAATATACTAAATACTCTACAGCATCTGAGTGCGTCCCCAATCTTATGATCAAACCAAGGACAATAGTCGCTACAACAACCCATTCTATAACGGGATATCTCATGCAATAACCTACAAGGTACATTGCACCAAATTGTGACTCCCCTCTATTTACACTTGATCAAATCAGATGATCGGGGTTTGCCGTGTACGCCAGGCGACTTTTCAAGTAAAAGGCGGCTTAAGTTCTCAGACCTTGGTAGCAACCATGGGCACCTCGATGGAGCAACATTACAGTTTCCAATTAGCATCCATACAAAACCGCGACTTCTGTCGCCTTACGATTGTCCTTGATCTCATGGATGCTACCAAGCTTTAAGAACCAGCCAGCTTAAAGTTGAGTTGTTTGCTTATCAATGCATATTATATTTATTATTTAAATAGAAAATGAATTTTTCTATTGAGAAAGACGTTTTTATTCGTAGGAGGTAGATTGGTTAGGTTAGTAAGCGGAGTCTACATACCTCCTTATAAGCTTATCATTAACGAGCACCTTCACGATATTAATATGTATATATAAATATCAAATATCAAAATTTGTGTTTTAAAGGTTCACTTTTTATACTTAACACCAAGTAGAAATGGCTTCGTTCGCTGGCGGCACAAGTCTGTCCACAGAGCGCATGCGCATTATGCATCTGGCAAGTTGTCTGTAAGGCATCAAGTTGACCAATCCCAATGATCCCAATTGAGGTACATTGCTTCGAGCAAAATAATCACAGGAAAAAACCACTTATGTCTTTCGCAATAAGACTCATGTGGGAGTTCAAGGCCTTACATTCGGGCTGAGCCAAGCAATTATTCTTGAAGAACCTCACTAGGACTTCAACCAACCAATCAAGAAATCAATTAATATAAAGCAACCCACCCAAACAAAAATTAAATTCCTTAATATGTTTTTCAACAAAATACAAGTTGGCCTAAACAAAAATCTGCCAAACAAAAGCAAATACCCAGCGGATCTGTAATGACATAACGTAGACATTAGTATGGTAATATTCATAGGTGTGCTTACTCTTTTTAGGAGCTATCAACTTTGCAGCTCCAGGTCGCTCTACGTGCCCGCTGACATTGTTGATGTCTATCTTAGGCTTCTTCTCGGCCGGTGTATCCCTAGATGGCGGTGGGGATGGTCTCTTCAGTGTGACTGACGGAGGAATGGTAGATACTGCCGCTGATGAAGTTGAAATCGGCTTCTTAAGCCCTTTGCGGGAAGGTGGTGGAGGCGCTTCTTCCGTGAGGCCATGCGATCGAAATTTGGATTGATACGTCTTTACTGATGCATTTTTTTCAGTATCTCTTCGAATTTCGATCGAAATTGACGCTTTCCTAGATATAATAGGTATAGACTTTGGCTTCTGAACCTCCCCATCGCTTTCCCTCATCTTTTTATCGGAAGTGGTTGCCGATGGCGGGGGCATTAGTTTATTATCTTTATCTTGGTCCTTTTTGGAGCCAGCTAAAGAGGATTTCTCTTTGTCTTTATCGCGACCACTACGATCTTTAGAAGAACTAGAGGCAGAAGACGAAGAGGATGATGACGACGAGGAAGACTTCGACGACTTATGTTTGCTGGACGATGACGAACCCCGATCTTTATCTTTACTTGAGCTTGAACGTGACTTGTCTTTATCACGATGCTTGTCGCTTGAACTTCGGTGGGAGGACGATGAAGAGCTCTTTGACGAGCTTTTTGATGAGGAGGACGATGACGAAGACTTATGGCTAGATGAGGAAGATCTGTGACTACTAGATGATTTTCTATCCTTGTCACGGTCTTTGGACTCTGATGTCCTATTTTTATCACGGCCACTCTTATGTTTCCTGTCAACATCCTCCCCAACCTTTAATTCTGTTGTACTACTATCATCTAAAAATGATTTCTCACAACTCTCTATACTTGTATTTGTTTCGACCCCTCTGCATTCAACACCTGATGACGGTGAGGAACTATCGTCATGATTACGTTGAATATCCGCAGATGCTGCCGCAGACGCAGATTTGTCAACTGTTTTGATTGTTATAACTATATTGCGTTTGCGCTCAGCTGAGGTTATCGTGTAGTTTTGAGTAGTAGGTCCACCACCACTGTCTGTGCTGTCTGAAGAGCTGTGCTCCATATTTGAGACGGAGACCGCGTTGTCACATACGGAGGCAGCGCCTCGTATATCCTGTCTTGCAGATGTCGATGTCTCCGCCGGTGTCCCCGCTGATATACTCGATGTATTAACGTTTGGATTTTCCATTACAATCTTTAGCCATTGTTCCACCAGGCGTTTCGCTAGTATTCGAACTCCTGATACGTAAAATCAGAATGCGAAATAATTATTAAATGCGATTAAATTAGCATATCTTCAATACAAATATATAGGTACTACTTACCCTCGTTCCCACCATCCTTGCTTAGTCCCTTAACGAGTTTTGGGGCAGAGTTAATCTGCAGCCTGTTTACGTCTACTGGAGAAAGTAGTAAAAGTTCCAGTATTTCTTGGACGAGGGGCCAGTTCATAGTTCTAATGGCATCACTGAGCCAAGTGCACACCAAGCTCCAACCACCATCAGTCATAAAATCACCCAGCAATTCTGTTTTCGTTGACTTCAAGATCTGAACGTACACGCATTTCGAAACCAATTTCTTTGAATATCTCGTCATCAACCTATTTAGACACACACATGTTTGTTAACATTGTTGCTAGATGGCGCTTACAAATTATTGGTGATGCCAACTTACCCAGCTATACGTTTAACTTCTGCAGAGCTCAATATGCCTCCATTGTTGTCCAAAAGTACTCGAAGGCACTTCAATAACTGCAGCGGCACTATTCGAGGCTGTGGTTACATTTAATAAATATCAAATCTATTATAGTCTATAATAACAACTTACCATTTCGTTTTATAACAGTATGGCAACACCGGTAAATAACAAGGTACTGTGTTCGTCTCTTTCTAACACACGTACATCAGCTGGTGCATAAAATTAAAATGCAAGCACCGAAATATTATATAACACGGCGAAATCAAGCCATCAACTTTGGAGATAATTACAATTTAGCAAATCTAAAATTGAAGAATTAAAAATAAGTTATTACACAGCTATGAAGAAGGTAGTTTGTCACCTAGCTTAATAATCATACTTTAAAAACTAAATGTAAACGCCAATCACGTCATATTTTTAAAACGTATGTATAAAATATATAAGTAAGCTACAACCTTGCACAACTTGTATATTTATTTATGAATCGCTCTCCACGATACACATGCAAGTTTCTTGAACAATGTGCTCCGTCGCGTTGGTCTTTTATAACCATGTCAATATTAATCGAATAGTGGCAACCGATATATTCGTATCCAAGGGCAACTCTAGCCCTAGATGGTTCAATTCAATTTTTACGAAAATATTGAAGCCCTTCAAATCATGATTTATTTTATTACAATAAATTCAGCACGACCCTAGATTATGTTTTGTTTTAGGCAGTTTATCAGGTTCCTAGTAAGAGTTTAAAAATAAATTTGAAATAAGTTGGCATCGCCATTGTACAGCCACGTAGATGACGACGCCATATTGATTTTTCGCGGAATTTCACACAACTACGCAATGATGTATAAATACTTTACAATGCGATGTAAAATATTCTCCATATTTTTGCACGACACATCCACGCCCCAAAGTGACTTGGCATTTATGTACAAAGAACACTATATTTTTAACGCTTAATATGTATGTAAAATACATATGTACATATTTATGTATATAGATGTACATATGTACATACATATGATTACTTATTTTTGCAAAATGCCAATGGCCTACCATAATTTAAACTCAGGAAATTTATAGTAAAGCCATAGAACTTCGGTATAATTCCATTTGTTAAAATATTTATTATATTTAATAGCGATAGAGAAAGTCCGACAGCCTTTAACGAATACAACATCGACCAAACTCACCCAAAAGCAACAATAGAATGGAAAATTTCATTCGACACACCTTGTTTCACTACTATCGAACTGACTTCTCTATTATCGATAAACCGATTAGTTGTTTTTGCGTTTGTTATAATTCGATTCGACAGTCAAAAAGAATTCTAAATAATTTTACTAATATTCAGAAAATATATGAATTTTCCCTGACTTCTATTATTTTCTTAATTTTCATTTGTTTACTACATTCGTATTCAAAATCAATATTTTTCCAAATGCAAGATTTTTATTTTTCCCACAAGCAGCCACACTTTTATGCAGCTGTTCAAAACAAACGTGTGCGGAGTGATTTACTTGAAAGTCTGAAATTCAGCATTATTCTTTTAAATCTTAAATATGAACGACAATGAAGATGACATAATATCAAAAAAGGCCTTTTCTGATCCAGTGGACAATGCGTGGTCCATGAAAATACCAACGTTCAAGGAGGAGGACAATCCACATGGCTTGGTGGAGGAGAGCTCCTTTGCCACACTTTTTCCAAAATACCGTGAAAAGTATCTGAAGGAGGTTTGGCCACTGGTTCAGCAATGTGTGGCCGAGCACCATTTGAAGGCGGAATTGGACTTAATGGAAGGTAGCATGGTTGTGAAAACCACTCGAAAAACGTGGGATCCCTACATTATATTGAAGTCGCGTGATATGATCAAATTGATGGCTCGGAGTGTTCCATTTGAGCAAGCCAAACGCGTCCTTCAGGACGACGTAGGTTGTGACATTATAAAGATTGGCAACTTGGTGCATAAAAAGGAAAAATTTGTCAAACGGCGACAACGATTAATTGGGCCCAATGGAGCTACTCTGAAGTCAATTGAGTTGCTTACCGATTGCTACGTGCTTGTCCAGGGTAACACTGTATCAGCGCTGGGGCCATACAAGGGTCTACAACAAGTCCGTGACATAGTTTTGGAAACAATGGAAAACGTCCATCCAATATACAATATTAAGGCGCTCATGATCAAGCGAGAATTGATGAAGGACCCCAAGTTGGCCAATGAGGACTGGTCGCGGTTCCTACCCAAATTCAAAAACAAAAACATCAGTAAACGAAAACAACCGAAGGTTAAGAAGCCTAAAAAGGAATATACTCCATTCCCGCCGGCTCAACCGGAGAGTAAAATTGACAAGCAACTTGCTTCTGGTGAATACTTCCTCAACAAGGATCAGAAGCAGGCCAAGAAACAACAGGAACGCAATGCCAAGCAAGCCGATGCTGCAAAGAAACAAGACGAGCGCCGTAATAAGGACTTTGTTCCTCCCGCGGAGGATGTGCCAAATCCACGAAGCAAACGTCCGATTGAAGACAGCCAGGTCGATGTTAAGGCATTAAAATCGAAACTACTCAAGGCAAACAAAAAAAGTAGAAGCTGAACTTTTTTATTCTTAGTTCTTAAGTATATAAACTTTCTTTTTATATAAATAAAATCAATATGCTTCATCTAGCAGAACAGCTATGTATGTACATGTTTATGTATGTATGTATGTATGTATATTTACAATTAAGTGCATCATATTGCAGCGAGGTGGCAACGCTGTCAATTTCTCTCACCGATGATACACCATGCTATAGCGCTCTCTCTCTCTAGCCAATACTTTGAGGCTTAGCTCTCTGACTCTGGCTAAGGGGGGTTAGAGCTAGCCGAGTTCAGTTAGCCAAGTTAGTACTTTGGTTTTGGTCTGGCCTAACGTACCAAACACGGCCACAGCGGACATCGCTCGCGTTCGTTTTAAGTGTAATTACTGCGACGTTGTGGCATTTATTTTTATTTCAATTATTTTTAACGGCAGAGTGCAACAATATAACGCGTAAGAACGTGCATACATATGTATGTACATACATACATATATACATACATATGTGCTTAGTTGTGTAGGAATAAGTATATACTTATACATATGTATTTATGAACATATAGAAATACGTTCATAAACCATAGCTTTGATAAATAAAAAGTGTAAAATCTAGAAGAGCGACAGAAAGTGGAAGGCCAAAACAGAAGGAAGACAAACGAGAATTTGTGAGCATACAAAGTGAACGACAGGTAAAGAAGCTGAGGTTGTGGAGAGCCAGAATTATAGTGTGTGAAGGTAGAACAGATGTCAAGTGTGAAAGAAAGAACTTATACAAAAGCGGAAGACAATTACAGTTAACTCCTTGGTTTTAAACTGAAAATAAGGAAATAATTTAACAGCGACATCGTTGGTGAACTGTTTGTGCAATACGAAAATGCAAAAAGTGTTTAAAATAGAATAAGTAAATCCCTGTTGAATAAATGACTAACAAATAAAAATATAATTCGAATGTTCTACAGTGTATAAGCGAGAAATATCGTGATATCTGCTATCGTCATAGCAATTTCAATAAATACATACATATACATAGTATGTATGTATGTATGCATATGAGAATGTGTGTACAAGTAAATAAATACCTGTACACTGGCATGAAGACTGCGAATAACAATGGAATTTACGTAATAAATAAATAAAAGCATATCTGTAGTTAACTGTCTCTCAAAAATTCGGTCAATTAGAATACATGGACACAACGCCAACAGATAGCGCAGGTTTCGATGAATTAGTGAATGAATTGAACAAAAGCATTGAAAATCAATATGAGAAACCTGCCGCCGCTCCCAGTTAGTATGCGTGTGTTTGTGCATGCACACCTTTAGTATTATTGTCTATGATATGTACAACCATATATACTTATACTTACATATCTACATACATCGGTATGTACATACATACTTACATATCGCCGAATGTGTTTAAGTGTTTACGTGTGACTGTCTAGTATAGTGTGTACCTAGCAGTAAGCCCCGGCTTGTGTGAGTGTGCCTGAGTGTGGAAAAAATGAAAAAATCATAAAAATATCAACAGAGCAAGAGAAAAACAGGTGGAAAAGAAAGCTTAAAAAATGCGGTCGTTAAAAAGTAAAGTTGCAGCAGCGCGCTGCGGGGACAACTGCGAGCTACCTTTTTGAGCTGCACACACATACACTAACACAATGGAACAGAGAATCATTTACATCAGCATGAGAGAGTCGAATGCGCTCTTTTAGACTTAGTCTCTCAGTCTACCTGTGGAGGCAGGCAGCTACGCATGCGTGTGTGTGCGAATGAGATGCCCATAGTGTAGTGCATGAGGTGTCGGTGTCGATGTCGCTGTCTCCCCATTTGTAAGTGAGCCGAGAGTCTCAGTTTATTCAAAAGCTGGTTTTTCACAGGCAACGTAGCAACAACAGCAAAAAATCTAAAAAAAAAAACAACGTCAACTATAGAAATAATAAAAATGTTTGTGTTTTGTTTCGCATTTGGATAACCTTTGCTAGACTTAAAGATAAACAACATTGTTTTAAATCCTGCATTCAAACACTTGTTGCTTATCTTCATTTCCTCTGACTATATACACATGCATACATACTTATGTACATAGATATATTTTTTCGAACATATTTGCACATGTACTTGGTAAATAAACAGTTACTTTGAAATTGTAATCCCTAAGATGAATGACTTTAGATAACATCAAACTATTGCTTATAACAGCTTTATTAATTATTTTAGTGAATTTAATGCTGACTGCCGGCCGGTTTTACTTATGACTAACATTGAACGTTTTTAAAAGGTTCTTTTTATCACGTTAGCATGTTTTACATACATATGCCCATATGTACATATGTACATACATGCATAAATATTTATTTTCCGTACTTCGGGTCGTTTGCTGTTTTTATAAACAAATCATATGCTGTAAAACTTTAAAATAACTTAGTGATGATGCAATTCGACATGCGATATGAGAACATGCGAAATATAACAGTTTCCAATAATATCATTCATATTCAAAATTCCTCATATACATACATGTACATACATACATATGTATGTATAAAGCATGAACATAGTTAAGTTTGTGGCGTGTGTGTGTTTGATCGTCTCTTGTTGCTATTGGGCGTCCGTCGCAGTCGCCGTTGGCACACGTCTAAGTAGTTGCTGTCACTTTAGTAAAGGGAGCGGCTGTTGCTCTCACTGCACACACACACACACACACAGACATTTTGAATAAAAGTGTGTGTGTTTAAATATGACAAAGAGAGGCAATTTTGGCCTCTCTCAGTTTTGCAGTTTGTTCTCATTTGCAAAACTGTTTTGTGGGTATTGATGAGTTAGAGAGTCAGAGAGGGGTTTCAAACGGGGACGCTCAGGGGCCACATACACAATCAAGTAGGTTCTGCCAACTGGCTTGTTAAGTTGAGTGGGGAAAGAGGAGCGGCGGAATGGCGCGCGATCTTTAAATTCCAAAGCTGCGCGACTGCTAACAAAATGTTAAAGTTTGAGAATAATTGCGATTGTGGTCGCATAGCTTGAGCTTGGCCTGAGTTGAGCTGAGCTTATCCGTGGAATGTGGTTTTCTGTTTGTATTTGAGTCAGTGTTGAAGGCAGACTCAGAGGCCAAGACTGAGGCATATTGGCTGCGCAATAGCTAACAATTCGCAATCCGTAAATGTGCTAAAGACTTCCGTTTTCACTTTTCAGATACCACATTACTGAGGCCAAATTCAGGGCTGAGCTAAAATGGTAAATCATCATTCAAATGGGGGAGGCAGTGCCGGAAATAGCAGCGGAGGAGCTCATGGCGGTGGAGACTATTCGGGGGATGATCGGAGCGGGGGCGAGGAACGAGAACGCCTGGAGGGCGATCTGCATGATAAACCAATATACTTGCTGGAGCATTTGGCGACATTCACCGTGAACAAGGAGTCCGGCATTGTATATCCAGCGGATGGAATGCGCAGGCTGCTACAACTGGAGAAGACAACGGGCATTTGGTCTCAAAAGATGCAGCTCTGCTTAGACTACCAGTGGGTGCTTATAATGGACTATGAAACGGGAGTAAGTAACATCCGAATCAACAATATTATTGATATATTACTATTTCTTACTAATTTCTTATATATTTTTGATGAATGTAGAATATAATTGAGCGCTTTCCAGCTTCGCTTGTGCAGGAACCAACAGCCTTCACATCCAACGATGCAATGGAGCTCTACAACAATATACTTGTGTTTATCGTGTCCGGCGGCGGTGGTTCCCGTTCCGAAATGCACATATTCCAGGTGAGTAGTCCATTATCCATTACACACATATCAGTAATCCGGCGAAAGGGATTTTATGTCAATCTTACAAAATTTTTCCGTTTTAATGCCATCAGTCACAAAGCGTGTCCGCTGTCCATTTGGTGGAAGATCTGAAGCAGCTCCGCAGCGGCAAGATTATCACACAGCAACGAGGTGCCACACCCACACAGCATGGTGGAGGTGCTTCCGGCTCGGGCATGGCCATGATGATGAGCAAGACATCTTCATCATCGTCGCAGAGCCGCACGGAACATCATCGCGAACAACGAGAGAGGGAACGTGGTCGAGAACGCGAGCGAGAGCGTGACCTTCAGCATCAGCATCACATGCATCAGCGCAGCAGCATGGAACAGTATGGGGGAATGCGAGCGGGTTCAGGAGCTGCCGGCGGTGCTGATGTTGACATTGGACACAACGGAGAAACGGACTCTGAGCACGGTGGAGGCAATGATCGTGATGAGACCAGCTCCACATCCAGTGAGAAGTATGAAAGGGATGTGGCGGTGCTGAATCATTGCTTTGATGACATTGAAAAGTTCATAGCACGGCTGCAGCACGCTGCAGCTGCGTCACGGGAGTTAGAAAGGCGTCGTCGGAACCGCAAATCGAAGAAGCGTGATCCAGGTGAGGGTTTGCTCACCCTACGTACCCGTCCGCCCCACGAGAAAGAGTTCGTTGATATCTTTGCCAAATTCAAACTTTCATTCAATTTGCTGGCCAAGTTGAAGGCGCACATTCACGATCCGAATGCCCCCGAGTTGGTGCACTTTCTGTTCACACCCTTGGCCTTGATCGTTGAAGCCTCTAGTGACACATACTACGAGTCACAGTTGCCCTCGCGTGTGGTTAATCCTCTGCTGACACGAGAAGCGATCAATTTGCTAATCAACTGTGTTACCAGTAAGGAGACTGAGCTCTGGCGATCCCTAGGCGACGCTTGGGTGATTCCACGCGATCAGTGGAAGGATGATGTCGGTTCATATCATCCAGTCTTCCTTGATGGCTGGTCACCCGATTACTTAGTCATCGATGAACTGGAGACACCATCGCCAACGCATGTGAGCAAACGTCGGCTTGAGGTTCAGGCTGGACCTGGTCATGGCGCAAGTAGTGGATTGGGCCTCAATGGACGGGGTGCAGCCGGTGGATATGATGACTACGATACAAATGGTCTTGGTATCTCCCTCAGCGAAAAGTACACGATTCATCATGGCAACGATAGGGATCGAACTGGTGCCATCAGTGCTTCCGACTTTAATGCTCGTAGTGAGCTATCATTTGATTCGATTGATCGCGGCAGCGGTGGTGTCACATCGAGTGGCGCTGCTCATGGGGCTGGAACAGGACCCACCCTCAGCGCGATAACAGCGGGACTTCAGAACCTGCATACCCGCGACTCCCGCAATGTGAGCGGAGGAGGCGGTGGAGTTGGGAACTATGGATTAGCGACTGGAGGTGTCTCGGAGATATCTGCTGGGCCAGCACGTGGCATGGGCAGCACCAATACCAGTGAGGATCAGCTGCTAGAGGCATGGCTGGAAGATCTTCAGTCGACGGGAGCTAAAATTGTTCTGGTCACCTACCCTCGCACAGCCAATAATGACAAGGAGCTCAGTGTGATGCGTGGCGAATACCTGGAGATTCTGGATGATACACGCAAATGGTGGAAGGCGCGCAACATGAGAGGGCAAGTGGCCCACGTCCCCCATACGATCGTCACACCGTTCAATTACGGCGAAGGCGAGGGCAATGGCAATGGCCAGTTCTATGGCCAACAGCAGGCAGCAGGAGCGAGCAAGTCCCGTCACATAGCTGGTGGCAACGTAGGTCCATCCAATTGATTTACATACTTGATGTCTAGAATTATTTCTCCTTTTTCAGGACAATCCGAATATGGATCAACGGTCTCCAGATGCCACAGATATGATGAGAAGTAAGCACCTAGGCAAGAAGGGCGAGTTCCGTTATTTTTGAAGAGAAATAAATTCATAGATATATTGGAACACCCGTTCCCAGAGATGCCACGCATAAGAATCGGTAGTCCACATCCTCCAGTTGTCTCGCAGTCTGGTGATCGATTTATGTATCGGTGGGCGTGAGGTGGAAACTCAAAATAACCTTAAGACTAACTATAAGATGTATGTCGTTGGAGAGAGCAGATCAGCAATATAACATATAGAGTGAAGATTAATTAATTGTTTTAATAAAGCCTTATCCTTCTCACAAAGGAACCCAAACAAGCGACTTTTTCATTTGCATAGGTACTACTAATAGGATAGTTTAACTAGTGAACAAGAAAAATCCAACGATTGCAACTACATTCAACATCTATCCACCATCTAGATGATTGAAAGTTTCTCGACGCGCGAGAGAAGCGGCGAATCCGAGTGGTATTCGAGACTCCTCACAGCGAAGTCACCTACGTCATTGGTGAAACACTTTAGCGTTGATATGGAGAACGGACGAAGTGGAAAATTGTAGTAGGTGAAGTACTGGCCATTGACAGCGATGAGGAATGACCTGTCGCCCATTCCAAAGGCAATCTTAAATAGTTTGCCGCGCACAAACGGGAACTCTCCCTCCGTCTCCTCATCGTCTAGGGCGAAACTAGGTGATCACATAAAATTGGATGAAAATAGACAGGCCGTGCTAAAGCTATGAGACTAAGAGATCACATACCTGTTATCGTCCCGCTGATAACTTCGCGATACAGTTGTCTTATCGAAATTTACATGAAACTTTAGAATTGTTCGACCTGTGTCGTTGCACTGAAAACATATAGAGAACTCAGTTGTGGGCGGACCCTTGGCAATGCACTCCATAGCCACTACGGTCCCCGACTCATAACGACGTGGAACATCACTCTGGAAGGCGACTCGATCAGCGCACATGAGATTTCGAGGAAACACCAACGGGAAGAGCATCCGCTGATGGAACTGAGTAATCTTCTCAAAGTCTCCATAGGCCCGTATGTAGTTGATTTGCTTGGGAAACTTTACAAAATCAAAGGAGCCGTAAAGCTGGTCATTAACGTAGATCTCGAAACAACGCTGGAGCACGGCCACGCGAAAAGTGAAGCATTGACCTGGAATAAGCGGATTCTTTGGCCCGTCACTTTTCCAGTTCTTTGATATTTCCTCCTGCTTCCAACCCTCTCCGGGCTGGAACATACTCCGAATTATCTGCCCCTCGCGGAAGTTAGCTTCGATCTTCAAGAAGACCGTCTCACTCTCGTTCTCAGCATTTACATTATCCGTTAAATCCAAGGATATTCTGAAAAATCGGAGTATGAACAAAAGACAAATGTTTTTAAATATATTGTTGCATACTTATTCGGGTGAGGTTTGACCTTGCCGTTCACGATGAGCACATGACCGAACGGCACCTCCGTCAACACTTTAGCCTTCCAGACGTTCATTGCGACCTAACTGCTTCAGTGCTCCAATGCAACTGAATTCCATCGGATTACAAGACAGCACCTAAAGCGGCGAGGGCGATGATGACGAGACGGAGCAGACATGTTCCTACTCGTATTTGTTTTATGCGATGTTATGCTAATAGATTTGCCATTCATTGCTTTCTACATTTATTATGATTATGTAAAGCGACGGCATGAAATGAAGAATTACCTGCAGCCGCATGCAAACTTGACATGGACACATGGTAAGGTTATCGTCGACTCGAAGGACTTGCTCTGTTCAAACAACCCCATCCGCATCCACTATCCAATATCCGCCGCCATACTCCACATTCGACTGCAGTGCTGTAGGAACCTTGCGCTTTTATTTATTTGATTCAATCCTTGCCTTTGTAACCCATAACTGTCATCCTGAAGCTTTTTTCACGGTTGTTCACCCTTCACTACGCCTACACCCCCATCATCATTTCCTGCCACCTCATTCAGCGCTTATTTGGAGCTAGTTACCAACCTAGTAGCTATTGCTATTGCTATTGCTAGTGCCATTGCCCATTGTTGTTGCGTGTCTTCGGTTAAAGAGCGAAATAAAACAAGGCAACAATTGATTCCCTGTCTAAAGTTTTTGCATTTACTTGTAATTCTTCTCTCTCCCAGTGGGGCAAATGGGTCTCGGGGCCACTCATCAGCATTCGCTAAAGTCGTCTTAGGCCTTTGGACAGGGAATTCATTTCTGTTGACGTTTCTTTGGCATATTTACCTCGTTGAGTGGAAGTTGCCCCCAAGTCGGAGTAACCTGCACGCCTACAACTGTTTCAATGACATCCACATCTGCTTTAGCTCTCACTCCAGATCTGGCAGTGCTTTAAAAGACATGCATATTCATACATACAAATGTAGGCTCTCAGCTGTCGCTGGCACCTGATCAATTTTAATTGCCTTTCAGAAATTTCAGACTGAGTGTCCTTCTGGTTGAGGGATGAAGTGGAACTGGCGTCCACCAAAAGTACCTGTCACTGACAAATACCCATAAATAAGTTAAGCCAATTAGATAATTATGACTATCGAAATATATTAATAAGCAGGATGACTGTATATAAATCACCTACCAGGATAATGAACTTCGCTGTCAGTGACCTTGTCGACCTTTCACCCCAATCCTAACCGTAACCCTAACCTCAATCATGTAGTGTAAGTAAACAGAGGTAATGAAGTAATCGTGTCGATTTCAACTTTAATTTCCGGTTGTCAGTTGAGCTGATAACTCGGGCAAAGTTTTTCCGTGGCTGTGGCCCACTGCCTACGTAGGCACCACAGGTTCCAAGATTTGAGACTTATTTCATATCTCACAGTGGGCGAGAAACACAGATAAAGCAAGATGGCGAGAAGTATAAATAAGCCACGTCGTCGGCATAACTATGCTATCCACAGATCTCAATTGAAGCTCCTACCGGCTAAACGTTATCGCTAAATCATTTCTACATTTTCACCGCTGTCTCGAGACCGCATTTTGCTCCATATATTATATACTCAGTTTACAAGCGTATCGAACGAGCTAAGACGTAACTTCGACACGTCTACAAAAATCTGATTTTTCACTCGTGCGATCAACAATGGCACAAACAGTGGGACAGAAATCGGCCACAGCAATAATGATAATGATTTTATGGGGCCCGCCCCATAGCTCGATGGACTTTATAAACTGTCTCATATTTGCCATGGGGAATATCTGTTTCAAATATGGCACTAATACAGAAAAAATATCTCAAACTTAACTCCAGCCAAAAGCGCAATTGATCGACTTTTCCCATTGAGATAGATATTATATGTGTATTCTATATATTGAGGGGAATATTACTTGATAACAGGTTGACTATATTTATTCGGTAGCCAGAAGGGGTCTCTACCTCTCTGTCTTTTGGTTATGGTTATGGCATGCAATCTGGTTAGGAGGCAAAGATTAGGAAGGCAGTCTATACAGACTGTATCGCGTATCAGTGTCACTATCAATCCCCGATTTGCTTTGCTCACTTGCTTGAATGAAAGAGGCAATGCTTTGTGCAATTTATGATCGATTGCTGTGATACGAGGGAGAATCGGAACGGGTGAATGTACGGGTAGATATGGTTAGGTTGTACTCTTATCTAAAAGACTCTTTACACAACTCTTTACGATTCAATCCTCGGTTCTTTTTTGTTTCCTTTTCAGTTTCAGGTGACGTCGGCAAAAGCCCACCGCACCATCTTCATTAGCATTAATGACCCGCTCCACAGGTAACCACATTAGCTGCGCTTTCAAAGTTGATAGTAGTTTACTCCGCCCACTGACTATGGGGGAGGTAAAACACGTGGCGGTTTATTAGGCATGAAAATAACTTAAGCCAAACGAACAAACTCTTAGCAATTCGATCATAGTTTAAATTCCCTTGGCCCAAGGAATTCACAGCCGAAATCAATGAATAGGCGAAGCACCGCGCGGATTACTTAAATTTCTACCAAGATGAGGATCTCGATCAGGCTATATATGTATATACATATATTTTGGAATATCACTAATCGAAGCGTGCCACTATGCACTTGTCGCGTATCGGAACGTAACTGAAGTGTTCAAATTGTCGATGGAATTTAAAACGTCAGCTCTGCCTTCGTGGTACACGATGTCGTCCGATCGGAAGAACCGAACCTCTCGAGCAGTCAGCCAATTCTTCCCTCTTGCTATCGTTCTCTTTCTACATTATTCTTCCCTGCGGCAACCGATATGAATTGCAAGCGTACACTGAGACACATACACACACATGTGTATAAATGTGCTCTATGCGCAGGTGAAAGGAGGAGTCGGAGCACCTGTGTGTGTGTCTCCATAAGTACATATGTATGTGTGTGTAAGCCAAAACAGAAAGCAAATAAATATGAAATATTGAACGCATGAAATGTTAGGAAGAAGTGGGTAATATATTCTCCGATATCACATACGCAGGTACAGGTGTGCGGGCGTTCATTCGTGTGCTGTGTTTGTATTGGCTATTAAATTGACAAACGACACTAACTCCCCAAAGAAAATGAAATGAAATGGAAATGGAAATATGTATTGTTACAATTTATCTCAATAGATTTTCGAGAGTTGCTCGCTTGCATCGAGAGCGCCGCTTATCAGCAAACAGCAACCAGCAACTGCAGGTAGTGTTTGTAACTCTATCCGTGTGTTGTGAGTTTGTGTGTGTGTATGACAAATGACAACTTTAGCTGGAATATTGTTTGCTATTTGCTCGGCATACTTACACACATGCACACACACACACACACATAGACTTCGTGTAGCCGACGCGATACTCTTCACGACACGTTAACGTTTGCTTTGACGAGGGCCAGCACCTTACACGAAACTCTCTTACACACGCACGCACATTTATACATATGCATACGTACTATGAACATACATACATATATACATACAAGCCATAAGTGAATTGGTGTGGCTTCTTCGTTTATCAACGAACATGTCATGTCGCCTTTTGTGTGTCGAGAAAACTCATAATTTTCTTTGATGTTTGCATGAGCCGAGGTGTCATTAATTGATTTATTACCAGACTTGATTGCCATACTCCATTTCTCTCTCACTGCCCTATTTCATTCTTTTCATACTTTTCTCTCCCTCTGAAGTGATCTTGATCGGTTGATTCACATTCTAAAAAACTGAGATTGACTACAGTGGGTGGGTCAGAGCTTCCAGCTAATAGACAACTAATTAAGACATCCCATTTGGTAAAATGTTTGCTTTGGGTCGAGTGGAGCGCTTCCTCCTCATTTTGAAATATCGACACCGTTGATATCGAAGCACTTAGCAAATTAGGATGCAGTGACAATAAACAACAGGTATTCTTCGGCAGCTGACAACAGCAATTGATGTCATCAACTACATGGTTAGGCTGCAAACTAAACCTATTTTATTTTGATGTATTTATTTTCTGAGTAAAGTTATTAAATTAAACATGTTGTACATATATCCAATCGGTTTGCTCTGCTGTTATTCGCTTATTCATATACATACATACATATGTACATAAGTACACATTCATTTATTCGATTCGGGTTGATATTTACTCTAAAGAAACCATACGGAGCTCTCGTTTGGTTATGTACATATATACACTTGTCGACCTCCTATTTGTTCAGCTTGAGGATTGGAGACACGTCTTGTTATCTAGCTAGAGCTCCGATATAAGTTGAATATAGAATTCCATACACATTGTATAAATGTATGTATTTGTATCTTATGCCAAGGTAACTCTGCAGGTGATTAGTCAATTGCGACGACTTTCTCCGGGTTGTTTTTGCACACTGCTCGCCTCCAAGACATTTTGCATTACCAATTGATATAGGTTATTTTCTTCTTCATCCTCATTCTCGTCCACATCTCCATATCCACATCCATCTTCATATCCTTTCCTTATCTTACCCACTTCAGCACTCTTTGAATTTCTGTTATACTCTTGTTTCGACAGTGTTTCCAACTCATTTCTATACTTCTCCATTGCCCTTTGAAGCAGTTTCTCTACTGGGGAATATGTTGTGCGAGATCGTAGTCGCGCCTTGGCAACTTCCAGGGACTACAAAAATATCTTAATAGATACTAGTTTAAAAAAGAAAAAATATATATATATATATACCTTTAATGTGTTGGCATTCCTCTGCAGAGCTTCTTCGTATGAAAGAACCTTCGCCGGCTTTGATGTTGTGGATTTCTCAGTCAATATATCACATTGCCGCTCCAGTTTCAGTTCTTCAGCATGCCTGTAAGAAAGTTCAAAAAGAGGAAATTTTGGTGTTTTCTCTAACATTTTTCTATATCTCGTCAGAAACACCTCAAATAAGAAGTAGAAATTAGTACTTATAATATAATTTCAGCTCTCCTCTCTACTTTTAAAGTTTTTGAATTTTTTTTATACTCCTTCTATTTTATGATCCTATTCTTATTCCTACTTAGATTCTTATTTCAACATAAATTTTTGTTTACTTTCTTCTATATTTGTTTATATCTCGAGAAATACTCGTCAGAAACATCTCAAATAAAAAGCAGAATGGTACTTTAGAGACCCGCAATCGATTGGGTACTAAGTCGAATATTTCTCAGTTTTTGATGATTTTATATCAAAATCGTCTATATATCGTAAATATTCAAATGTAAAAATTTTGGATACTTTTAATTAATTACAACGTCAGTTGATTTTTAGGATAGTTATGGAAGTTTAAAGGTTTAATGAAGATGATATGTAATAATCTGTGTTATATTTTGGTCATATTTTTAACGGTTCGTCTTTATATCGAGAAAAACATTTGCCTAAGTAACAGATGTGAACAAAGTCGAGACAGCCCAATCAAAAACCTTAAAACCGCGCATACTCCATGTTTTTTTACAGCCAAAAAGTAAGCTATTGAAAAAATTGAGTTTACTTAATTTGTATAGTATATTTTTACTTACACCTTTTCCAGTTTCATATCTATTTCCGCGTCTAAAGCTTGATATTTCTCATTGATTTCCTTAATTAAGTCCATTTTGTTAGCCGGTAAATGAAAAATTGTCTGAGCCCGATAGAAAAAACTAACGAAGTGAAGCCGAAACATAATGTTGCCTAGCAACGATACTGCCAGTGTTACCCCAACAAATTTGGAATACCTTGCCAAGCAATCGCGAATTGAATACTGCGATTTTATAATACTGATTATCTCGTAAAATATATTTAATTATTAATAGATATACAGATACTTGTACATTTAACACAGTGTCAAGCCTCCATTGTTTAGCCAATCTATTGGCATATCCCTAATTCAACTGAGACTGTGATGCGAATCCAAGGAATTCACTTATTTAACAAAAATTGTGTAATATGAGGAGCCACTCGATCAGGCGTTACAAGATGCAGGTGATGCGTCCCGGGCACTTCGACATATACAACTTGTTGAGCGTGTTCCTTGAGAGTGTTAATTACTTGAGTGTAGACATCTGGTAGTTCAAACTTCATGCCAGGAGTACCTCTGATGTTGAGAACTTTGCAGCGAATTTGTCGCGCGTAGGCCAGGGTTTGTTCGGCGGTGAAGAGTCCCAGGAGGCTGACCTTGAGACGCAGATCCCGAGAGAAGAGATATCCATTCTGATTGGGCTTCATGCCACGTTTCATTAGAATCTTAACAGAGGGTTCATCAACGGATCCATCGTAGGCGTCCAGCACTAGTTTTACCATCTCCTCATAAGAATAGCATGGTTGTTTGCTTTCTGGCAACGTCTCGTAGTCCAGAAACTTATCAAGCGCCTTCCCGGTGCCATCCGCCATCCGCTGAACACCCCGAACTGTAGGCCCAGCGATGTCTATGTTGATCAGCTTTGATACCTCATCCGGGAAGCTCGCTGCATACATGAATGTAAGTGCCCCACCAAGTGAGTGTCCCAACAGAGTAACATTCTTCCAATTGTACTTGCGCACGATTCGCCGAATGAGGCTGATGCCGTCCCAGAATATGAAGTAATGCATGCCCTGCGGATAGTGAGAGGAGTGCCCATGTCCTGGCAGGTCAATGGCCAGCACTGAACAGTCTGCCGGCAACAACGGACACAACCTGTCAAAGCTCCCACAGTTATCCTGCCAGCCATGCAGTGCCAGTATCGGTTGCTGGTTTCGCGAGCCCCACCATTTACCTGGCATATAGAAGAAATCTTGTTAACAATAATAGTCTGACATGCGTCTACAGAGATAATTGTAATCTCATTCATTGAAAACGTGCGATTGTCATTCAAACGAAGTCCCAAGATAAGACCTAATAGGAGATGACTCAGCACAAGCGCATCTAGACTTACCTGCGACAATTCCCCAAGGCACTTCTATGGAAAATTCATCACAGCTATTTTCGCCTAACAGCGCCAGAGGTTCACAGTCTGCGAATAGAGTCTTGGATTAGCTAATAAATACTACGTATCACGGCTTAGCGACAACAACAACAAGAGGAGAAAAGGCAGGTGAACAAGTTTCTGATTTGCTAATTAAACAGCTGTATCTTGCATGGCACTGGTGAAATCGTCTGTTTTGATTTCAATGCGATATGTCTGCGGCGGGTACACTTTGGACCAAGGGTCACAATTGACCACCCTGCTTACTTGTTGTTTTGGCCGTCATTGTTGTGTCTTCAAGTGAAACTGCGGTTGCGACTCGGGCTTGTGCCATGGCTTGGACGTCTCTGATCAAACTCTGCGTAATGGTTCGTGTCCAAAACAATAAAACCGAAACCAAAACCGAACAAATCCCACACGATGGTGTTAAAGTAGGCAGCTCTCAGCAGCTATTTGGCAACTGAAGCAGCCTGAATCGAAAAGTACTCATTTCACATTGCATTATCATTAACAGTATTATAACATTTTATGTTATTATCCGAATATTAAACAACAATCGTACAAACGCAACTTTACAAAAATAGAAATAATGTATAGTTTCACTTTTAATTTATTGTAACTAAATTTATAAATTATAATAAAATGTTAACAGAAAAGTACTCATGTTAAGTTTACAGAATTTAATCAATACGCATTTCTCAACACTGAGACAACAATATCAAGCAAAATAAATAAAAAAAATTGTACATACTACAATGTGAGTATAATTATACTATATAAATATTCTCAAATTTAAAGCAAAACTTATTCTTCCTCTATAGGACAGAGTACTGGAAGTCAAATGATCGCAAATATTGTGACTTCTGCAAATGTTGGCTAAGTGACAACAAAGCTGTGAGTAATTAAATTGTTTTACAATTGTTCATATACATAGTTTCATCTGTCTTTGTTTAGAGCATTGCTTTTCACGAAGATGGCAAACGACACAAACTTAATGTGGCTAAGCGAATTACGGATATCAGCCGGAATAGCGAGAAGGCAGACCGGGAGCGCCAGAAGATGAACCATGAGATCCGTAAAATGGAAGAAGCGGCAATGAAGTCATATGCTCAGGATATCCATGGACATCATGGCGATATGACCGCACGCTCTATTAACACAGTTTTAGGGTCAACTGCTGCTTCTAGTAGTGGCAGACAAGGGCCATATGGAAAGCCCAGGCAGATTGATCCTATGCGATTAGAGGGCGATTCAGACGATGATGAGGATAACCGTAGAGTGACGGTCAATAAAGTGCACTCTGATGCCGTGCCAAATGCCTCACTATGGGTCGAAGGCAAGTCCGATGAGGGCTATACCTATTACTGGAATGTCAAAACAAACGAATCGGTTTGGGAGCCGCCTAAAGAGGGGTATCTTTCCTACGAGGAGTATGAACGAATCAATCAGCTGGCCATCAGTCAGCAGGAAATAGCATATGCGGAGGAATCCCTAAGATGTCGAGCCAACGCAGATGAGGAGGTGGCTAAGTTCAATCGGGAACGGCATGCCAAAATATACAGCAAGCCTGAAAATCCCAAGGAGAAGAAACAAAAGGAGGAAAAGAGACTTCAGTATAAGACTGAAGAGGAGGCAGCTACGAAAGAGATCGGCCAATGGCAGACGGTCGAAGCAAAGTAAGTCCCACAATATCTAAGTTTTACACGATTTTCTGCATGTTTCTCATCCGTATTATTCAGACCTCCAGCTGAGCCTATTAACTGGGAATTACCAAAGTCCGATAATTATGTAGCGGTGCCCGTTGTATCAGTTGTACCTGCGTCCGAGCCACCTGTGAAGCGTTTTAAGGAGAAGACAATCTCGGCTTTGGATGATGAATCCTCTTCGTCCAGTGTGCCGCCAACATTTAAGAAGCGTAAATTTGCAAATAAGGGCAATGCGCGTCAACGCCTGGAAGACTAACATCAATGTTAATGTTATTTTAGCAATAAATTATCATAATTATAAATAAGCATTATAAATTAACATAATTTTTGAATTTAAACGAATTTTGCTATTGATAATTTACAGACAATATATTGTTGGTATTTTATTGTATGGTCACCCAAATACTCACGAAATGTAGAAATGCCTCAGTATGGTCACATTGCGCGCTCAGTTCATTTTTCTAGTTTGTGGCGTTCGGTTGAGTCGTCGTTGTCGGGCGAGCGCTTCTTTTCGGTTGTTATTGTAAGAGAATTTTTGTGTGTTGTGCTTAATTCTGTTAATAACAACAAATATCAAAGTCTATAAAAACGCAGACTGGGGCGCAGCAACGTATGATTCAGTCACAGTTCGGTTCAGTGTAGTCAGAGCTGCAAATGTGTAAATAAATTCAATTAATACAAAAAGGAAAACGAAAACCAGTCGTTGTCTCTCTCAATCCCATTGCATGTTTTGTGTGTGTGTGTGTGTGTGTGTGAGACGTTGCGCTTACGTCCGTCACTTACCGTTGATATTTAGTTTGCTTTGGATTGGCGTCTGTGCCTGTGTTGGTTTCGTGTGAAAATAGTGCAGTGTAAAAATTTAACGTAAATGTAAACAATAATAATAATCGAGAAAAATTGCCTGTCTGATAAATTACAACACATACCTTCGCATACATAAACGACGCACCAATACATATGCATACGTGAACGTTTGCGCGGCGGGAGCAGCGACATCAGCGGCGGCATCGTTTGTTGTGCTCTGCTTAAAGTATTTGTCGTATTTGTGTGGCTGTGTGTAAAGTGACCGCAGCTACAGCTGAAGAAAGGTCAAGCGTTGCGTAAAAAGAAAAAATTGCACAAACACACGCATATATAAATATACATATACGCATACACTGACGAAATAAGTGTGTAATTGAAGATTCGAATCGATCGTGTTGAGTTAAAAATCAGGCAAAATTCAGTTCGTATACGTATACAACAGCAGTGCGCCCCACGCCGCGGACATCTATCATTCCCATCATTCCCAGCCCCATCCTCGATTTCAGAGCGACGACTTTGACTCGGACACTGAGTGGTTGGAGGACGGTAGTCAGGCGGAAACAGGAAGTAAAGCAAACACCAATAACAGCAGTAGCAATAATAACATCAACTCAAATACAAACAACATGGCGGTGCGCAAAAAACAGGACGACAAATACCTGCTTGCGCTGCGTGAACTAGTGAACAGCGGGGCGGGGAATCGTCAGTGCTTCGACTGCAACCAAAAGGGGCCCACCTACGTGAACATGACCATCGGATCGTTTGTCTGCACACGCTGTTCGGGAGTACTGTAAGTATTGCAACACTCTTTCTTTTTGGGTCTTATTTCTACGTCTCGCTCTTTCTCTCTCTCTCTCTATCTCTCTCTGCAATAACCTTTGGCGTTGTGCATATTTGTGTGTGTGTGTGTGTGTGTGTGTTAGAGAGAGATAGAGTACATAAAGATAAGAGGCAATAATTTGGATGGGGGCTTGTGTGAGTGACCGATAATTTGTATTGAATGCATTGACCGATCCCCTACTATCCACAATCTGCGATGTACGATCTGCGTGGACCCTCCCTGCCTCTGTTCACAGTCAGTCTCTATTTGGGTCCGAGTCGAGTCAAGTTTAGGGGCTCAGCGAAAGCGAAAGTCATTTCGTTTCGTTTCTCTATGTGTACGTTTTGTGTTGTGGTTTCATTTCCAATTTGGAAATGCAAATCGCGCAGACAAACTTTCAATTGTCGACAAAAGTGGCTGCCACTTTGGCCAAATCGAATCAAATTATTTTGGCTGTTATTTTGATGTCGGCATTTCTATTTTGGCTAGGCGCACATGCAAGGAAATATCTGTCAGTGTTAGTGTGTATCCATGTGCACTCGGATACGTTTCAGCGATTGTTTTGCTGCGGTTGTCCTTGGTAAACGCCAACTAATTGTACAAATTGATTTTGATTTATATACTTGCAACGAAACGATAAACAAGTCAGGTCTTAGCTTGGATGAAGACAAGGTGGAGGAGGTGATTGCCATTTAACGGAAATCGGGGTCATATCCGAGTGCAGAGTTTTCCAAATGACTTTCACTTGATTTACGCATTTCCGCAGGTCAATCTCTACCCCAATCCCCATCTGTCGTAGACAAATCTAATTCAATCCCATTCTCATTCTCATAATCATTACGCATACTCAACGCTTCATTACATGATTGGATTCAATCTGAATGCTTCCGTAATCGGTACCAGCTGTGCTTATGTGCATTTTCGCATTGTGATGCACATTCCGAGCACAGAGCAGAGTTGGTGTCCCAAATTCCACAGTAACTGCTCTGATGTGCCAGCTGTGCCTCAATTGGACCTCATGCGGGCGAACTGTGCTGTCATCATGTCTGCCTCACCATGTTGGCCCCTTGGCTGTCAATCGATACCTATTGCACATCGATAACAGCATTTGCATTCATGCAACATATGTAAATTTGGCTCTTGGTAGGAAAGTTGTTGCCACATTTAGTCCCATTTCTCAGCCGTCATAAATTGGCTTCAACGTACGACTTTTGGCCAATTTAATGCTGCCCTAACAGT
Organism: Drosophila quadrilineata; assembly: GCA_018150725.1. Classification (NCBI taxonomy): domain Eukaryota; kingdom Metazoa; phylum Arthropoda; class Insecta; order Diptera; family Drosophilidae; genus Drosophila; species Drosophila quadrilineata. The sequence goes on from JAECWN010000452.1 coordinate 517,237, forward strand.
AGTAGCTATGACTCATGCTAACTGCATGCAGTCGTCTGGTAAGGGAATGGGAACAGTGATCAAGTTGCGCCCGGTTCCAGCAGAAGAAATAAATAGGTATGACGACTATGTAAATGGAAAGCCGCATAAATGCCTGTCTCGGGTCTCTGCCTTGCCATGACAACATGCAGCAGACACACAAGACCCAAGGCACAAGACACTGCAAACTGCAAACTGCAGACAGCAGGAGCTCAGCCAAGTCCCCTCTCCGTTTCCTCCTATATCTGTCCCAATCCCTTCCCGTATTCTACCGCAGTAGGACAAACAAAAGGAACTCCAAGAGTCCAAGACGGAATGGTTGTGCATGTTCAGTGCAGCGTTTTCTGCCCAACTTCCCTTCCCTCCTCTACTCTGTCTCTCTGTCTGTCGCAGACTGTGTGGGCATTACAACTACAACAACGAAAGCCTCTACCACTGCCTCTGCCTCAGTTCGTGCCTCAGTAGGAATTGCCATTCAAGCACACAGGTATTTGCCGCATACCGGCCGGCCTGACCAGATCCGTCCCGCCTTTGCCATTCGGGAATGGGTCTCAAGGCAAAAACAAGTTCAGCAACTTTTGCGCATATTTTTGGTTACTGTTGCTGCCGTGGTCATTGCAGAAAGACAAATTGTTGTAAAAGCGATGCCAAGAAACTTGTTGATTAGATAAGGTCGCTTCAGCATAAAACTAAATATGAATTTCAAAGTAACGGGCAATTGGTGCGAGCGGCTGAGAGAGAGAGAGTTATTCCTTCAGCACAGCGGATCAGTGGCAACTGTCACTCAGTTGTGCCACTTTCTCAAGTGCGTCATCCCTCTCTCTCTCTCTCTCTCTCTCTCTCTCTACGTCTCTCTCTCTACGTCTCTCTCTCTCTCTACGTCTCTCTCTCTCTCTCTGTCTCTCTTTCTACATGTTTCTCTGTGTTCCTGATCTCAGCTGTCAAATGTACTTAATATGAAATCGTTGTCATATGCTTATAGTGTGAGAGTGTGTGTCATGTACATACATGTACAATAATCAGCTGCACGTCTTGTGGTCAAAATTATTTAGATATGTACATACATATGTATGTATGTAAATTTACGTAAATTTTCGATTATGAAATCACAGAAACTCGTCTGTCTCTCTATACAAATGACGATGCTTAAGTACAGGTAGTTGGGTAAGGGGGTGGGGCATGGTGCAGGTCGGGGCACACTTTCACCAAACAGTGTCAGCTGTGTGGGCCCTTTACGAAACAAACAAACAAATATACGAAGATACAAGCAAAAGGTCGAAAACAAATCAAAGCTAAAACGTAATGAAAAATCAAAACCAAAACAAAAAACAGCAAAACAGAAAAGTCAAAGAAAACCAACGATACGAGGGAAAGAAAATAAAAATCAACGATAATGTGACGCAGCGTAATGGCAATTAAATACTTTGCCTATGTAATACGAATATATATACATATATACATTCATATATATACTTATATATTCCACACACATTCATAATATACATACTTACTTATATCAAATGTATCTATGCGCGTATATAGTATAGGAATCTCGGCTACAAAAATATACCATATGTATCTATACCTAGACATATCGCCACATATTAATATATGTACATATGTATGTATTGCTTTGTTCAATGTAGAATTCACAGCTATTTTTACACTCACACCCTCATACAAACTCACTCATTCACCAATACAAGTAGATCCCATTTGAGCTATTTTGCTCAAGCTTTTCCTCGTTTGCCAACACTTCTAGAGGAAGGCAAGGCTAAAGGCAGGCAGGCAGCATGATGTCTGAATCTTGATGTCTGTCAGTCTCCAGTTTAGCTGTTAATTCACTTACCTTTGTATATCCATGTGTGCGAACAGAGAACTCAACCGCTTTTATTAACATTAGGAAAATGTGAATCGCATATCGAATAGAATTCAGAAATAGTTAAACTGCAAACTTTCCTGTTCCTCCCCCGCCTTTTCCTCCTGCTCACGCCCCTCTCTAGCGCTCGCATTGGCAAATATTGCGCAGTTTTGATGTCGTGTGTAGACTTTGGTATTAAGGCGACTTTGGTATTAAGGCGAGTGCATAGCAATATACATATGTACTAACATACTTAACATTTTTTTTTTTTGATTTGATTTTGTGATAGCCTCTGCTAAAGCGATATACCGCGAGAGTCCTAATGACGATATGTACAGTTGTAGTGCGTATCTGTACTTCGACGATCTGACAGATGCATTCGTTTCTTTAAGATGCGTGATTTGCATTTTTCTTTTCATTATTCTGTCTACCTTAAATATGTATATTCAATATATATAAGGCTTTGATCATATTTGAAATCCGTATCAAATGTTTATTTGTTTTGACAAATATTGCACGGAAAGTGATTTTCATAGTTTTTGCATTTCTGTTAATTTCAATATGTCAGTTTTAAATTTTACCTATTTTTGGTCAATTTGCATACTAGCCCCCTGCAAAAAAGTGAATCTTTTAAAATCTTATTTTTTGTGTCCAATCAATTTATAGCATCAAAATGACTATAAAAACCTTATAGCACTTGATTTGGACCAATATTTTAGAAAATATTGCCACAATACTGAAAGCTGTTATGGTTCCTTAAATATGAGAAAGATATCATTTTTTGTTCAAAAAGCTGTTTTTGACCATTTTTTCAGTGTTTTGGCCATATTTTCTAAAATATTGGTCCAAATCAAGTGCGATAAGGGGTTTTATACTCATTTTTCTGAGAGAAATCGATTGGCCACAAAAAATTCTGACTTTAATATCTTTAATTTCTTTGACATTTTTGCAAGGAGTAAGTATGCAAAACTGCCCAAAAATGGGTCAAAAATGAAAACTGACAGTATGGAAAATATTTTGATGTAGATTCAAAATATGATCAAATCCATTGACAGAAATGCAAAAATTTTGAAAATCAGTTGATTTTTAGCCAAATTATGATGAATATGATTAAAACCTTATTCAGAAATGCAAAAATATTGAAAATCGGCTAAGATGTGGACAAGTTATGGTTTTTCAAAGATGAGAAAGATTTCATTTTTTGCTCAAAAAGCTGTTTTTTGACTATTTTTCCAGTGTTTTGGCCATATTTTCTAAAATATTGGTCCAAATCAAGTGCGGTAACGGTTTTTATACTCATTTTGATGCCAGAAATCGATTGGGCACAAAAAACTCTGACTTTAAATTTTTTCACTTTTTTGACATTTTTGCAAGGGGTTAGTATGCAAAAATGCCCAAAAATGGGTCAAAATTAAAAACTGACAGTATGGAAAATATTTTGATGTAGATTCAAAATATGATCAAAACCATTGACAGAAATGCAAAAATTTTTAAAATCAGTTGATTTTTAGCCAAATTATGGCTTCTCAAAGTTGCAAAAGTCTCAGTTTTTTGTATCAAAAACAGTTTTATTGCAATTTTTCACTTTCCTTGCAATATTTTCAAAAATGTAATAAACATTTATTACCGATTTAAAATATGATTAAAACCTTATTCCGAAATGCAAAAATATTGAAAATCGGCTAAGATGTGGACAAGTTATGGTTTCTCAAAGATGAGTAAGATATCATTTTTTGCTTAAAAAGCTGTTTTTTGACTATTTTTTCAGTGTTTTGGCCATATTTTCTAAAATAGTGGTCCAAATCAAGTGCGGTAAGGGTTTTTATACTCATTTTGATGCCAGAAATCGATTGGCCACAAAAAAATCTGACTTTAATATCTTTAATTTCTTTGACATTTTTGCAAGGAGTTAGTATGCAAATCTGCCCAAAAATGGGTCAAAATTGAATACTGACAGTATGGAAAATATTTTGATGTAGATTCAAAATATGATCAAAACCATTGACAGAAATGAAAAAATTTTGAAAATCAGTTGATTTTTAGCCAAATTATGACTTCTCAAAGTTGCAAAAGTCTCAGTTTTTTGTACCAAAAAACAGGTTTATTGCAATATTTCACTTTCCTTGCAATATTTTCAAAAATGTAATAAACATTTATTATCGATTTAAAATATGATCAGAGCCGTATCCAGAAATCCAAAAATATTGAAAATCGGTTTAGGTGTGGACAAGTTATGGTTTTTCAAAGATGAGAAAGATATCATTTTTTGCTCAAAAAGCTGTGTTTGACCATTTTTTCAGTGCTTTGGCCATATTTTCTAAAATATTGGTCCAAATCAAGTGCGATAAGGGGTTTTATACTCATTTTTCTGAGAGAAATCGATTGGCCACAAAAAATTCTGACTTTAATATCTTTAATTTCTTTGACATTTTTGCAAGGAGTTAGTATGCAAAACTGCCCAAAAATGGGTCAAAATTGAAAACTGACAGTATGGAAAATATTTTGATGTAGATTCAAAATATGATCAAAACCATTGACAGAAATGCAAAAATTTTGAAAATCAGTTGATTTTTAGCCAAATTATGGCTTCTCAAAGTTGCAAAAGTCTCAGTTTTTTGTACCAAAAAACAGGTTTATTGCAATTTTTCACTTTCCTTGCAATATTTTCAAAAATGTAATAAACATTTATTACCGATTTAAAATATGATCAAAGCCGTATCCAGAAATCCAAAAGTATTGAAAATCGGTTTAGGTGTGGACAAGTTATGGTTATTCAAAGATGAGAAAGATTTCATTTTTTGCTCAAAAAGCTGTTTTTGACCATTTTTTCAGTATTTTGGCCATATTTTCTAAAATATTGGTCCAAATCAAGTGCGGTAAGGGTTTTTATACTCATTTTGATGCCAGAAATCGATTGGCCACAAAAAATTGTAACTTTATATTTTTTCACTTTTTTGACATTTTTGCAACTGCCCAAAAATGGGTCAAAATTGAAAACTGACAGTATGGAAAATATTTTGATGTAGATTCAAAATATGATCAAAAACATTGACAGAAATGCAAAATTTTGAAAATCTGTTGATTTTTAGCCAAATTATGGCTTCTCAAAGTTGCAAAAGTCTCAGTTTTTTGTACAAAAAATCATGTTTATTGCAATTTTTCACTTTCCTTGCAATATTTTCAAAAATGTAATAAACATTTATTACTGATTTAAAATATGATTACAACCTTATTCAGAAATCCAAAAATATTGAAAATCGGTTGAGGTGTGTACAAGTTATGGTTTCTCAAGGATGAGTAAGATATCATTTTTTGCTCAAAAAGCTGTTTTTTGACTATTTTTTCCGGTTTTGGCCATATTTTCTAAAATATTGGTCCAAAACAAGTGCGGTAAGGGTTTTCATACTCATTTTGATGCCAGAAATCGATTGGCCACAAAAATTCTAACTTTAATGTCTTTCTTTTTTTTTGTCATTTTTGCAAGGGGTTAGTATGCAAATCTGCCCAAAAATGGGTCAAAATTAAAAACTGACAGTATGGAAAATATTTTGATGTAGATTCAAAATATGATCAAAACCATTGACAGAAATGCAAAAATTTTGAAAATCTGTTGATTTTTAGCCAAATTATGGCTTCTCAAAGTTGCAAAAGTCTCAGTTTTTTGTACCGAAAACAGTTTTATTGCAATTTTTCACTTTCCTTGCAATATTTTCAAAAATGTAATAAACATTTATTACCTATTTAAAATATGATCAAAGCCGTATCCAGAAATCCAAAAATATTGAAAATCGGTTTAGGTGTGGACAAGTTATGGTTTTTCAAAGATGAGAAAGATTTCATTTTTTGCTCAAAAAGCTGTTTTTGATCATTTTTTCAGTATTTTGGCCATATTTTCTAAAATATTGGTCCAAATCAAGTGCGGTAAGGGTTTTTATACTCATTTTTATGCCAGAAATCGATTGGGCACAAAAAATTGTGACTTTAAATTTTATCACTTTTTTGACTTTTTTGCAAGGGGTTAGTATGCAAAAATGCCCAAAAATGAGTTAAAATTAAAAACTGACAGTATGAAAAATATTTTGATGTAGATTCAAAATATGATCAAAACCATTGACAGAAATGCAAAAATTTTGAAAATCTGTTGATTTTTAGCCAAATTATGGCTTCTCAAAGTTGCAAAAGTCTCAGTTTTTTGTACCAAAAACAGTTTTATTGCAATTTTTCACTTTCCTTGCAATAATTTCAAAAATGTAATAAACATTTATTACCGATTTTAAATATGATCAAAGCCGTATCCAGAAATCCAAAAATATTGAAAATCGGTTTTGGTGTGGACAAGTTATGGTTTTTCAAAGATGAGAAAGATTTCATTTTTTGCTCAAAAAGCTGTTTTTGACCATTTTTTCAGTATTTTGGCCATATTTTCTAAAATATTGGTCCAAATCAAGTGCGGTAAGGGTTTTTATACTCATTTTGATGCCAGAAATCGATTGGGCACAAAAAATTGTGACTTTAAATTTTTTCACTTTTTTGACATTTTTGCAAGGGGTTAGTATGCAAAACTGCCCAAAAATGGGTCAAAATTGAAAACTGACAGTATGGAAAATATTTTGATGTAGATTCAAAATATGATCAAAACCATTGACAGAAATGCAAAATTTTGAAAATCTGTTGATTTTTAGCCAAATTATGGCTTCTCAAAGTTGCAAAAGTCTCAGTTTTTTGTACCAAAAATCAGGTTTATTGCAATTTTTCACTTTCCTTGCAATATTTTCAAAAATGTAATAAACATTTATTACTGATTTAAAATATGATTACAACCTTATTCAGAAATCCAAAAATATTGAAAATCGGTTCAGGTGTGTACAAGTTATGGTTTCTCAAAGATGAGTAAGATATCATTTTATGCTCAAAAAGCTGTTTTTTGACTATTTTTTCAGGTTTTGGCCATATTTTCTAAAATATTGGTCCAAAACAAGTGCGGTAAGTGTTTTTATACTCATTTTTATGCCAGAAATCGATTGGCCACAACAAATTGTGACTTTAAAATTTTTCACTTTTTTGAAATTTTTGCAAGGGGTTAGTATGCAAAACTGCCCAAAAATGGGTCTAAATTGAAAACTGACAGTATGGAAAATATTTTGATGTAGATTCAAAATATGATCAAATCCATTGACAGAAATGCAAAAATTTTGAAAATCTGTTGATTTTTAGCCAAATTATGGCTTCTCAAAGTTGCAAAAGTCTCAGTTTTTTGTACCGAAAACAGTTTTATTGCAATTTTTCACTTTCCTTGCAATAATTTCAAAAATGTAATAAATATTTATTACCGATTTAAAATATGATCAAAGCCGTATCCAGAAATCCAAAAATATTGAAAATCGGTTTAGGTGTGAACAAGTTATGGTTTCTCAAAGATGAGAAAGATTTCATTTTTTGCCCAAAAAGCTGTTTTTGACAATTTTTTCAGTATTTTGGCCATATTTTCTAAAATATTGGTCCAAATCAAGTGCGGTAAGGGTTTTTATACTCATTTTGATGCCAGAAATCGATTGGCCACAAAAAATTGTGACTTTAAATTTTTTCACTTTTTGACATTTTTGCAAGGGGTTAGTATGCAAAAATGCCCAAAAATGAGTCAAAATTAAAAACTGACAGTATGAAAAATATTTTGATGTAGATTCAAAATATGATCAAAACCATTGACAGAAATGCAAAAATTTTGAAAATCTGTTGATTTTTAGCCAAATTATGGCTTCTCAAAGTTGCAAAAGTCTCAGTTTTTTGTACCGAAAACAGTTTTATTGCAATTTTTCACTTTCCTTGCAATATTTTCAAAAATGTAATAAACATTTATTACCTATTTAAAATATGATCAAAGCCGTATCCAGAAATCCAAAAATATTGAAAATCGGTTCAGGTGTGGACAAGTTATGGTTTTTCAAAGATGAGAAAGATTTCATTTTTTGCTCAAAAAGCTGTTTTTGATCATTTTTTCAGTATTTTGGCCATATTCTCTAAAATATTGGTCCAAATCAAGTGCGGTAAGGGTTTTTATACTCATTTTTATGCCAGAAATCGATTGGGCACAAAAAATTGTGACTTTAAATTTTTTCACTTTTTTGACTTTTTTGCAAGGGGTTAGTATGCAAAAATGCCCAAAAATGAGTCAAGATTAAAAACTGACAGTATGAAAAATATTTTGATGTAGATTCAAAATATGATCAAAACCATTGACAGAAATGCAAAAATTTTGAAAATCTGTTGATTTTTAGCCAAATTATGGCTTCTCAAAGTTGCAAAAGTCTCAGTTTTTTGTACCAAAAACAGTTTTATTGCAATTTTTCACTTTCCTTGCAATAATTTCAAAAATGTAATAAACATTTATTACCGATTTAAAATATGATTACAACCTTATTCAGAAATCCAAAAATACTGAAAATCGGTTTAGGTGTGAACAAGTTATGGTTTCTCAAAGATGAGAAAGATTTCATTGTTTGCTCAAAAAGCTGTTTTTGACCATTTTTTCAGTATTTTGGCCATATTTTCTAAAATATTGGTCCAAATCAAGTGCGGTAAGGGTTTTTATACTCATTTTGATGCCAGAAATCGATTGGCCACAAAAAATTGTGACTTTGCAGTTTTTCACTTTTTTGGCATTTTTGCAAGGGGTTAGTATGCAAAAATGCCCAAAAATGGGTCAAAATTAAAAACTGACAGTATGGAAAATATTTTGATGTAGATTTAAAATATGATCAAAACCATTGACAGAAATGCAAAAATTTTTAAAATCAGTTGTTTTTTAGCCAAATTATGGCTTCTCAAAGTTGCAAAAGTCTCAGTTTTTTGTACCAAAAACAGGTTTATTGCAATTTTTCACTTTCCTTGCAATATTTTCAAAAATGTAATAAACATTTATTACCGATTTTAAATATGATCAAAGCCGTATCCAGAAATCCAAAAATATTGAAAATCGGTTTTGGTGTGGACAAGTTATGGTTTTTCAAAGATGAGAAAGATTTCATTTTTTGCTCAAAAAGCTGTTTTTGACCATTTTTTCAGTATTTTGGCCATATTTTCTAAAATATTGGTCCAAATCAAGTGCGGTAAGGGTTTTTATACTCATTTTGATGCCAGAAATCGATTGGGCACAAAAAATTGTGACTTTAAATTTTTTCACTTTTTTGACTTTTTTGCAAGGGGTTAGTATGCAAATCTGCCTAAAAATGGGTCAAAATTGAATACTGACAGTATGGAAAATATTTTGATGTAGATTCAAAATATGATCAAAACCATTGACAGAAATGAAAAAATTTTGAAAATCAGTTGATTTTTAGCCAAATTATGGCTTCTCAAAGTTGCAAAAGTCTCAGTTTTTTGTACCAAAAAACAGGTTTATTGCAATATTTCACTTTCCTTGCAATATTTTCAAAAATGTAATAAACATTTATTACCGATTTAAAATATGATCAAAGCCGTATCCAGAAATCCAAAAATATTGAAAATCGGTTTAGGTGTGGACAAGTTATGGTTTTTCAAAGATGAGAAAGATATCATTTTTTGCTCAAAAAGCTGTGTTTGACCATTTTTTCAGTGTTTTGGCCATATTTTCTAAAATATTGGTCCAAATCAAGAGCGATAAGGGGTTTTATACTCATTTTTCTGAGAGAAATCGATTGGCCACAAAAAATTCTGACTTTTATATCTTTAATTTCTTTGACATTTTTGCAAGGAGTTAGTATGCAAAACTGCCCAAAAATGGGTCAAAATTGAATACTGACAGTATGGAAAATATTTTGATGTAGATTCAAAATATGATCAAAACCATTGACAGAAATGCAAAAATTTTGAAAATCAGTTGATTTTTATCCAAATTATGGCTTCTCAAAGTTGCAAAAGTCTCAGTTTTTTGTACCAAAAAACAGGTTTATTGCAATTTTTCACTTTCCTTGCAATATTTTCAAAAATGTAATAAACATTTATTACCGATTTAAAATATGATCAAAGCCGTATCCAGAAATCCAAAAATATTGAAAATCGGTTTAGGTGTGGACAAGTTATGGGTTTTCAAAGATGAGAAAGATTTCATTTTTTGCTCAAAAAGCTGTTTTTGACCATTTTTTCAGTATTTTGGCCATATTTTCTAAAATATTGGTCCAAAACAAGTGCGGTAAGGGTTTTTATACTCATTTTTATGCCAGAAATCGATTGGCCACAACAAATTGTGACTTTAAAATTTTTCACTTTTTTGAAATTTTTGCTAGGGGTTAGTATGCAAAACTGCCCAAAAATGGGTCTAAATTGAAAACTGACAGTATGGAAAATATTTTGATGTAGATTCAAAATATGATCAAATCCATTGACAGAAATGCAAAATTTTTGAAAATCTGTTGATTTTTAGCCAAATTATGGCTTCTCAAAGTTGCAAAAGTCTCAGTTTTTTGTACCGAAAACAGTTTTATTGCAATTTTTCACTTTCCTTGCAATAATTTCAAAAATGTAATAAACATTTATTACCGATTTAAAATATGATCAAAGCCGTATCCAGAAATCCAAAAATATTGAAAATCGGTTTAGGTGTGAACAAGTTATGGTTTCTCAAAGATGAGAAAGATTTCATTTTTTGCTCAAAAAGCTGTTTTTGACAATTTTTTCAGTATTTTGGCCATATTTTCTAAAATATTGGTCCAAATCAAGTGCGGTAAGGGTTTTTATACTCATTTTGATGCCAGAAATCGATTGGCCACAAAAAATTCTGACTTTAAATTTTTTCACTTTTTTGACATTTTTTTATGCAAATCTGCCCAAAAATGGGTCAAAATTAAAAACTGACAGTATGGAAAATATTTTGATGTAGATTCAAAATATGATCAAATCCATTGACAGAAATGCAAAAATTTTGAAAATCTGTTGATTTTTAGCCAAATTATGGCTTCTCAAAGTTGCAAAAGTCTCAGTTTTTTGTACCGAAAACAGTTTTATTGCAATTTTTCACTTTCCTTGCAATAATTTCAAAAATGTAATAAATATTTATTACCGATTTAAAATATGATTACAACCTTATTCAGAAATCCAAAAATATTGAAAATCGGTTTAGGTGTGAACAAGTTATGGTTTCTCAAAGATGAGAAAGATTTCATTTTTTGCTCAAAAAGCTGTTTTTGACAATTTTTTCAGTATTTTGGCCATATTTTCTAAAATATTGGTCCAAATCAAGTGCGGTAAGGGTTTTTATACTCATTTTGATGCCAGAAATCGATTGGCCACAAAAAATTCTGACTTTAAATTTTTTCACTTTTTTGACATTTTTGCAAGGGGTTAGTATGCAAAAATGCCCAAAAATGTGTCAAAATTGAAATCTGACAATATGGAAAATATTTTGATGTAGATTCAAAATATGATCAAATCCATTGACAGAAATGCAAAAATTTTGAAAATCAGTTGATTTTTAGCCAAATTATGGCTTCTCAAAGTTGCAAAAGTCTCAGTTTTTTGTACCAAAAAACAGGTTTATTGCAATTTTTCACTTTCCTTGCAATATTTTCAAAAATGTAATAAACATTTATTACCGATTTAAAATATGATCAAAGCCGTATCCAGAAATCCAAAAGTATTGAAAATCGGTTTAGGTGTGGACAAGTTATGGTTATTCAAAGATGAGAAAGATTTCATTTTTTGCTCAAAAAGCTGTTTTTGACCATTTTTTCAGTATTTTGGCCATATTTTCTAAAATATTGGTCCAAATCAAGTGCGGTAAGGGTTTTTATACTCATTTTGATGCCAGAAATCGATTGGCCACAAAAATTCTGACTTTAAATTTTTTCACTTTTTTGACATTTTTGCAAGGGGTTAGTATGCAAAAATGCCAAAAAATGGGTCAAAATTGAAAACTGACAGTATGGAAAATATTTTGATGTAGATTCAAAATATGATCAAATCCATTGACAGAAATGCAAAAATTTTTAAAATCAGATGTTTTTTAGCCAAATTATGGCTTCTCAAAGTTGCAAAAGTCTCAGTTTTTTGTACCAAAAAACAGGTTTATTGCAATTTTTCACTTTCCTTGCAATATTTTCAAAAATGTAATAAACATTTATTACCGATTTTAAATATGATCAAAGCCGTATCCAGAAATCCAAAAATATTGAAAATCGGTTTAGGTGTGAATAAGATATGGTTTCTCAAAGATGAGAAAGATTTCATTTTTTGCTCAAAAAGCTGTTTTTGACCATTTTTTCAGTATTTTGGCCATATTTTCTAAAATATTGGTCCAAATCAAGTGCGGTAACGGTTTTTATACTCATTTTGATGCCAGAAATCGATTGGCCACAAAAAATTCTGACTTTAAATTTTTTCACTTTTTTGACATTTTTGCAAAAATGCCCAAAAATGGGTCAAAATTAAAAACTGACAGTATGGAAAATATTTTGATGTAGATTCAAAATATGATCAAATCCATTGACAGAAATGCAAAAATTTTGAAAATCTGTTGATTTTTAGCCAAATTATGGCTTCTCAAAGTTGCAAAAGTCTCAGTTTTTTGTACCAAAAACAGTTTTATTGCAATTTTTCACTTTCCTTGCAATAATTTCAAAAATGTAATAAACATTAATTACCGATTTAAAATATGATTACAACCTTATTCAGAAATCCAAAAATATTGAAAATCGGTTTAGGTGTGGACAAGTTATGGTTTTTCAAAGATGAGAAAGATTTCATTTTTTGCTCAAAAAGCTGTTTTTGACCATTTTTTCAGTATTTTGGCCATATTTTCTAAAATATTGGTCCAAATCAAGTGCGGTAAGGGTTTTTATACTCATTTTGATGCCAGAAATCGATTGGCCACAAAAAATTGTGACTTTAAATTTTTTCACTTTTTTGAAATTTTTGCAAGGGGTTAGTATGCAAAAATGCCCAAAAATGGGTCAAAATTGAAGACTGACAGTATGGAAAATATTTTGATGTAGATTCAAAATATGATCAAATCCATTGACAGAAATGCAAAATTTTTGAAAATCTGTTGATTTTTAGCCAAATTATGGCTTCTCAAAGTTGCAAAAGTCTCAGTTTTTTGTACCGAAAACAGTTTTATTGCAATTTTTCACTTTCCTTGCAATAATTTCAAAAATGTAATAAATATTTATTACCGATTTAAAATATGATTACAACCTTATTCAGAAATCCAAAAGTATTGAAAATCGGTTTAGGTGTGAACAAGTTATGGTTTCTCAAAGATGAGAAAGATTTCATTTTTTGCTCAAAAAGCTGTTTTTGACAATTTTTTCAGTATTTTGGCCATATTTTCTAAAATATTGGTCCAAATCAAGTGCGGTAAGGAATTTTATACTCATTTTGATGTCAGAAATCGATTGGCCACAAAAAAATTGTGACTTTACAGTTTTTCACTTTTTTGGCATTTTTGCAAGGGGTTAGTATGCAAAAATGCCCAAAAATGGGTCAAAATTGAAATCTGACAGTATGGAAAATATTTTGATGTAGATTCAAAATATTATCAAAACCATTGACAGAAATGCAAAAATTTTGATAATCAGTTGATTTTTAGCCAAATTATGGCTTCTCAAAGTTGCAAAAGTCTCAGTTTATTGTACCAAAAAACTGTTTTATTGCAATTTTTCACTTTCCTTGCAATATTTTCAAAAATGTAATAAACATTTATTACCGATTTAAAATATGATCAAAGCCGTATTCAGAAATCCAAAAGTATTGAAAATCGGTTTAGGTGTGAACAAGTTATGGTTTCTCAAAGATGAGAAAGATTTCATTGTTTGCTCAAAAAGCTGTTTTTTGACTATTTTTTCAGTGTTTTGACCATATTTTCTAAAATATTGGTCCAAAACAAGTGCGGTAAGAGTTTTTATACTCATTTTGATACCAGAAATCGATTGGCCACAAAAAATTCTGACTTTAAATTTTTTCACTTTTTTGACATTTTTGCAAGGGGTTAGTATGCAAAAATGCCCAAAAATGGGTCAAAATTGAAAACTGACAGTATGGAAAATATTTTGATGTAGATTCAAAATATGATCAAATCCATTGACAGAAATGCAAAAATTTTTAAAATCAGTTGTTTTTTAGCCAATTTATGGCTTCTCAAAGTTGCAAAAGTCTCAGTTTTTTGTACCAAAAAACAGGTTTATTGCAATTTTTCACTTTCCTTGCAATATTTTCAAAAATGTAATAAACATTTATTACCGATTTTAAATATGATCAAAGCCGTATCCAGAAATCCAAAAATATTGAAAATCGGTTTAGGTGTGAACAAGATATGGTTTCTCAAAGATGAGAAAGATTTCATTTTTTGCTCAAAAAGCTGTTTTTGACCATTTTTTCAGTATTTTGGCCATATTTTCTAAAATATTGGTCCAAATCAAGTGCGGTAAGGGTTTTTATACTAATTTTGATGCCAGAAATCGATTGGCCACAAAAAATTCTGACTTTAAATTTTTTCACTTTTTTGGCATTTTTGCAAGGGATTAGTATGCAAAAATGCCCAAAAATGGGTCAAAATTGAAAACTGACAGTATGGAAAATATTTTGATGTAGATTCAAAATATGATCAAATCCATTGACAGAAATGCAAAATTTTTGAAAATCTGTTGATTTTTAGCCAAATTATGGCTTCTCAAAGTTGCAAAAGTCTCAGTTTTTTGTACCGAAAACAGTTTTATTGCAATTTTTCACTTTCCTTGCAATAATTTCAAAAATGTAATAAACATTTATTACCGATTTAAAATATGATCAAAGCCGTATCCAGAAATCCAAAAATATTGAAAATCGGTTTAGGTGTGGACAAGTTATGGTTTTTCAAAGATGAGAAAGATTTCATTTTTTGCTCAAAAAGCTGTTTTTGACCATTTTTTCAGTATTTTGGCCATATTTTCTAAAATATTGGTCCAAATCAAGTGCGGTAAGGGTTTTCATACTCATTTTGATGCCAGAAATCGATTGGCCACAAAAAATTGTGACTTTAAATTTTTTCACTTTTTTGACTTTTTTGCAAGGGGTTAGTATGCAAAAATGCCCAAAAATGGGTCAAAATTAAAAACTGACAGTATTGAAAATATTTTGATGTAGATTCATTTATTACCGATTTAAAATATGATCAAAGCCGTATCCAGAAATCCAAAAATATTGAAAATCGGTTTAGGTGTGGACAAGTTATGGTTTTTCAAAGATGAGAAAGATTTCATTTTTTGCTCAAAAAGCGGTTTTTGACCATTTTTTCAGTATTTTGGCCATATTTTCTAAAATATTGGTCCAAATCAAGTGCGGTAAGGGTTTTCATACTCATTTTGATGCCAGAAATCGATTGGCCACAAAAAATTGTGACTTTAAATTTTTTCACTTTTTTGACTTTTTTGCAAGGGGTTAGTATGCAAAAATGCCCAAAAATGGGTCAAAATTAAAAACTGACAGTATTGAAAATATTTTGATGTAGATTCAAAATATGATCAAATCCATTGACAGAAATGCAAAAATTTTGAAAATCTGTTGATTTTTAGCCAAATTATGGCTTCTCAAAGTTGCAAAAGTCTCAGTTTTTTGTACCGAAAACAGTTTTATTGCAATTTTTCACTTTCCTTGCAATAATTTCAAAAATGTAATAAATATTTATTACCGATTTAAAATATGATTACAACCTTATTCAGAAATCCAAAAATATTGAAAATCGGTTTAGGTGTGAACAAGTTATGGTTTCTCAAAGATGAGAAAGATTTCATTTTTTGCTCAAAAAGCTGTTTTTGACAATTTTTTCAGTATTTTGGCCATATTTTCTAAAATATTGGTCCAAATCAAGTGCGGTAAGGAATTTTATACTCATTTTGATGCCAGAAATCGATTGGCCACAAAAAATTGTGACTTTACAGTTTTTCACTTTTTTGGCATTTTTGCAAGGGGTTAGTATGCAAAAATGCCCAAAAATGGGTCAAAATTGAAATCTAACAGTATGGAAAATATTTTGATGTAGATTCAAAATATGATCAAATCCATTGACAGAAATGCAAAATTTTGAAAATCTGTTGATTTTTAGCCAAATTATGGCTTCTCAAAGTTGCAAAAGTCTCAGTTTTTTGTACCAAAAAACAGGTTTATTGCAATTTTTCACTTTCCTTGCAATATTTTCAAAAATGTAATAAACATTTATTACCGATTTAAAATATGATCAAAGCCGTATCCAGAAATCCAAAAATATTGAAAATCGGTTTAGGTGTGAACAAGTTATGGTTTCTCAAAGATGAGAAAGATTTCATTTTTTGCTCAAAAAGCTGTTTTTGACCATTTTTTCAGTATTTTGGCCATATTTTCTAAAATATTGGTCCAAATCAAGTGCGGTAAGGGTTTTTATACTCATTTTGATGCCAGAAATCGATTGGCCACAAAAAATTGTGACTTTACAGTTTTTCACTTTTTTGGCATTTTTGCAAGGGGTTAGTATGCAAAAATGCCCAAAAATGGGTCAAAATTGAAAACTGACAGTATGGAAAATATTTTGATGTAGATTCAAAATATGATCAAATCCATTGACAGAAATGCAAAAATTTTGAAAATCTGTTGATTTTTAGCCAAATTATGGCTTCTCAAAGTTGCAAAAGTCTCAGTTTTTTGTACCAAAAATCAGGTTAATTGCAATTTTTCACTTTCCTTGCAATATTTTCAAAAATGTAATAAACATTTATTACCGATTTAAAATATGATCAAAGCCGTATCCAGAAATCCAAAAATATTGAAAATCGGTTTAGGTGTGGACAAGTTATGGTTTTTCAAAGATGAGAAAGATTTCATTTTTTGCTCAAAAAGTTGTTTTTGACCATTTTTTCAGTATTTTGGCCATATTTTCTAAAATATTGGTCCAAATCAAGTGCGGTAAGGGTTTTTATACTCATTTTGATGCCAGAAATCGATTGGCCACAAAAAATTCTGACTTTAAATTTTTTCACTTTTTTGACATTTTTGCAAGAGGTTAGTATGCAAAAATGCCCAAAAATGGGTCAAAATTGAAGACTGACAGTATGGAAAATATTTTGATGTAGATTCAAAATATGATCAAATCCATTGACAGAAATGCAAAAATTTTGAAAATCTGTTGATTTTTAGCCAAATTATGGCTTCTCAAAGTTGCAAAAGTCTCAGTTTTTTGTACCGAAAACAGTTTTATTGCAATTTTTCACTTTCCTTGCAATAATTTCAAAAATGTAATAAACATTTATTACCGATTTAAAATATGATCAAAGCCGTATCCAGAAATCCAAAAATATTGAAAATCGGTTTAGGTGTGAACAAGTTATGGTTTCTCAAAGATGAGAAAGATTTCATTTTTTGCTCAAAAAGCTGTTTTTGACCATTTTTTCAGTATTTTGGCCATTTTTTCTAAAATATTGGTCCAAATCAAGTGCGGTAAGGGTTTTTATACTCATTTTGATGCCAGAAATCGATTGGCCACAAAAAATTGTGACTTTACAGTTTTTCACTTTTTTGGCATTTTTGCAAGGGGTTAGTATGCAAAAATGCCCAAAAATGGGTCAAAATTGAAAACTGACAGTATGGAAAATATTTTGATGTAGATTCAAAATATGATCAAAACCATTGACAGAAATGCATAAATTTTGAAAATCTGTTGATTTTTAGCCAAATTATGGCTTCTCAAAGTTGCAAAAGTCTCAGTTTTTTGTACCAAAAATAGTTTTATTGCAATTTTTCACTTTCCTTGCAATAATTTCAAAAATGTAATAAACATTTATTACCGATTTAAAATATGATCAAAGCCGTATCCAGAAATCCAAAAATATTGAAAATCGGTTTAGGTGTGGACAAGTTATGGTTTTTCAAAGATGAGAAAGATTTCATTGTTTGCTCAAAAAGCTGTTTTTGACCATTTTTTCAGTATTTTGGCCATATTTTCTAAAATATTGGTCCAAATCAAGTGCGGTAAGGGTTTTCATACTCATTTTGATGCCAGAAATCGATTGGCCACAAAAAATTCTGACTTTAAATTTTTTCACTTTTTTGACATTTTTGCAAGGGGTTAGTATGCAAAAATGCCCAAAAATGGGTCAAAATTAAAAACTGACAGTATGGAAAATATTTTGATGTAGATTCAAAATATGATCAAATCCATTGACAGAAATGCAAAATTTTTGAAAATCTGTTGATTTTTAGCCAAATTATGGCTTCTCAAAGTTGCAAAAGTCTCAGTTTTTTGTACCAAAAATCAGGTTTATTGCAATTTTTCACTTTCCTTGCAATAATTTGAAAAATGTAATAAACATTTATTACCGATTTAAAATATGATCAAAGCCGTATCCAGAAATCCAAAAATATTGAAAATCGGTTTAGGTGTGGACAAGTTATGGTTTTTCAAAGATGAGAAAGATTTCATTTTTTGCTCAAAAAGCGGTTTTTGACCATTTTTTCAGTATTTTGGCCATATTTTCTGTAATTTTGGTCCAAATCAAGTGCGGTAAGAGTTTTTATACTCATTTTTCTGCCAGAAATCGATTGGCCACAAAAAATTCTGACTTTAATATCTTTAATTTCTTTGACATTTTTGCAAGGGGTTAGTATGCTAAAATGCCCAAAAATGGGTTAAAATTGAAAACTGACAGTATGGAAAATATTTTGATGTAGATTCAAAGTATGATCAAAACCATTGACAGAAATGCAAAAATTTTGAAAATCAGTTGATTTTTAGCCAAACTATGGCTTCTCAATGTTGCAAAAGTCTCAATTTTTTATTCCAAATGAAAGGTTTATTGCAATTTTTCACTTTTGAACAAATAATTTTTAAAACATGTAATAAACTTTTGATACCGATTTAAAATATGATCAAAGCCTTATCCAGAAATCCAAAAATATTGAAAATCGGGTAAGTTGTGGTGACAAGGTCAACAAATACACTGAAAGAAATAAAAAGATCAAATAAACAATATTTTGTTTGCGTCAGCGGCATTTCTTCCCACAAATTCTAAACTTTGTGCTTCGAAACACAGTTCTAAGATCCGTCTTGCAGTGCATTATGTCGACCCGTTACAGGTTGTCGAAAGAACTTTGCGAAGCTCAAGCAGCAGCAGAAGTGTGCTCTGTACGAGGCGTCCGCCCTGGACGACGTACAAAACGCTATGATCTCAGTGTATGTACGCACATTGTTAGATCGAACTAATCGAAAGCTGCTCGCGTGGGCAGATCGGGGTATGTCGCATCGAGGTAAAGGTGGGTGCCAGCTGTTGCCAGATATGTACATATCTGCAGCACCATTGCGTTTACTGATTCCCATCCAAGCGGTGGGTGCTAAGCGCCAGAACAGGCCCAATAAGAGTCAGCCTCGTCCATGTATGAGTAGGTGGGGTTGGGTTGGGTTTATTTCTGCTATATTGTTGTGGTGGGTGATGTGTGGTTGAAAGCTCTGGAGATCTGATATCCCGTCGGGGCATATAGTTGTTTGAGCTGCATGAGGCGGACTCAGTGGGGAGTGAGTTTAGCGCCTACGCAGCTGATATTTATAATGCCAAAAAGAATAGGTTTCCATGTTGTCCATGATTTTTTTTTTCTTCATCTTTAATTTTTTTTAATATTTTTTTTTTTTTTTTTTTTTTTGTAAAATGCTAGACAGAAACCGGAGTTGTGCAGTCCTTACATTAGAAAATATTCAATTAAGTTCCGACTGTGATGGGTTCTCTACTCTAAATGATTTGAATGAACATCATATATTATGAATATCTTCCATCTAATTGTAAACTGCAAGAATTTGTTCAAGAATCAAATATGTAATTTTCAATTGCATTTTGTTTAAGCTTTTAGTCCTCATTAATATTGCAATTTATCAATCTGAATGTTAGTCCATGCTTTATTTGGGTTTTTTTCTGGGGATTGGGCGTTGACATCATCTTGCCCATCTGCCAAGCCAATATGTCTAAAAATTGAGAACTGCAGCCCACGCTAGTGGGTCCAGCGCCAAGTCTTGGCTAGATCATCTATTTAACAGAACATTTTTCATGGGCTCCGACAGCTTGAAAGATATGCCACTACTAAATGGCTCAAGGTTTATTTTCAGTTTTACTTACATATATACATATATGTTTGGTGCTTTCGTTTGCATTTATGTATCTGGGCAGCGACGCCTCTGCAACTAGAACTGTAAGTGCGACTGCAAGCAAAACAGTTGGTTGGGTTGCATTATTAAAATATTCATTGAAAGCGGAGCCAGCAGGGTCAGCCAATGGGAGGAGGAACCAAACTAGACCACAAGTCTGCCAGCGCCCTCCAACACCCACCGCCTGCAACATTACCTCCTACTGTGAACTCCTACTCCTCCAGCGCTGTGGCAAGTTTAATTTATATTGTGCGGCAAACATTGACGTAGGACCTTCAACAGAGGAAAGGAGAGAATGAGAACGACAACGACATCGTCCATGGAAATCGTCAGTAGACAGCTGTGTCTGCGCCAAAAGTGGCCATAACATTACAAATAGACAGAAAGCCAGAAAGTCGGAAATGCGGAGAGAGAGCAAACTGGGGATTTCGCATAGTGCCACAGATGGTGGACATTGATAACGCGCAACATGCAGCGTGGGTTATTCGCCTGACAGTTAATGTTATCCAATTGACATCTGCTTTCGCTCGACACATTGGCAATCCCCTTTCTGTCCCCACTTACTTTGAAGCTGTGCCCCCTCTGAAGATTCATGGTGCCTGCTGCGCATACCATGGCCAGAAATCGAGTGTGCCCTTAGGATATCTCAATTTGTGGCATATGAGAGTCCACAATAATTGTAGCTATTCATTTATGGATTTCTTGGAAATCTTGGAATCCAGTTACAGATTAATTCCGGTTTGTGGCCAGACTAGTTAGTTCCGAACAAATAAGACACTCGTCTGATATGAGAAATACTACTAATATTCCTTCCAATTTGTTGACATTTGTTTAGCAAATATTTTTCAATTTTTTGTGCTTCCGCTTTTTGAGGACGGGTTGCCTTATCTCTGTTTTAATAGCCCTGAGATGTATGTAGTTGTTGCTGGCAGAGTCAATACCCTAGACATTTGCTTAAATGTTGTACGTGCCACTTGACAAACTTATTTACAGCTCTTTGAATTATCCATTTCTCTTTTAAAGCTGGACAACGACGTGTCTTGGGGTTATGCAAAAGATCGCAAACGCATTATTTAGTGGGCATTGTCATGTGGTTCATCTTAGACTTGTTCGGAGGGGCATTTCGAATAAGCAATTCCGTGCAAAAAATAAGGAAAATTATATAAAATAGTGACATAATGCGCATGTACTCTTTGTGGCACAGAATTTACAGGGTGTAAATAACGAAAATGATGCAGCTTCCAACATAGGCGCAATTTTAGTTGATTTACAAGTATGAATGTAAATAGTCTTACATATCTAATATATATATGTATATATATTATATATATATATTTTGTATATAAATTATATACATATATATTAGATATGTACGACTACATTCATTCTATACATTCATACTTGTAATTTACATATATGTAAATATATATATATCGTATCGCTTGGAATTCTAAGGCTTTCAGTTGACGTCGCCTTGTGTGTCACTTGAATGCGGTTGCAAACGAATCGCGGTTGATATTTTTAGGCCTCGATTGCAGTTCCATTTGGTTGTCAACCTCTACCAAAGACTCAACTACACTCACCCTTCCTCCCACTACCCAACTACCAGTGATAGTGATTCATCATCATCGGCTTGTTGAATTTCGGTTTCTGAGGTTATACCGAGGGATGCATTAAACATGTATCTCTTCCGTATCGATCATCTTTTGTTGTCTGCTGCCAGCAGTCTCTTGTCGCCTCAATTGCCGTTGATAATCAGACGAAAACAAAAGCGAATGCACTTTACGATCTTCCCTTTTGTTTCCCAATTAACCAAAATAACTTTTGCCATCTGTTGTCTGCTGTCTGTGTGTCTTCATTTACTACTTTATCTCTGTGTCTATGGCTAAGCACGTGACCGTGGCGCCTCTGTAATCAAGGCGACATCAGTTGGAAGGGCGTGACCAATCTTCAGGGTAAATCCATTGGGTTCCACGAATTGCGTATCAATCCCGGCAAGCTTCTCATGAGACGCCCCTTGACATCCACTTATCACTAGTGCACAAATAATCATATGAATATATACATATGTACATATATGTACATATAATATTTGTCAATGCAAAATAAATTACTGAAACGCATTTCGCCTGTTTCCCATTCCACAATATTTGCACTCTGAAGGCAGTTGATATTTAGTCTTTGAGTTGAGATCGTCACAGTTCACAGTGTTTGTTCGTTGGGTCTCCCAGTCGAGTGTGATCCGTGATCTACAAAGCAGCAGGGTTAAAAGCTAGAAAAAGGCAAAGCTCAACAACTTAGTCGACAAATAACAAATAACTTATCTGTAAGTTTCAACATCGCATAAAAAGCATTTGCACAACCTTGAAGCTCCTTCAAAGAGCCCAGCAAACAAGCTTCGAGTTCTCCAAATCCAATCAAGTCAAATCAAAGCAACTATCGAATATCCATTGTTCAAAGATGACAATTGATTTTTATAAAGAAAAAAAACCCTACCAATATAGTATAAAAATATTCGAAGCATGCGCCACAATTAAAAATACGACGCACAATTTAAAAATCATCAAATTTCGCAAGAGTTGAATTAAATAATAAACATGTTATACAATTTGTTTAGATTTCTTTTAGAATTATTAAGGCTTAAGTTCAAATTGGTCAAGACAAACAAAAGCAAGTTGTGTAGAGTTATTATGAAATATCTAGTGGAGTTCCCAAGTTTTTAAACGAAGCGAGACTGGAATTAGCCTCAAATTTCAAGTTAATAGCAAATGAACTCTTAGGGGAAGGGCAGTGGAGCATGAACATTCAATACTTTACGAGTATATTTTAAACTTTAAAATCTAGAGTTTTGAACTTCCTAATTGGTTTTCTTTGCCCAAAATAAGGAAGTTCTCTGTTGTGTTAAAGTTCAATGAATGGGGGGAAAAGAAAGAGAGAGGAAGAAGTACATATACATATATATTTTGCTATTCTTAACTTAAAATTGACTAATTGGACTTTCTTAGTCGCGTCGTTATCAGTTGTTGTTTGACGACTACCTCTCGCTCTTTCCTTGGCCCCTTGCCGTCCCGCTCTCTCTTGAACAAGCAGTGTTGCTCAATGAGTCACAGATATTTCGTAGAAGTAAATTAAATGTTTTTTTTTTGTTGTTCTTTTCATACTTTTGCTGCTAAACATTTAAAAGTAAACACTTCTCTCTCTCTCTCTATTCTTTCCTTGTCTTTCAATTCTACTCGGGTTAGGCATACACTCATGTATTCTGCTATGTATTATTACTTGCTGTAATTGTTTTTTTTTTTATAATAATGTTAACTGTTGACGAGCTCCGTCGGGTTCTTCTTCTTCTTTATGATGTTGCTGTTGTGGTTGCCTTGCGGTTGCCTTTGCAAAATTGTTTGACTAAGGTTGACGACGCTGTCTGCGGCGAGTGTCGAAGTTAAACGTCAGGTGGTAGGTCTTATTTTTGCAGTCGACGTTTTTCTGGCTATACCCTGTAAATGTTGAATACACACAGTAGGGTATAACCTCTTAACCTAATGAGAACAGATACAAACGTATCTCTCTCTTTGCATTACAAATGCATTTATCGTGCTGTATATGTATCTGCATCTGTACATAAGTATCTCTATCTGTATCTGAAGCTTTGTCTGTATGTGTTGGCTGTGCATAATAGTTTGCTAAATTTGTTGCTGCCGCTTTTAGTTGTTGCTATTTTGCCGCAACCAGACGACGACTTTTGTTTTTTGATATTGTGTTTGTTTTGTTTGCGTCTATTTTCCGCTGAGTGCGCAAAATGCGCAAAAAACAAGTTTTGCACATTGTGGCAAACTGAGAGTGCTTTATCTGTGTATGTCTATCTATGTGAGTGAGCATCTGTATGTGTGTGTGTGTGTGTGTGTGTGTATACATATGTATGTGTGTTGGCATTGTATTTGTTTTAATTTAGTATCCACTTGTGCCTAGCACGAAAGATGTGGCGTTGATTTGGAAACCCCAACAGCTGTTTGACGCTTTTGCTTTTCGAATTTCGCATTTAAGCTTAACTTTTTTTTAACTCGACGGATTTTCCACAACAGCCTGACTCGATATAGATGTGTGAGCGCTGTGTGTGTGTATGTGTGTGCATTTAACCACAACATATTGAGCTGTTGAGTAGCAGCATTGGCTCCATTGCAACCAGACCTGAGTCTGGCTCGGATTCTAAGTCGGATTCTGACTGGTTCAACAGATGACACACATTTCGTGCCATAAACTTGTCCTCTTTTCCCTCACTCTCCCACTGTCTCCATCTCTGTCTCTGGAACCCATCCCATCTCGGGCTGTCTCTCAATTAGCGTAGTACATAGTACAATTGCTAGACGAGTGTCAGTGCGAGTCTACTTGAGGCACCTCTAGGTCGAGCCACCTCAGTCCTCCTGCCGCATGCCGCTTGCCGCTGGCCTCTCCTCACAACATGCCACTCATCACTCTGCATCTCTTTGGCCTTTCAATTAGCACATTAAAATGCTCTGAAAGGTGCATTTTTCGTTTGTGGTCGTCGTCGTCTTCGTCTTTGGCATTTTCCAAGCCACTGTCTCTGTCTCTTTCTCTGCCTCTTGTCTCTGGCTGCGTCTCAAATGTTTGGCATAAGCGGTGACAGTGGGAGGGCGTGGTCTGTGTGTGGTTGTATGTGTCTATGCTGACTGTGTGGCGGGGCAACTTTCACTTTTTCCACTGTGGTTTCAAAAATAACTGTGGCCACAACGGGCAACACTTAGTTGGAGCAAACGAACTATGTGGGCGTGCACCAATGACATTAAAGTCTCATTTTGACCTAGGTGTTCCAGTTTGCGGCATTATCCTAACTTCTAAGAGTCATAACTCCCACAAAAATCATTCGATTTTATAAATTTCTTAACTCAAGTTAGTGTACATATTAAAACTACTGAGAGATCTCTCTGCTAACTAATGATTTCAACTTATTTCTCAATTAATTCGACACATCCCCGATTTCCCCCAGAGTTTTCCCAAATCAATAGACAGCAACAGCTGCAGTGCAGCGGAAATTGAAACGTGACTGCATTTCCCAAACCACTTAAAGCTGTCGCTAATTGAGCCAGGAGACGTCGACATCACGAAGCAGTCGAGGGTTTTTCCAGCAAAGGCAGAGTGCAATCAGTTATGTTAAATCAGTTAAATCAGTTTTGTCCACAGGGAGCAGCAAACAAAGGGTCACGGCAGGGAGAGAGGGAGATGAACTGGCTCTTTGTCATTGACACACAGTTCGCAGAGGCAAAGAGGGAAGCAAATTGGAATTGGAATTGAAAGTGGAATCTAGCTGCAAATTGCACTCAACTGGCTAGAAACATAGATGCAGCCATGTGGTGTTTTTTTTTTTTTTATCGAGAGTTGAAGCTTGCCAAGAAGTTCCATCAAGTGGCATAGATACATACAGATAGAGATACTCTTGGCTTGTGATCTGCATTGACGGTGTCACTGTCACCAGTGTCAAATGGAGTAGAATTATGCGAACAAAAAGTTGATGATCGAAGTTCTCGGCTCTCGTTTTCAGTCCGTCCCATTCCCCTACTATGCCCCCACGGCACTCCACCCACCAGCTCCCCTTATCTCAACTCAACTCATCTCGTCGCGTCTCGTTTAGCATAACGAATTGACGCTCTGAGCCACTGAAGCGTTCATGTGAAACGTCCAGTTTCTTCGTACATATAGATATGTACATATGTACATATGTATGTGTGTATGTATCTAAATATGGTTGTATGCATATGGCAACTGCTGTTTGCTGTGCTCGTTTCGTTGGGAAATTCGTGAAAAACAGAAATCAGCTTCTAGAGACGACGACGGTGATGATGAAGTTGAGGCAAATTTGTGCTGTTGCCAGTTTTCGCTTTGAGTTTCATTTATGGGTTTCGTTTTTCGTATTTTCATGCTTCTTCCACTTGGCCTGCTTGGGCTGCTCTAATTGCACTTCTAGCACAAAAACCGGCACCTTCTCCAAACCATAGCCACCGCCTCCTCCAAGGCCGGTAATTAATTTGTGCAATTATCTGAAATTGAATGCCCATTTAGCGGGTCACTATGACCCCATTGAACTGGCAGCTGTGGGACTGGGAGGGACGTAAGCTTCAAGAGCTTCGTCTGCTTCAAGTGGGTGTTAATGTGTGCATAGCACCTGTTGGCTGCCACCACTTGCAACTGCTTGCTAACTATGCTCTCTTTTTGTCTTGCAGACGTGGCCTGACGCCTCCTCATCGAGTGAAATCCATTTCGATGGCCACTTTCACACAGGAAGAGATCGACTTTCTGAAGGCGCACGGCAACGAGCTGTGTGCCAAGACCTGGCTGGGTCTTTGGGATCCCAAGCGGGCCACTCCTCAGCAGGATCAGCGCGAGCTCATGATCGATAAGTATGAACGCAAACGCTACTACCTAGAGCCAGCTAGTCCACTCAAGTCGCTGGCCAATGCCGTCAATCTGAAGTCAACCACTAGCAATGGTAACATGCACAATGGATATGCCAGTATTCACCTGACTCCGCCTGCCGCTCAGCGGACAGCGGCCAGTGGTCTGTCCAAGAACTCATCCACAACTGCGATAAGTCGGCCTCATCATCATCATCATCATCAGAATCAAAATCAGAATCAGCAGCAGCAGAATGGTAACAATGATAACTTTAGCACTCTAGGTGGCCTTGGCCTGGGTCTGGGCCTGACCACCTTGAACAGCGCGGGCTCCACCTCGACAGGCGCTCTCTCAGACACGAGCAGCTGCGCCAGCAACGGGTTTGCCGGCGAGTCAGACTTTGTCGCTGACTTTGGCACGGCAAACATCTTTGATGCCACTTCGGCACGCTCTACGGGATCGCCGGCTGTCTCCACGGCGAGTTCGGTTAGCTCCACCAACGGCTATGCCAAGGTCCAGCCCATCAGAGCGGCACATTTGCAACAGCAGCAACAGCAGCACCAACAGCATCAACTGAATGGGACTGTAAATGGAAATGGGAATCCGAATAACAATGACAATGAAACGGAGAATTTTGCAGACTTTGATCATGCGCCCATCTACAATGGAGTTGGTAGGTACCTCATTCCTTGCTAGAAAGCTTTTTGCTCTTCTTCGTTTGATTGCCACTTTTGTTCCTGCCACTTGCCTCCACAATTGCTCCTAATTTGACACTCTGATGCAATCCAAGCCAACAAATATCTTGGAAGCTTCCGCTTTGGCTTAGATATAGAAACTGCTATGCCGGCATCACTTGGGCTCAGTTCGCTTGACACTCTCCTCCTCCATCAAACATAAGCCACAACAGTTCAGAATGAGATTGAGAATTCATTATAATAATATTTATTTCTTGGCGTCGTCCTTGGCGCTCCTGTCGCGCATTGTCTTTACTGCACTTAGGCAGCAACTGTTTTAGTTGGAAGGCATCGCTGCCAGATTGGAATGATTGGAGCACATCAAGTCAGTTCTCAGATCCATTCGAATACTCAGACATACAGCATCAGCGTCTACAGGAGGAGGCGACCTCACTGCCAGCTCTGACCTTCTGGAGTAGCGCACCAAGAGAGCCACCAGCAGAGAAACCCCAACAGCCTGACTTTAGAAGCTATGCCATGTCCGACTCAGAATCCAAGCAAGAGTCACTATCGACAGACTATTCGCTGACTACGCTGAGTCCAACAAATCCTTTTCTGCCTTACCTCATGCAGGGCTCTGCAAGTGCAAGGCAAGTGTCCTTTGAAGATTGCCACTTGGCAGATCAGGGAATGGAGAAGGAGTGGGAAGCATCAGCAGACCGCAACTCCAATTTAAACATTTTAAATGCGTCTTACAATCCTTTCTTTACGTGGAGTAAGTTTACGATTACTTTTCAGTTGAGTTTTCGCATTATCTTTTATATTTCGAATGTTGTTATTATTTTATTGTTATTATTGTTGTTATTATTGCTGCTAGTAATTGTGTTTAGACTTGGTCTTGATTTCGTCCCTTTTGTTGCAGCAGTTTAGAAAATTCTCTGATTCTTTCTTTCCTTTTGCAGGTGCCTCACTTCAGGGCAGTCAGTTGGGCCAGTCGACGCACAAAGGTGCCCCCAAGGGAGGCAATGCACCTAGCGAGGACCGCTATGCCGCGCTCAAGGACCTAGACGAGCAGCTGCGCGAGTTAAAGGTCAGTGAGGCAGTTGCCGTAGAAACACCCACGCCGAAAAATGGCAACGGTCACATTGCGGACACCTTCAACAATGGTGAGCATCTCCATCTTCCCCTGAACAGAGGTGAACTCCAAATACTAATTGTCATATTCTCTCATACCAGCTGCTGTTGGCAACAACAATGTCAATCCCTTCAAGAACCAACAAGCCTTGATAATTAATGGCAATGGCAGCCACGTGGCGAACCCGTTCCAGGCCAATAATGGCGCACATCCACATCAGCAGCAGCAGAATCTCTACGGGCAGCTGACACTCATACCAAATGGCTATAGCAGTAGCCCCATACAAAGTGGCCAGCAATTGATGCAACCCACAACTGTGACGTCGCAGCAGCTGCCACATGCTGCCAGCTTCTTTAATTTCAATAATAATGGATATGCCGTCCCTCAGGGCCTGCCCAATGGCTGTGGCTTCGGGAGCATGCAGCCGCCTCCAGTTATGGCTGGGAGCATGGCCGGCGCCTTCAATAATCCCTTCGCGGTAAGCATTGGTTTATCTGAACGATAATCTTGGCATTTTAATGAAATTTCTGCTTCTGTTTGCCTCCTCAGACAAATGGGGCCATCAACACGAACAATCCATTTTTATGAGATTCAGACTTGATCGGAAGAAGGAAAGACCATCAGCAGCAGCAGCATCGGATCCAGGCACGGCCACAGCAGGAGATTATAGAAACGCTCAAAAATGACACTTGGCAGAGGCGTTAATGGGGTGGGAATCTGAGAGGAAATGAAAAAGGAAGCCGCTGAACAAAAACAAAAGATTCAACCGAAATTAGTCCATTTTTCGAACAATAGCTATAATCTACTTACAAGTTAAATCATAAACATATACTTATATATTTACATACGTATGGGTATGTACATGCTGAAGATGGATTCCGACAGATCCTACAATACATACTATATACAAGTATATATTCTTTTACAAGCTAATCCAATGTGGAAATATATTTATATGGCCTCCATTTCAGAATATATACATACATGCATATACATATTCATATACATATATTATATATATACACATAGATGATAACTAAAGATTTATATTTAATGTTGCCTTTAGCATCAATAGACTTTTTACTAAACTAAACTAAAAACTAAAACACTAATATCTTCTCTCATGTTAGCTTAACTTATAATATTACTATACGTAACACATACATACATATAAATATATATCTAATGCGAGCAAATCTACTAATACTAATACAATTAAAGGTTAGAATTATTGGTAGTAAACATTAGATTTGGGTTAGTTCTACATCGCTCTCGTTCGATTTATTTGTGAATCACTTTAGATGAACATAAATTCATGTTATATGTATTTGTTGAATTGTTTTTATTTGCATTATCCTAGTTTGTTCAATCAATCGATGTTTTAGCTCTCTTTTTATCTGTCTGATTTTTTAAACTGTTCTCAGCTATTAATTGTGTGGCCTTAATAATATTATGAAATTGTTCAGTAAGATTGTAACTACCATGCATAGAAACTACCATACATATATACATACATATATGGTAATACGTACATATGTAATACATGCTTTTGTACCTAAAAATAAATATGCTTCTTGTTATTGATCCTTAAAGAAGACGACTTGTAGTTTTCTCAACACAAGGTTAAAGTTAGTTAAATGCGATTCAGAATCTATATAAAAATATTTAAGTAACATAAAGTATAATGCGGATATAATACGAAAATGTGTACATAAGTATATTATTTATTGTTTTGATTAGTCGACGCAAATGGCAACAAATCCTCTAAGAAACAAACAATTTTCCATTCTTAGCCTTAACTTGTAAAACATTATCAAAGCCTTACAAATAAATATTTAATACCAATTGACAAGTAGTCCCCTGGTAAATAAAAATATTGACCTTATCTTTGTAGCAACAGATTTGATGAATCGATTGTGCTAACTAGAGCAAATCTACGGAAAAGGACATTTGAATGACACTCGCATTTAAACGATGAAGTGTCGGATTCCTAGATGACCCCCATATCCTTGAATGCCAATCGATAGAGTGGACTCCCACGAATCGAACAAGACATGTCCTGCGAAAATGCGACAAGATGCGGCCGAAATAGAGCTAATTTCCTAAAAAGGACATTCCATTAACTGTTGTTTTTATCGATAACTTATCGATTTATTATCGAAGTTGAAAACTAAAATGTGTTTTGGAATCTATGAGAGCAGGACTATCGATTAGCATTCAAGCATTTTCAGGATTCGATTAAAAATATCCTTCGAAATTTTTATAGTCACAAATTTTGCTTAAAAAACAGAAAATGAAGGATATCTCCGCCATTTGAAGGACTACAAGGAGGTCCTTTGGCACAAGGATAGGTATTTTGGTCCTGCATCTGATGATGGCATAAAAAGGACGAAAGTCTTTACAGGAGCGTAGATATTCGCCATTTTCTGTATAGAGAAAAATGGCTATAACTCGGCAATGTCCTAGCGTATCCTTGCAAATCCTGTCTCAAATGAAAGCTTTTAAAAAGACCTATCAGCATGCCAAAGGAAATTCAAATCGTCCTTGCCATTCTCTAGATATCCTGCATTTTGTGTTTTTCGACCATTTTCTTCGTCCCCCAGGCGAAAATTTTACAAGTGTCGGATTCCTAGATAACCCCCTTATCCTTGAATGCCAATCGATAGAGTGGACTCCCACGAATCGAACAAGACATGTCCTGCGCAAATGCGACGAGATACGGCCGAAATAGAGCTAATTTCCTAAAAAGGACCTTCCATTAACTGTTGTTTTTATCGATAACTTATCGATTTATTATCGAAGTTGTAAACTAAAATGTGTTTTGGAATCTATGAGAGCAGGACTATCGATTAGCATTCAAGCATTTTCAGGATTCGATTAAAAATATCCTTCGAAATTTTTATAAGGGGGTTAGTCACAAATTTTGCTTAAAAAACAGAAAATGAAGGATATCTCCGCCATTTGAAGGACTACAAGGAGGTCCTTTGGCACAAGGATAGGTATTTTGGTCCTGCATCTGATGATGGCATAAAAAGGACGAAAGTCCTTACAGGAGCGTAGATATTCGCCTTTTTCTGTATAGAGAAAAATGGCTATAACTCGGCAATGTCCTGGAGTATCCTTGCAAATCCTGTCTCAAATGAAAGCTTTTAAAAAGACCTATCAGCATGCCAAAGGAAATTCAAATCGTCCTTGCCATTCTCTAGATATCCTGCATTTTGTGTTTTTCGACCATTTTCTTCGTCCTCCAGGCGAAAATTTTACAAGTGTCGGATTCCTAGATAACCCCCTTATCCTTGAATGCCAATCGATAGAGTGGACTCCCACGAATCGAACAAGACATGTCCTGCGAAAATGCGACAAGATGCGGCCGAAATAGAGCTAATTTCCTTAAAAGGACCTTCCATTAACTGTTGTTTTTATCGATAACTTATCGATTTATTATCGAAGTTGAAAACTAAAATGTGTTTTGGAATCTATGAGAGCAGGACAATCGATTAGCATTCAAGCATTTTCAGGATTCGATTAAAAATATCCTTCGAAATTTTTATAAGGGGGTTAGTCACAAATTTTGCTTAAAAAACAGAAAATGAAGGATATCTCCGCCATTTGAAGGACTACAAGGAGGTCCTTTGGCACAAGGATAGGTATTTTGGTCCTGCATCTGATGATGGCATAAAAAGGACGAAAGTCCTTACAGGAGCGTAGATATTCGCCATTTTCTGTATAGAGAAAAATGGCTATAACTCGGCAATGTCCTGGCGTATCCTTGCAAATCCTGTCTCAAATGAAAGCTTTTAAAAAGACCTATCAGCATGCCAAAGGAAATTCAAATCGTCCTTGCCATTCTCTAGATATCCTGCATTTTGTGTTTTTCGACCATTTTCTTCGTCCACCAGGCGAAAATTTTACAAGTGTCGGATTCCTAGATGACCCCCATATCCTTGAATGCCAATCGATAGAGTGGACTCCCACGAATCGAACAAGACATGTCCTGCGAAAAGAAAGAAAGGAAGAAAGTCTTTGCAGAAGCGAAGATATCAGAACTTTTGTTAAATTTAGAAAAATAGCTATAACTTGGTTATATCCTATCGTATCCTGGCAGGACCTATGTGAAACGATGGCTTTCTCTCGGACCTAAAAATCGTCCTTGCAGTTTGCGAATTATCCTGCATTTTGTAATTTTTCGCCATTTTTTTCGGCCCCCGACAAAATCTTTGGAGTGCTGGATTTTTAGATAACCTCTATATCCTTGAATGCCAATCAATAGAATTGACTCTCAGGAATCGTTTGATGTTCAAGTATTTTACGGGCGAGCTAATGATAATTTTCAGCTGTTTGATTGGATATAATAGGATGGCGGGAAGATTCGTGTTAGTATCTTACATTTGATGATGGTATCGAAAGGATGAAAGTCGTCGCAGAAACCAAACCTTATGGACTTCAGTCGTATTTAAAAATATGACAATAACTCAGTTGTATCCTGACGATTTCTGACTAGCCTCCTACATAGACACACAGATCGTATGTGTTCTGAAGAACGTTCGAATCGTTCTTGGATTTTTCCACTGATCCTGGATTTTGAGACCTGAACGATTCAAGCTAAAATGTATTTAAAAATATTTTTCAAAGGATTAAAGATTTGTTATCTTAACAGTTAACATAGAAAAGATACAATTTAATATAATTTTGTATTTGATGTATTTGTATTCGTATTCATTTCCGTTTCGGTATAATTTCTAGTTTGTTCTCATTTCATTTGTTTTAGTACTAGTTGCATTTTAGCAATTGTTTAAATTACTATATATAATTTATAAATTATTTAATCTTTATATTATTAATATGTATGTTTATAAAATTCGCATAAGAAATAAAGTCGAAAGTTCTATGCAACTTCGTCTTCAGCGCCCGTTAGAAGCTTCAACCTCCTCCTGTCACAAATCTCTTACTAGATCTGACCTCTTAACCATTCTTACTTTATGCTAAATCAAAAACAAAACGAATAATAATAATAATAATAAAAACACAAAACAAATTACTAAAATTAAATAAAAAAATTAAAGCTGGAATCGCTGCTCACTAATTGATAAACTAATAAATACGAATTGAACGTAAATTAAGTATACAAAGTGGAGATAAATAATAACGATAAACTTGTATATATCTAATATATATGTATATATAAATGTATGTATGTCTGTATATTGTGAAAGTGTGGCTAGTTTAGCATTGCATTGCATCATTATCAACTGTACAGTATGGCCTATATGCGTAGTATTCGTGTATTTTATTTATGTTATAAATATAGTAAGGAGCTTTGTTGAGGCTTGGGCTGGGCAGGGTAGGTTCTTGTTGGATCTCTGCAGTGGTCGTGGTCGGGGGTTATGATATTACTAATATTGTTATGCGGCCAGAAGAGCTTATGCTGTTGATAGTACTAATTATTCCTATTCATATTATGATTATATCGTAGTTGATAATTAAATTTTCATTTCATTTGTTATAACAAGAATGACTGTTGAGGGAGCAATGAGCTCCTCTCTATCTTAGATGAGTCTTCAATGGATTAATGTGTTTTGCTGGTTATTGTAAATCCGCTACAAGCCAAATATCTTGGCATCACGCTCGACAAACGCCTCACATTTGGAGCACACATCTCAGCAACTATAAAAAAGTGTGGGCAGAGGATGCAGCAACTGCGATGGCTGATACATAAAAAAAGCTCGCTCAATCTGCGAGCCAAGAGGGCAGTCTATGCGCACTGCATCTTGCCGATCTGGCTCTACGGGGTGCAGATTTGGGGCATCGCTGCGAAGTCGAGATACAAGCGTATCCAGACAATGCAGAATCGCGCCTTGCGACATATAACTGGTTGTCCCTGGTACGTTCGTGGCTCCACCTTGCATAGAGACCTAAATCTGCATACCGTAGAGGAGCAGATAAACAGGCATACCAGTAGATACGGCGACAGGCTGGAGAGGCACCGCAGTTTGTTGGCACGGCAACTACTCCCTGCCAGGCCTCTCAGGAGGCTGAAAAGACCCGGCTTTGCCAAGACGCTGGGGAGGCGACAATAATTTAGTTTAATTCCTTTGTACATACATACATATATAAATCAATCCTCTTGTCTTCAGCAAGGGGTTAGGTGTTAAGTAGTTGTAATTGTATAGTTATGGTACGTTTTGTTGTACCGGTTCTATATTTAATAAACAAAGTTTCCAAAAACTTTTAAATCAAGAAAAAAATTGTAAATCCGCTTACATATTTACACATTCAAAGGTATCGTCATGATTTGGTATATATATACTTGTATGCGAACCACATAATAGTCCTTATAAGGTGAGCCTTGTAGAGGGTTAACTATAATATTGTTTACAGAATTTGAAAAGCAAAGTACATACAAATACACACACATGGATAATAGACAAATGGTTCTCATTCACTTTCACTTTTCATTTTAATTGTACCTCACATCAGCATATGCAGATCTCCACTATACTAAAAAAGTGTTGAGGTTTTAAAAGCATTTCTTTGTATGTTGGCTGCAATATCTATTAGAATTTATGAATATCTTAAATTTCTTATCGTATTTATGTTTTGCTTTCAGATTTATACATAGCACAAGTGTATATATGGTAGTGTGATGGTAAATGTAATGCAATTTGACATCTAGAATTGAGTTAATTAATCCTTGTGTTTTTTTTCTATATTTTATGCTTGCATTTTCGGTCTCTGTATCATACTTAAATGGCGTACAAAGGATACTAATCACAATCAAAACGATATTAGATACAATTCAAAGCTAGTCAGTGCCAATCTAATCGAACCTTTAAAGATTTATATATATATTTTGTATATATATAAATATATTATATATATAGTTTATGTAAATTTATAAAAGTACAAAAAGTCTGTTGTCTGTTATCCGATGATCAATCAACAAATTGAATCCCATCGCACTAAAAAACCAACCGATTTCTATAGTTACCCGGATAATATCTTGGTACTTTCTAATGAAGCCTATAATTGTTGCACACTCAACTGAACTATAAGATAATGTTCTGCGATAATGTAGCCATTGTGTTATTGTTGTATCGTTATGTACGTATCTATATCATTGAAGATCTTGTTCATGTTCATGTTGATAGATTTGTATTATTATGAGATGCCTTGGGATTACAATGTTTACGTGCCGTTGGCCTTTGGCAGCGGCCGTACTAGATATAGTTTCTCGCCCTGCTTATTTGTGTAGATGGGGGCCTTCTGGTAGTGATCGACCAGTTGATCCAAGGAGTGGAACTTTCGCTGTCCAATGCAGTACATGTTCTGCTCCACGTGCACCCGGAAATGCTTGTTACGGCCGGGAGCTTTCAGGGAAACAGAATAGTCCCCCATCTGTAAAGCAATTCAATTAGTAAAAAGAGTTACATTTGCTTAGTGGTATGGGAATAGCGATTCACTATGTGGCTTACATTAGTCTCACTGTCTCTGATGAGAAAGTCACCATCGTGGCCATGTCCGTTGAGCACAGTGTCACACTGGCTGCGTGTGATGGCGCCATAGTACCACGACTTGCCGGCCAAGTTGGGCCGCTCGATGGGCTGAGATGACTGCGATGGCTTGTTTCCCTCGTTGCGGCGCTCCATGGAGTCGTTGCTGTTGCCACCGGAGTTGCCGCCATTGCTGCCAGTATTGCCATTTCCAGGATTTCCGCTTGTGTTACGATAGGGCGTGGCCAAGTAGTCGTTCAACTCTTGTAAGTAATTGCGTGGAACTAAACCGACTTGACCCTGATTGTTTCGGGCCTTGTACCAGTCTGGGTCGGAGGCTGGCCTATCGACTATCTCCAGGCGATCGCCCTTCTCAAATGACAGCTCCTGGTCATTGTTTGACGTGAAACTGTAGAGGGCAACCTGCAAATGACATGAAATCGTCATTATCTGTTTGAATTCAATGTAAATTCATGCGGACAACACCTACCACAATGTCCAGTACGTTCTCCGCCATGGCATAGGTGTGTATCTCGCCATCATTATCACAATCTTCAGTTGTGTAGTTGCTTGGGAACCAGCCCACCGAATTGCCGCTCTGCCCACGCCACCAGCCATCATTGGATTTCTCCAGGATCAGTATCCGCGTGCCCTTGGTAAGCGACAGCTCATCCGGCTGCTGGGCCTGATAGTTGTACTTGACAATGGCTGAGCCGATGGCCTCAGACGGATCCGGTGGCAAGCGACGAGACATGGTTGGACTCTCAATTTGGCGCGAGGGCGAGCAATTTGGCAGTGTCTTTGAACCAGAACCCTTTTTCACCTTCTTCTTGATGCTACAATATTAATTTAGAAGAAAGTTAAATTTAAACGTGGATTAACCATAAATTGAAAGTGGTTGGCAGACGGAGGTGAGGGGTCATTGTTGGGCCCTACACTGGGTAAGTGGACGAAATCAACACTTGATGGAGGCATAGGATCAACATTCATAAAGGATTCTATATATAGAGAAAGAGTAATGTTTGTGTGTGGGAAGGGAAATTTCTACTCATATTGAAATTATTTAAATTAAAGGATAAATATTTAAATTTGTTTATACCATACATAAAAGCCGAAAGCGAAAGTACATAATAGATAAGAATACAATACAATATAAGAGAATAGATAATCAAAAAGCAAAAGGAGCCAACAGAGAAAGAAACTTGGTACTTGATTTTCATTTCTTTTTTCTACTTTTGGTTTTCTTATTTCTGCTGAAATCAGAATAAAAAGAATACTCAAATTTTAGTGAGATTCGATAACGATTAACAATTAACGATATGGTTTCTCGATCTATGGGTAAATGCAATGCAAAGTGAATGCAACGACGCTCTGGATAAACGCACCTGTCGAAGAGCGAGGGCTTCTCCTTCTTCACATAGTTGCTGGGCACATAGCCGGACTGGTTG
The DNA here is from genome assembly GCA_018150725.1 of Drosophila quadrilineata. Taxonomy (NCBI): domain Eukaryota; kingdom Metazoa; phylum Arthropoda; class Insecta; order Diptera; family Drosophilidae; genus Drosophila; species Drosophila quadrilineata. The sequence continues at coordinate 554,374 of JAECWN010000452.1, forward strand.
CGACTGTTCTGGACTCGCCACCAATGCTTGGAGTCGTCCAGCAGCAAATAGCGCTCGTTCTTCCGTAAATCGAGCTCTTGGGCTCCCTGGGCAGCATAATCATACTTGGCCACCACATAGCAGACGTCTTCCTGAGATTTTCCTGAAATAATATAATTATTTTTAGATATATCTCTCTTTCATTGAAAGAGGGGGAAAATGAGTTCATTGGGAACTCACCGTGCTTCATGTTGCCCGCCATTGATTGTGGTCCAGCGTTGCCAGCGGCACTGCAACTAGAGTTACCGCTGCTGCTGCCGTTGCTGTAGTCAGACGACGGCACCGGGCAGCCGCTACTCGAGGACGCTGAGGATGCTGGTTGACCGAAGGTCACACTTTTGTGCTGGCCACTGCAACTGGAGGCCGTCGACAGCGTCCGATGATGCTGCTGCTGCTGTTGCGACAGCGAACTCTGACGCTGATGATGCGACGGCGATGATGCAGGTGCCAAGTGTCGAAAGCTTTGATAGCTCTGATAATTCTGGTGCTGTGGCAGCTGCGGTGGATATTGTTGCGAATGCTGCTGCTGCTGCTGGAGTGAGCTTGAGGAATTAGGGATATTACGCGCGAATCGCTGTGGGTATTCCAACATTCCACTGTGGCTCCTCAATTAGCTTGAGAAGCGCTCCTCGGCACAGATCGGCTCGGTTCGGCGTGGCTGCTTCTCCACCTTTTCGTTCCCCTTATCCTATTGTTATTTAGATTCAGTTGCTGTTTGCAGTTTCTTCGGCGGATATTAAGCAAATGTAAAAGCAGCGGAGTCGCAACAACAGCAATAACAAGAGCGACAAGTCGCAACAAATACAAATTGCAACAAATTTCCACAGATATATGAATTGTTTAAATGTTGTTCTTTTGTTTGTTTGTTTGTTTGTTAATGAAACTGATAATGACACTGTTGTTGTTGTTTCGTGTTGCGAGTTGTGACTGTTGTTTTAATTAATGTTGTTGTTAATGCTGTTGCTGTTCGTGTCTGTCTTTTGGTTGATGCTGATGGTGCGAATAGTGCGAATGCTGCGGCATGTTGCCTCCAAAGCATATTAAAGCTGCTGCTGCTGCTGTTGCTACATTTGTTGTTGAATTGGAGTTGTTGTAGTTTATGTTGATGTTGATGTTGTTGTTGTTGTTGTTGTTGTATTTGTTGTCGTTGTTATATTGTGTGGTGGGTGGCAGCAGGTAGACAGAGCAGAGCAGAGCACGCAAATTAAACGAACGATTACGAATTCAGCGAGAGAGTGCAAACAAAGAGATATGAAAGAGAAACGAAAAAAGTTTAAGACAATAATTGTAAACAAGAAGGTAAATTAAAGCCGTATTACCGTATCAATGTACAAGTGTTTATAAGTATGTGTGCGTATGTGTTGTATGTAATAAGCATATGGCGATAAGCGATTAAAAACTATTACCTAAGTGTTTAAACATACATTAAATACTCGTACAATAGTAGTAATAATAATACAAACAACAATAAATAATTGGCATAATTAATTGAAAACCTAGGATAAGAAATACTTGAAGAGCAGATGATAAAAGTGTTGGGGTGATCACGATGATAACGATTTATGGATGTGTGTGGAGTAGTCTCGGAACTGGGAGCATGTGAAAGTTGATTTAAATCGAAATTGAAACCGAATTCAATAAAAACAACGATGATTGCATTGGGTCTCACTGATTGATGCAATTGCTTGCGTTTATTGAACCCGTGGCAACGAGCCACTAGAATGAACAGAGCTGCTAAAGACATGGGCCAGCCGAAACAGTTGCTCAGATTTCAACTGGCACTGGGGCTGGGTCGATGAGTCACTAACAGGAATTGTAATGTTACGAATGGGAATTGGATGTGGATTTCTTACAGTCTAACCAAGAGACGGTCAAGACGGTTTCATAACTAAAATGAGCCACATTTGAGAATTGAGAAAGAAAAATACCAACATAAAACGCAAAGAACGAAAGAAAGCCAAATCACTAGTGGGATAGGTATGTGGGTGGGTCGTCTCTGTTTACGCAATGACCGACAGCCAAGAGATAATGTGAATTCTTAAAACAGAGGCACAAACAAGAGGTTATTGATGCCAAAGCTAAAAGTCAATGTCAATATGTCAATAGCCCATAGCCAAAGGCCGTTAAGTTTTCAATAATTAAACGTCCATAATGACTCAGGCCCAGGTCTGAATTGGACCAAGTTGGCTCAACGTCAGCTTGCCGCATTTGAGCCAAACTTTGTGAGGCCTGAAGGTCGCCACAGCTAAATTAGTTGCCTACTCATAACTATATTTTGTTTTTGTTTTTCTTTTGCCTTCTTTGATTTACCTGAAAGCGAAATGTTGTCATCAGCGATAAGAGTTCTTTCACAAATATAAATTATGACTGGCTGGATGGGAATTCTGGCCTGGCGAGCGTTGTCACTGAAGGTGAAAGTTTTCACAATTCTAAAAAAGCAAACAGAGATAAAAAAATGATGATCGTCTGTCGGACTATGGAGAAAGCCATTTCACTGTGAGAACTGAGCACCTCAAAATGGCTACGGCATAATCAGGAATTGCTCGACGACATCCAAGCTCCAGTCATTGAATCGCTTCAATGGTTTCTATTTATGGCCATTGAACTGTTCCATCTGGTTACGTAGTGCATGGCCAAGGTAAGGCAGCGCAGATTTGCCTTTGCTTTTGCTCGGCGACAGTTCGTCAAAGTGAAAAAAGCAAATAAAACAAGAAAATGGAAAAAAAGCAAAAAATTAAAAAACTAAAGAGAAATTGAAAGAGTTAGTTGCACGTGCTCGTCACTAAGTTTATGAGGCGGAAAGTTGTTTGTTGCCGTCGCTGGCACCGGGGGATGCTCATGCTCAGCGGGTTATCGGTGCGGGGATGAAGCGCGCTACGGAAGTTTTCGTTCCATTCAGCAACCTAAGAGGCAACGACCATATCAAGAAACACTCAAAACAGACCCTAAAACTGATTGAAACAAATTGAAATCAAAACATTACAGCACTGTGTGGGCGCGGCGGAGAATGTAAGGGGAAGAATGGGGACAAGTTCTTAAATCACAAGAAATAGAGAAATAGAGTAATCGAGAAGAAATGCACTGAGGAAGATCACATGCTTTATCTAAACTCATATGCATATATGAGCCAAAAGGGCAGCCACAGCCACAAATAGCACGATACTCAGTGTCTAGAGACATTCTGGAGCTGCCCATAAATCTATCGGAGGCCACAGTCTATAAAGTAAAGGGAGCATATCTGTCAATTCATTCGATTTGAATTTATGTGAGTTGTTGTTCTTTGCTGTCAAACGTGGACTCTAAATTGTGGATGGTGGAACAAATGCGCAGGCAAGTCACAGTGGATGTGCGGTGGTTGCTTGCACTCGAGTCGGTGAATTGGGGGCAGGAAATGTGAAATGGGTGTGAGGCTGACACATATAATCGCCACAGGCGATGTTCGCGACCGTAGCATGGTTACCAAAAAATCTCTGAAGAAAGCCCATTAGCCTGGGCCCAGACTCTGATATTGCTACGTGTGTGTGAGTGTGTGTGAGCGAGAGAAGATAGTTCACAATGATTAAGGGTTGTTTCTGGCTTCGCGCGACACCCACCAACAAATAGGAGAGAAAGTGAAATGAGTATGTACCAACGATAAAGAGCAGCAGATGCGCAATTCGTATGACAATACCTCTCGCCTTACTGTGCTTGTTGTCCTGACGATGCGAATGCTTGTGTATGTGTGCTTGTGTCACTTTGCATGTATGTGTGAGTGGAGAGTAAACGAAACATAACCAAAGAGAGTGACGTGATGAGAGCGAGAGAGACACAAAGTGAGAGAGCGAGTAACTGAGAGAGAGACATTGAGAGCGAGACACAAAACAGGAGGAAAACAGGAGCAGCCGTATATTTTGTGTGTACCTACCGGAGACGAAAGTTTTGGCGACGGCAACGGCAACTCCTAGCAGCAGCCAACGGCCCCAGCCCTTTGTGTAGATGCAGAAATGCTCATGTAAAAATTGCACTTTCTTCGCCTGCTATAAATACGAGTAATCCAATTTTCCAGACGCTTGCCACAAAGTGTATTGCACTTAACACACGCTCACAAAAATAATAATAATACTACTTTTAAGCGTACTTTCTGTTGGCTGGCGTGCACCTATACACATACAAATGAATGAATGTCTCTATGTGTGTATGTTACGCTGGCCAGATAAAAATGAATAGAAGCAGAGTGGTATTAAATTTTACACTCTGCGATTCGCGTAATTGCTTAGCTACACTTCTTAGTATTCACTCAACTAATTTTAATTTTAATTAAGAGATTTTTTGCGTTCAATTACTATTTTTTCTTTCAGCAATTTTTACCGGAGCTACTTCTTCGTCGCTCTTCACAATTTCGATAATATTGATGTCGCCCACATCGATACATCCACCCTCGGGCATCGATTGCTCTCTGCTGAACAGCTGTGGCATCGATACTTTAAACTTGACAGTGCTGCTAATCTCTTCCATATCGATACTCCATTACATCGATAAGCCAGAAGTTTTGTTTATAAAATAGAATTTAACTTCATTTTAAAATGTTGCTAAGTGCTAGGGTAGTGGTGACCTGGCTAACGCGGCAGTACACAGCAAAAGCCAAGCGAAGTCTTCTGGCACAGGATATCACCAAGATCAAAGGTAAATAAGAAAACTTCTGCTTGAATTTTAACTAACTATTCTTTTGTAAGATTTCGAACCTAAGATATCCGGACCACATGAGAATCGTGTGTATGTATGGGGCTTTCAGGAGACCGGCGCCCTCGGCCTCCAAACAAATGTGAAGAAAGCGCAAGAACGTTATACAGAAATGGTGCATCATCCCACTCGTCTGCAGTTCTCAAATAACACCGATATAACAGATGTGGCGGCAGGCTATGGGTTTACCGCATATGCAGTGAAGCGGTCGGACGGGGAGACGCTGTTTGGCAGTGGACTTAACACAGATTCCCAGCTAGGACTTCAGTCTAAGGTAAATACCACAAAGAGTACCACTAATCTGGATGTCATCATCTACCCTACAGCCATAAGGCTTCCCCGTGTTGAGGGCGACACAGACGAAGGCATGCAAGTGACATCCATGTCTGCAGGACGAGCACATCTGGTGGTAGTCACTCGAAATGGTACAGTCTTCACACTGGGGAACAATTCCTATGGTCAGTGTGGAAGGGCCATTATCGAAGATGAATGCTACAAGAGTGGGGCTTTAATACACAGGATCCCTCAGTCGGATATATGCGGGGATCAGGATGAAATTGTGAGTGTGGAGTGCGGTCAGGATCACACTATGTTTCTCACCAAACTTGGTCACGTCTATACCTGCGGATGGGGGGCAGATGGCCAAACGGGTCAGGGAAACTATTACTCTGCTGGGGCTATAACTAAGATCGCTGGCGATATTGAAAAGGAGCGCATTGTGCGGATAGCTTGTTCGTCCGACTGTGTACTGGCTCTTAATGAGAACGGAGATGTGTTTGGCTGGGGAAACTCTGAGTATGGGCAACTAGATGATTCTCCAGATGCAGAGATGCAAATAAATTCTCCCAGGGCTCTGAGCATAACTAAGGGCATTGGTAAAATCAAGGAGGTTGCTGCCGGAGGATCGTTCTGTATGGCTCTGAACGATCAGGGTCTAGTATACACATGGGGCTATGGCATCCTCGGCTTCGGTCCTTTCGTTGAGCAAACTTCAAAACCGCAGCATCTGCTGCCACCGCTGTTTGGCCGGAATGACTTCAGTAATGCCACCACAGTGACCTCCATTGGCTGCGGAGTCTTCCACATGGGTGCTATTAACTCTGATGGAGATCTTTTCATGTGGGGCAAGAATAGATTCGGTCATTTGGGCTTGGGTCACAAGAAGGATCAGTTCTTTCCCTTCAAGACGGCAATCAACGGCAAGGTTACCAAAGTGGCTTATGGAGTGGATCACACCATAGCTCTATGTCGACCTTATATTTAAAATGTGTAAATGAAATAAATCTAGACGAAAATGTTTAAAGATCACAAATTCGCGTTTTAATACATTTAAATCGATTAAAGAACATTTAGATTAATTTGTTGTTGTCCGAAGTTTGTAGAGCTTTGTTGTTGTTAGCATTTATCGTTCTCGATCTCTACATAATTGTTATTGTTTAATTGTTATAATGCGCTTTTACTCACCCATTTTGAGATATATAGTAAAGTTTAAATAGTATTTTATATGTATATATATATATGTAATATAAAATATGTTTTTGGAATTGAATGCAGTGTGTGAATTTATAATTATGTGTCAAGTGGTTGGGTTTTGGGTTAGCTTTCTCCTTTTCCAATATTATGATACCTAAACCACTTTTCGAATATCCACTATTTTCAACTTGATTTCTATGTTGTATTTGTCACAATTTCGTCAATCGCATTTAATTGCTTTCTAGGTACATTTCTTAATAGGGTCTATAGCTATGTATATGCATACACTCAAATTCGAACTCGAGCCAGCATCATAACCAGGATATGAAAGTGATCGCTGAGCGCCTTGGCAAACTTTCAATAACTCTTCTGTTCGATTCCATTCTGTTCTAATCGATACATTCCATTACAAAGTACAATTGGTTTATAAGCATAGAGCATAGTTTTCCAACTACTGACTACAGAAAGAGGCCTTTGATCGCCTTCAGATCATCAACATACAAATCAATACTGTGTTTTCGTTTTTATGATGTCCTTGCGTAGTATTTTTCTTTTTGTTTTTGCTGAATAAAATAGAATTAAAATATTTGTGGCTGTCGAATCACTTCAACTCAAGCCATTGGCTGCTGCTGCTGCTCATTCGCCTCGTAGGCCTCCACCTCCGCAATGTTAGATAGATCGTACTCAATGACACCCTTGCCCATAAATGCTGCATATTTGCCAGCATCCGGTAGAGACTCGGCGGATCTTTTGGCCACTAAAGTGTATTCAAACCATGAGTATCGCTTAAATCCAACAGAATGTTATGGTCCACTTACCACCTGAAACGAATTTCTCCATCATGTAGACCTTCATGTCGAAGCACTCGTTTGCAATGCGCTCCGAGATGGTTGAGAGATCCGTGATGCGGGGAGTGATGACACGCAGGTTGTGACGCACTCGCTCCGTATCAATGTTATAGTACCCGGAACCCATCTTCTGCATGAGATCGATGAAACTGCTGGGCGGCAGTGTTGTCTCACGGTCTAGAGGCATGATGAAGCACCTATTGGTTGTGGTATCAATAATCGCAGATTGATTCTCTTTGAAATCATGCATGAAACGTCCTCGACGTCCATCTTTAAAATCGGGGACATCAATCTTCGCATAGCCATCATCGTCTCTGCTATCCAGCTCGATTTCCTCTCGGAAAAAGTGGTCGCTCACCAGGTCGTCGAAAGCCGGGCTATCCGCGGACTGGCTGGCCGAGCTGGACCCAGTCAGTGGCAACAGTGTGCGCCAGTTTAAATCGAAGGCATCATCGTTGCGAGGATAGAATCGGGCCAACTCCGTCGAATCCTCAGCATAGGGAATGTCGCACAGTGCATGATAGTGCACATTCGCATGACTCGGCTCATAGAACCGATAGAGCGTCCAGCCGCCGAGTACGCCCATCAGCATTACAATGACAGCAATGAGAAACAGCAGAAAGGACTTCAGACAGGTGTACTGGGGCCTGTTGAACACCATTGACTCCGTGTCTGCATCGCTGTAGGCTACCTTGGGCTACAATATACATTTAAAATAATTAACCGAAATAAATGAGTAAAGTCAATTTAATATCGATTACTACTAAAAAAATAATTTTGATCAACGATCTGCACTGCACTTGGTGACATTAAATTAACATAACATTAACATAGCATAACCATAACATAACATTAACATAGCATTAACATAGCATAAACATAACATAATATTAACATGACATTAACATAACATTAACAATATTTCAGAGATGGTGGAATGTTCTTAAATTGAAGAAATGCAACTTAGGATTCAACTTAGGATAGGCCGAACTATGTTAGCAATTGGGTTTAAATTAGGAAAAGTGTGTTTTGGGTCATATCTGCCATATTTTGGGGCATATCTCGAGAAAAACTAATTATAAACTCCTCAGATTAAGAAGCGGAATATAGATATTCTACTCTTTGAAATCATATTGAACACTGTATATAATTGTCAAATTACATACATAGCTACTTTATCAGAGGGCGTTGCAGTTCTAAACGAACTTGTCAGCTCATGTGAATTCAGTAGCACACCTACACATGCAAACACATACACATACCTGTATACTATAAAAACACGCATGCATTTCACGAATGTATCTGTACATATAGCTATTTACACAATAAATAGGAATATAATAACTTGTGTTTGTGTGAGTGAATTTATCGCTGGGCTGTGCAAAGTGCAGAGTGACTAAGAAATAGATAAGTGTACCAAAACAAAGCTTAAACTTTTATATTATCAGATACATACATATGTACATATATACATACATAAATATCAGTCAGTTCATATAGTAAATACATAAATAAATTCTAGAAAATAATAACACCTTCGAGACTTATCAGTCAATGCTGCTTTTTTATAGGTAATGAGCAGCGAAGAAGAGAAGCGGAATAATCCAAAAGCAACACTTTGGTGGCCTCAAAACGAGTGAAGGAAAGAGTGCAAGGACACAGGGATTTCCAGCATGGAAAAATCGATACATATGCATGCTGTTCGACACACATACTAGCTGTATACTATACAAATACTATTGCTTATACACATATAGAAATTTGGCAGTAACAGACACCTAAAGGCACATACACACACATACAGACACATACAAACACATTTGTCAAGACGATGAAAACGAAACTTGTAGCGTTAGAGCGCGCGAAGGACACCCAGGATATGGGGGTCAGCAAGGACAAGCGAAATATTAAGCAAAATATACATATAAAGAATTATAACATTTTGATGTTTTTGTCTACTAAACTTACACTGATTAACGATCCATGGTGCATCATAGATTCATCGTTCAGGTGTAGTGGCAATGGCACCTTCTCCAAATCTTTCTTTTCACCAGTTAACTTTCCCAGAAGTGTCATTATTGCGCTTTTAATCGTTTAATGTCTTTAGTATTTATTTAATTCCGATTTAAGCATGTATTATGTAAAATATTCAGAATTCGCGCGTATATCGCAACTGATGTTTACTCCCCAATTATTTTTTCACTTCGTTTTGTGCGCGCAGCAAACTGCGTAGCAGGTAAGCCACAAATATCAACTTGACTGCGACTGCAGTAAGTCGCATCAGAAGGTATCGATTCTTGTCTGACTGTCCGTGATATGCGACTAATATTTTGGGATGTTATACTATATAAAAATCTTCACATACGAATCGTTAATCAATTCCTCGCACAAAGTCATCACTTTGCAAATCGTAAATTTAAAATACAGTGGCTAATTGTAACAAAAACTAAATATAACCGTTTCTCTTGGTAGAGTTTAATATAATCGATAGTACGTCTCTTGGACTCGATATTTCCGATTACAAAATGTATGACATACATGTTGGACAGTGTCAAGTGAATTCACTTGAATTAAATCTAACTGAATTAATTCTTATATGTATGTATTATCAATTTACAGCATATTCTTAGCTTAACACTATTTATGACGATGTTGATTTGACAGGAAGGCTAAGTGGCCCTTGGGGCACTTGTTTGCATAATGTCCCTTGTTGCCGCATTTGTAGCAGGTAATTTCTTCCAGTGGAGTTGGGATTTTTTGAAACGTGGGCGGTGGATGATTCAGGGTGCCATCCTCGGTATTCTCACCACTGTGCTCAGAGGCATTGATATTATTGCGATGCTCCAGACTGCCCACGTATTGTTTACAAGAGTTGGCTTTGTGGCCCAGCTCACCGCAATAGTGGCACGTGGGCAGTTTCTTGTGCAGTTGATCCTTGCTGAGATCAGCCAAGGGTGGAAGCTCGAAGCGGGGATGCATGTGTTTGCAGTTGGGTCCCTCGGGGCAGAAGCCTGCCAGATAGTTCATGCAGAGTACACGTCTTAGATGTTGGTGCCGACAGTGCGGGCCATGGCGGCAGAACCCACGTTTATACCAGGGACAATCTTTCACCTTGCTCTGTGGATCGATATGCAGGAACGGGCATTCCTTGTTGTGGCAGGCATTGAATCTCGAGTAGAAGTAGCATTCCGGCATTTTGGTCATGTCGTACTCATGAAGAAATTCACACTGATCGCCCTTTTTGCAGAGACCTCGGAGCCAATGCTTGCAGACAATTGTACGATCTCCGCGTATATGCCGGAAAGGACAAGCACTTCCTTTATCGCATTCCTGACCATTTTTTGTGATAAAATTGCAGACGGCAGCAATGGACTTGTCCATGCCATAGAACGGCAGCGGAATGGCGCCAACTTGCTCTATAAGGTCCCTCTCCGCCTTAAATTGCAGGCTGTTGACGTTTGCCAATAAAATATCCATTTCGCTGCAACAATATTTTTTGTATAAACAACTAATAACTAAAACGCGTTTCGAATCTGTTGTTGTCTTTTTCGCAAGCTGAATTATCGATGGGAATGGTACGCCGCTAAGTATCGATATATGAAAAGGAACAGCGCGGTTGGCGATTGTCACAACGAAGCCAACGATGATATATCGATAGTAATTATACAAAAACGGGTATGCAGCCCTTTATTAAACAAAATATTTTTTAAATAATAAATGGCTATAATGCATACATAATGAAAGAACAATGAAATAATAATTAATACTAATTATTCTTAATTTTTTCATTGTTTGCATTTGAGATTTTTTAACATGACTTTTATGATAACAGTTAGGTGATTGTCAGCGTACCATGCCTGCCCGTTTGTTTACGCGATGTCTGTGCAAGATGGGCGTTCGGTTAAATGGTTAAAATCGGTTACAGCAACAAAAGTACGTGTGCCATTTATTATGTGAGACATCAGACCCGCTAAGCAATTCTACCATGTTGCCCACCTATCAGCGTCTCAACGAATCAAAGAGGGTACTCTTCCGAATACCCTTCTCTAGACTGTCCGTAATAGCCGTTAGCCTGCCCCTAGGCGCCTTCTTCTTCTGCGTGGCCTGGTCTCTGATCTTTGATTTTGTGCGGTCCACATTCACACACTGCGACGTGGCCAACTATCTGCCGTCTGTATCGGCTGCCATTGGCAACTATGAGCCACAAAAGACTGTCTGGCGTCTGGCCATCATTCTGCATCTGCCACTGCGTCTAGCTGTGGCCAAAATGTATTTGGAGTACTACAGGGAGAACATAAGACGCAATCGTCGAATGTTTGGTATTTTGGCCTGCACTCTGAATGTGATCGAGGACTTTGCCTTGTTTTGCCTGTCGCTCTGGACATCGGCGGATAACTACGAAATCCATAGGAACTCCTTCGTGGTGTTCATTGCCTGCAGCGAGTGCTACATGCTGATCTCCTACCTGCTGAACAGGAATGCCCGTAAAGTAGTGCTGCTGCCGCACGAGGAGAAGTCATTAAGATTTAAACGTAACCTATTCCTAATAAATATCACCTCCTTCGGCCTGGCCGGCTACTGCTTCATGCGGCACAATGCCCGCTGTGAGACTGGTGGTAAGTGGAGTACAATAATATATGTACATGTATATTGTGGTAAATATGATCTGCCTTTCAGTATACACATTCTTCGCACTCTTCGAATATATCGTGGTGCTCACAAATATGGGATTCCATATGACCGCCTACTGGGACTTTTATGCCCTCAATGTAGCCTTCGATGCCCGCAATGGTCTTCATTTAACGCATTTATAGTCTGGAAATGGTTCATCCAAAGCACCCTCTTCCGCTTCCCCGATATTTTGTACATACGTATGCGGTATTAGCTTAAGCTCAAAGTTTACTTAATTTTTAAAACATGCTAAGCGTTTTTTGAAGTGTAAAACAATTTGAAAAAATTACCAAGTAAATAGCATAATTCTACAGAAATATTTCTAATATTTCTAAAGTCGTCATTATGGATACACTTCCAATATCAACTAAAGATCAGTTCCATATATCTATAGAAGCTCCAAGATTTCGTATATCCATTGCCAAGCTTCTCTTTTTTGGATTTAGTATTCTCCCCATTGGCTTGATCTATATGATTATTAAAACGATGATCGTTGACTTTGAGGGCTCCACGTGGACACAATGTCTGGTGCTCAACATACTGCCGTCTGTTTCCTCCATTGCTAAGAACAACGAATTTCTTTGGAAGGTCCTTACGCTGGAGGTTCTTCCATTTCGTTTGATGATCATGTGCCTCTATTGCCGGTACTATTGGTCAGTATTTTCTGGAGCTGTGCATCCACTAGGTTGGCTGGCATTGCCACTGTTTATCCATGAGACGCTAAGCACTCTGGTCATGGCCCGCTGGACTCACATTGCGGGCAACTCGCTAATCCATGTAGCGACGGTGCTGTCTATTTGGATATCCTCTGCTGGCTATATGGGATTGACTTGCTACTGTTTCAGAAAATACAATCGCCACGTTAGGGAACCTCACGAGAAGGTATCCTACATGCTAAAGGTGAGGCTGGTCCAGGTCTTCTTTGGAGGAAACCTTGTCATGTGGGGATTGTATTTTATGCATAATTGTTTCTGTCTGCCTTTGGGTAAGTGGAGTGACATGGGATCTCTGAATATATAGATAAGCTCATATTGCCTACAGCGTACACTGGATTCGCCTTATGCGAATATACGGTCAGCCTGTGTCTCATGGGTTATCTCTGGACTTCCTACTTCGATTTCTACCAGGTCTATCTCTGCTATGACTCCAAAGCGGGGTACTATTTACAAAACACTTAGATTTTTCAATTAATATTAGTTTAATACAATATGCTGATATTCCAAATGATGCTACGTCTCATAGATGCGCACGAGGTCGTCAATGGAGATGGGATAGTTGGTGACAGGGCAACTGTTGTGTTCCTTAAGGTGGCTTACAATGCACTTCCAGCAGTAGACGTAGCCGGACACTGCGCAGGCAGTAGGGGTCTGTATGTGCATAAGGCAGACGGGGCACTCGCCAAGTTTCGGAAGATTCTCTTTCAGCTCTTTGGGCAGCTCACGTTCTGACATGGGTTCGGGATTTTGAAGGGTGCCGCCCAGCTTACGTCGCTGATCATTCGAGTACCACCACTGTATGAACTGCAGAAAGAATGCCAACACCTCCAGCATTTTTAGGAAGAGGTAGGTCCATTTATCCTCCGTGGGTGGTACGCTGGGGTAACGCAAGGTCAGATTGAGTGCCCGGAAAAGTGGGGAATGACAGGATGCATATTTAACCAGGTAAAGAAATGTGTGTATGGCCTTGGAGGCGTTGTACAAATGGAATAAATTTATGACGTATGACTCCCAGGCATAGGTATGGTCATGCTGAGCACTGCGGGATCTCAGTTTACGTTCGATGTAGGGCAGGAGTGTCAATAGAGTGGCAGAGCTCAGTTGCTTCCTGCGTGTCAGAAGTTCTCCTGTCGAGGTGGCTGTACGTTGGAGTCCATAGAAGCTCTCTCCAAAGGAGGAGCCACGCTTGCGTAGATATAGATACTGGAGAATCCATGTTATAACGGGCGATAACTCTTCGCGTACCCGAATGTTGCCCCAGAGCTTAAAGTCCAATCGCAGACCAAAGAAGTCGAAGACCTTGCTAAGCGCTGGATATATTAGGTTGTCTAATGTCTCAGCAGCCGATATTTCGAAGATTGAGGGAATATTTTGTAAGTTCTGACGTACGTTGGCAGCTTCCGCCATGGTTATGTCAGACGATGAGGCAGGTGAACTACAGTTGAAGGCGATTTTTATCTAATGAAATTTATCAACAATTTGGTTTGAATTGAATGGGCACAATTGTCGCACAGGGTGGTTCTGGTCTATCGACCGACCGCCACAACAGCTGGCCATCAACACAACAGAGTACTCGGGTACTCGATGTACTCAAATTTCCCATCTCTATTTTATAACTATAAACAAAGTGGTACCCATACAAAATTTATAAATAATAACGCATAAACACATAGACGGTATGAAAACAACTGGGAATGGCTCAGCAGAAGAGCCCAGCAAGTCTTCTGTTGGAAAGATTAGCAAGAAGTCTACAAAATCCCGCACCAAGAATGCTAAAGTGGAGGCTGCCAGCCGAAACTCACAATCCACAAATGTTGCGGTGCCAGTCGCCAGTTTACCAGTTACTCCTATTCATATGAATCTGGCAACAACTCCTACCACACCCACAACCAGTTTGAGCAACTACAATCTATTTGATGCATCATTCGCGGCTGCCGGACAGACACAAGGAGTTGGCGTAGAGGCAGCAAACAATGCCAACAGATTGGTGAGTTTAAATACATACATACATATGTATATACTTGTAACTTGTACTATAATTTATTGTGAACCAATCTTACCTTGGATATGCAGAGTCATCATAAGAATTATGCTGGCTTTGATCCGCGCAGCATCAAGATCTTCTGGGAGCAGCACGACCAGACTGATGTAGAGCTCTCACAGGATGTATGTGCTCGACTGGCCGAAGATGCCTCCTACAAAGTCTGGGAACTTATCAACGTAGCTATGACATATAAGAGATGTGATTAGAACTTGTTTGAAATTATAACTTGCAGAATGTGAAGATATATTCTCGACACTCTGGAGGAATAGTTACCTATGATCTGGTCAATGAGGTTCTCAAGAATGCCGATGTGCCGCCTATGCTGGGAGCCATGGACACTGACTGGGATTGTATTGACTACGATGGCACCTACTTCTTTCATTCCGATAAGATCTTTGAGTTGCGCGACGAATTTCAGAAGGATATATCCCTTTCGTTGCCCTACGATGCCGACTTTAACTGCATCTGCCCCATAGAGGACAAGAACACGGAGCAGCTGAAGCAATACGTGCAGAGTCTAGTGACGGGTAAGTCGTTCTCACTGATGATCTTTTCTTCAATCTATGGATATCTTATCACTTCAGCTGCCATCTTTGGTGAGAACAGCGCGCGGAATATGGCCATTGCCCAGGCCTACGAAACGCCCCTGATGGGCTCCTGCTACCGTGTGATTCTCAGCAAAGTGCTGCAACTGCTCGCTCTCAAGCAGCACGACCAGATCAGTCAGCGTTGCTGGCGGCTACTGCGCGCTTGCAACTACAATGCCCAGGCTAACCAGATCAGCAGCCGACAGGAGTACTTCCACTTGGCCGAGGTGTTCATCAGCCAGCTGATGGCACCCTATGAGACCATCAAGGTGGCCGTGGCCAATACCGCAGAGAATGCCCATATCAAAATGGAGCTGCACGAGCAGCCCAAACTGGAACCTCTACAGGCCGAACAGTATGCCACAGAAGTCCAAGGCATGGAGCACCAAATAGCACAGGAGCTGCCCTTTGCCCATGACACCTCCCAGGAAGAGACTATCTACCAGCTGCAGTTGGAGGATGACAGCAGCGATGCCGCTGAACCGGAGCCTATGCAGTTGTCTAGCTACTTTGCCAGTCCCGTAGGAGCATCCTGCGTGGATGAGCTGTGCGAGACGATAGGCCAGTTGGCTGCCCAGAGTGGATACCTGCATGACGAATGTCTCTTCCTGATTAAGCGACGCTTGGCGAGATTCTTCGACGGCCGTAACGTGTGCAAGGAGAGGGGTAATCTGTTCTCTCTAATTCTTGTATTTTCCATCTATTAATTGTATCTCATTCCTCTCCGATTCCTCCAGATTATAAGTATATTAGTCGCGCCGTGCGTGGCCTGATTGCACTAGGTGAATACGCCTTTCGAGAGTTCATTCCCTATATCTACAAGCTGAAGGTGCAAGATATACCCGACAGTCTGTGGCGGGATCTGTCGCCAGCTGCCATCTTCCTGGGCGGGCGCGATGACATCCATTTGTATGAGTGGCTGGAATACGGTTGCGGAGCAGGAGGCCTCCAGCCCTACTTAGTGCATTATGCCAGTGGGTAGCTATTCCTTTTATCCAGATCCAAAATGAATCTCATCATTTGCAATTCTTCGTAGCTGCCTATGAGAAGATGGTCACCAAGCGATATGTGAGGGCAAGACAACCTGCCTATAGGATTGAAGCACAACCTGGCGTGCGTCGCTTGGAGTGGAGCACATTGGCGGCGGCAATGTGCCATGGCGATGATCCCAGCAAAGCGCTCAAGCCGAAGCCCACGCTGGCCGAAGCATTCCCCCAGCTAGTCCAACCCAATCTAAGGCTCAATTGCGCTGGCACAATTCGCTTCAAGTTTGCCGGCTGCCGCCCGGTGCTACTCAAGCCCAAGGGCGTGGCGGCCACACAGTTCATGGACTCGCCCTCGACCAACGGGGGGAGCGATGTCGTCCACTCTGACATACATATTGCGAAGAGAAAGCTCTTAAAGCCGCTGACCAACGTGAGGCGACCGCTGCCCACCAGCGGCTATCACTACCTAAGGATTTGAATCCTGCGTACATCAATAAAGAGACACCCATTAAATCGTCAATCTGTTATTAATTTTGGGTTTCTAAAAGGCCTCGTCTTGGGGAACAGGTAGAGACAGGGGTATGCCTGCTTCTTTCATCTCGGTCATGATGCGCCTGTTGATGATGTTCTTGATGTTGGCATTCACGTTGGGCAGCAGTCCGCCAGTGCGGGCAGCATGCTCGATACGTTGCACTACATCAATCTCTCGCCGGGAGGAGATGAAGTTGGTGACTAGCGATGACTCAAGGCTGCTGACACGACCAATGCGGCCACAGCGATGAATATAGTCGGAGACGTGCAGCGGAAAATCAAAGTTGAGGACGTGGCGGGCACGAGTGGTGTCCAGACCGCGGCTGCCGATATCCGTGGTGGAAAGCACGTCACAGTGACCACGCTGGAACTCCTCAAAGCGACCCAGACGAATCTTCATCAGCATGTCTCCGTTTAGATTGAGACAGTTGACGCCACTGTTGTTGAGAAAGATGGAGACGTAGTCACTGGTGGCAGATTTGTTGCTGAATATGATGAGAGGTCGCCGTTTGGTCAAATCCTTCTTCACCAGGTTCAGCAAAGTAGCTGGCCGATCCGCTTTGGCCATGCGCAGAAACTTCTGCGTAACGTGCGGCATCAGATAGTGCAGATGCGGGCTGACCACATCTCTAATGGTTTCCACATCGATAACGCGCTGCAGGATCTCGCGGGTGTTGGTGGGCATCGTGGCTGAGGCTAGGAGTAGCTGGGTGCCCACTATTCGTGTGTCCTGGACATGATTCTTGTGGAACTGCAATGGATTTCATTAGCATATACCTGACTTTTCATCTGGTAAACTTACAGGGAATCTTCTCAAGAAGTGCGTGAGCTTGTCGGTAAAGGAATCATCGAGCAGCGTGTCCGCCTCATCCAGCACAACGTGTCGCACCTGTTCCATGCGATAGATTCCTGTCGTTACCAGCTTACTTAGTGCCCCTATAGTCGCCACAAGTATGTCCACCTCCTCGAAGTCTGGGTTCAGCATCAGTTGTTTTGTGTGTCCGCCCAGCACCGCTTTCACCCTTAAGCTGGTGCCCATGCTCAGTTTGCTGGCTACCTGGGCAATTTGGGTGGCCAGTTCTCGGCCTGGTGTGAGGATCACCACACGTGGGGTATTCAAGGCGCGCTCTGTTGGGGCATGAGGCGTCATTAGCAATTTGTTGATGACAGGCAGGAGGTAGGCCAATGTCTTGCCGCAGCCCGTTTCGGCGGCGATTAGCGTGTGGAAACTGCCATTCACAATTGGTATGGCCTGGCACTGGATGCCCGTGAGCTTTTTAATACCAAACTCGGTTTCTAGGTTACTTAGGATCCTCTCATGGATTTGTATGTTCTGGGCAGCCAAGAAATCTCCAGTGCTTTGCATTTCCGCCTGCAGTTCTTCTCTACTCATGGTGGCATTGAAGGTGAATTGGTCGCCCTTGGACTTGAAATGCAGCCATCCCTTGGAGCATAGTGGGATTGTACCGAACTTTGCATCTGACCTCTCGGGCTCCTGCAGATTGAACTGCGTTCTCTTGCAGGTGATGAATGGCTTGGTGGCAGCTTGAGGAGTCTTTATTTGGCGATGCACTGCTTCTCTGGCAAAATGGCGGCGCACTTGTGTGCGTATGACCAATGTTAAATTTAGTAACATTTCGAGGAAACCATTTATGTATTTATGTTTTGTAATCAATGCACGCCGCCTGTTGGAAATCAGCTGTTGCTGTAGCCGGTTAACTACAGTGTTGCTAAACGCATGATGAGTACAATACTGTCCGCAAGTATCGATACTTGGTGGGAATATATCGATGTGCCCAAGCTTGTCTCACAGTTTTGGCGCCAATTTTATTATCAGCACTACGAATGTGAATGGCTTCAATGACAAATAAAATATTCGCTTTATTATTTTGTATCAGTTGATTTTAATAGAATTATGGGAATTGGTGTCGAGCAATTGTATGTTCAGTTTAAACACAATTACATAATTAACGCAACAAGTGCAAAGTGCCACAATTATAATGGTACCGGCAGTCACGCTGAATAAAAAATATGGGTAAAATAGTGCAAACTGGTATTAAATGTAACTGGAAACTGTTATTTTTGTTCTTTTTTTTTTTAAGTGTAAATGCTATTAGTGTGAGCCCACATACACACACAAACTTCATAAAATGTAAAAAAATATCATCTAAATATTGATCCAGGCATTAAAAATGAAATAGTGTTTAATATTTCAATATATATTTATGTGCAATGCAAATAAGCATATGTAGGTATTTATGCTATTATTTCAAATGAAATTGTTTTGTTTTTATGTTTTGTTCTTTTGGAATTAATTTTTTAAAGTTTCTGAAATTTTCTTGGAAATTAAAACCAAAATGTTGAAATTAAAGGGGAGTTAAAAGACTTTTCTATTTATGAAACATGTTTTGCAATATTCATTATTTTGCTCAATTATCCACGTTTTTCCGGGTTTCTGTTGTCATAACGCTTAATAACAAAGTTGACAACTTTGAACAAATTCTGTAAAATTGCAATGACAAAACGCTACATAAAAGTGCATAAAAAGTTTCCGTCCTTCCTTCTGCTAAAAGATGATGTTTCTCCTAAAAAAGGAATTCATTTTCATGCATGAGAGAGATAGAGAGAGTGAGAGAGACAGAGAGAGAGAGAGAGAGAGATAGAGAGGGACTGATACAGAGGGAGGGTATGCTTTTTAATTTTGTGCACGAAATGTTGGGGGTGGGGGAAGGAGAATCTCACTTTTTAATATGTTTTAAGTAATTTGTGCACATTTTCGAATTTTTATCGCGGCCACAAAACTTTGTCCTTTTGAATTTAACAATACTGGTTCTTCCTCTGACTCTGACTGATGTCCTACCTCAGAGTTTGAGTGATAGTCCTGGTACTTCTGCTGCCCCTGTTATAGCCCCTGCGACCCCGCTGACCTCCTCCACCCGTCAATGTCATTGCTTGTTGGCGAGCGTGTAATGATGACTTTATGACTTTATTTACGTGCAATAAAAGCAACAATTCAGCTTGGGGACATTACCACACACACACACACGCACACACACGATGTGACGTAGGGCGATTTATAAGTTACACCCCAGCAAGCATTTTATGAAATTTCTGATCGAATTCGAGTCTTATTCGACTCTTCTAGAAGATTAAAATAAGCATAAATGCGCGCGTTTTCTGATCGAAAATGATACTCTGTTCGGGAGAAAATGGAACCCTAGCCGCGACACTTCCTAAAGAGTCGTTTTCGACACTTCAGGAAGAGTCGTTTTCGACTCTTCTTTCTCGCATGAAGCGAGTCTTTTTCGAGTCATATTTTAATCGATTTTCGCTCGTTTTTGAGTCGTTTTTCCAGCAATAAACGACTCTTTTACGAGTAATATTTCTAGCAATAATTACTCTTCTTCGAGTCATAATGTAATTGAAAATAAGAAAGATTTTTATTAATATATTCCTTTATTTATTATGATATGAATAATAAATTAATGCAATTATATACATATGCTTATGAAAATTAAGTTATGACTAGTAGTGAAAATGTATGAAATTAATTATTGTAATAGTAATAGTAATAGTAATAGTAATAGTAATAGTAATAGTAATAGTAATAGTAATAGTAATAGTAATAGTAATAGTAATAGTAATAGTAATAGTAATAGTAATAGTAATAGTAATAGTAATAGTAATAGTAATAGTAATAGTAATAGTAATAGTAATAGTAATAGTAATAGTAATAGTTAGAAAATATACCAAATTATTCCACTCGCTTCTTTTTTGTTAATCGATCTTTAGCGTGTACAAAAAATTGTTGTAGCACAGTGTTCATGTCCTTGTCGGAACAATTATATTTTATGTGGCACATATCTAAGTGAAAAAAAATTAAATTTTTATTTATATAAATTAAAATATATGTATAAATAATTTCTCACTTTTTATTATTGTTATAATATAGCTTTTTTCAGCGCTTGGCTTTGAACTTGTACCTTTCCAGCTATAATATGAGGCCAATTGGTCTGAAAAAACCTTTCGTATAGCTGCCCTTAAAAATTGTGATAGTCCCTCTCCACCTGTATTCGCTATAAACTTTTTCTGTAAAATTTGAGTATTTTTTTTAACAAATTTATATTGATTAGTGTATCAATGTATGCAATACTTACAAATTGTTTTAATTTTTCACCGTCTTCCAAAACCGCCTCCTCGAAATTCGCAATTTCGTGAATTTCGCTGAAGGGAAGATTCTTAAAATCATCTAAATCATCTGGAAGCTCCCCTCTGTTGCTGTGGAGTTTTCTATTTTCTAATTTAACAGATATGACTTCCTCAGTCAATTTTGTAATTGAATTTTTAAATTCATCCTGCATTTTTTTCATTTCAAATATTTGTGCTTGTAATAAAATATTTTCTTTTTGCATTTCTATTAAAATATCAGTAATTTTTACAAGGCGTGAGTCGTTTTGATCTGAAAAAATTATTGTCATTATCTGAATAAATTATATTTAATTAAATTAATCTCTACTTACATGATGTTGAATTAAACAACTGTGTATATTGAAAATTATCACTCATGATGCACTAATGGAATAAAAAAATAGCTGCTGTCCACTGAATCGCGCAAACAGATTAATTTTTTATCTACTTGGCTTATTTTAAACTCAATTTTTGTGCCAAAAGTAATATCAACCGTTTGATATATTTTAAAATTATTTGACTCGACTGGTTGACAAAAAAATGGCGTCAAATTATTTACTGCTATTCCAAAAAAACTGGCTCATTATTGCTATTAATTATGTCCGTAATTTTAATCACTTGTTTATTAACCAAACAAAAATTATCGGGACTTCGCACTGACAAGAAAGTTCCCTTAACAGTTACATTAGAAATTTTGCCCTTTTTACTTTTCCCAAATATAGTAGTTATTTCACCTTCACCTTCTTTCTCTAAATTATAGCTACTTTCTACGTGCCGTTTATAAATTTGAACTGCTGCCCTATCCCCCTTTCTAACTTTACGTTTTATTTTATATAAGTGATTCTCAAATTTAAATGCGCTTATATTTTCTAAAGACCCAAACAGTTTAGCGTCTTCGTGAATATGCAGTAAGGAATGAAAATTATAAGTTAAGAAGGACAAATCATATAATCTTTCTGTATCTAAAACAAAAGATTTTAAAAGATTTTCAGCACATGAATTGTTGAGCTTGCAGTCATATTTATCTAAAAGAATTCTTAAGGCCAAAGATAATTTTAAAAAATGCGCATATCTTTCCGCAGTAAGAATTTTTTTAAAATAAAAGGTCCAGTATAAAGTAAAAATTGTCTAAGCTCCGTTGCCTTCCATCTCTCAAGATCTTTTAATGTTCGAGGTTTTCTTTTAAACTCCCTCGTTATATTGTTTCTATTGAAATGTAATTCATTTGAAATTGATCCAATTTTCCAGGAAGACAACGAAAAATCTTCACCCTTTTTCTTAACCCATGCATTCAATAATGTCCGCATTACGCCTAAACATATAACATGCATGTAATCTAATGAACATTGCGACACAATATCAATGTTAAGCAATTCTAATGGAGACTCCATT
The DNA here is from genome assembly GCA_018150725.1 of Drosophila quadrilineata. Lineage (NCBI taxonomy): Eukaryota > Metazoa > Arthropoda > Insecta > Diptera > Drosophilidae > Drosophila > Drosophila quadrilineata. Next base: position 576,568 of record JAECWN010000452.1, read on the forward strand.
AAATGATGTTCGGGCTGAGATCTATTTCTAAATGATTTATTTGTTCTTGGCAAAATCGATGATTCTGGTGGGAAAACTAGACGATGTTTAAACATTTGTCCCTTTTGTGTACATCGTCCACATGAATAGTATCCACTATGTCCTTTGGTTCCCAAAATAAAAGATTTTGCCGGTGCGTCCATTACGAAACAGCGCACAACAATTTGGAAAAAATTATTTGCAAATGTAAAACCCTCTTTTATAACAACATTAAGCTCCGAAATAAATTCTTTTAAAAAATTAATGGCACAACTTGGCTTCGAAGTTCCCTCATACACGCCAACAAGAAAAATATAGTTCGTATCTGCAACACTAGCCAGTATTGGCCAGACTTGCTTGGAGCTGCTTTTGAATAACGGAAGGCCATCTATACCGAAGTCCAAAACAAAGTTCGGAAACTTCCAATTTCTTACAGTCAAGAAGTCCGTTAGTCCGCTCTTTATCCCATAGTGTATATAGGTGCCTTCGCCAACTTGTCTCTCCGTTACAGAGCTAGGAGTTTTTAAAATTGTTCTAGAGTCTTTCGGTACAGTTATGCTACAATTTCTTAATATTAGAAGCAGTGCATTTATTGCAGCAAAGCTTATTCCAAATTGGGTTGCCCACTTCGAAAGCTCTTCCGACAAGCTTGTCTTTGTACTCTTACTCTCCCTATCGCAATCACTAATAATAAAACTGCTGTCGCTTGACGCCCTTGAGTCGTTACAATTGTCATTATTATTTAATGTAATTTCATCACTTAGTTGATCACTGTTGGCATGAGTAGTTTTGTTTTTTTTTAATGAGGACAACACATCGTCTTTAACAAGTAATAATTTTGCTTGTTTTTTTGCCAATTTTCTAATATTTTTAGGAGGCATTTTTATTTTTCACTGCACTTACCGAAGTTCACTCTTTAACTAAAATTGATGTTCAAAAATGCAGAACATTAGATCAAAAGCTTTAAGCTTACATGTTAAGTACAGTTTGCAAAAGATCGATGAGATAAGGCAGATGGCAGAATGCGTGCAAGAGCGAGAGCATGCGATTCAGCTTTCTCACCGAATTTAAGTGCAAGGCAAAAGACGCATTATCTCATTTCAATCACCGGGGCGATCAATTTTCGATTGCCTTACTATTTTGTTTTTGCTTTTTCATGAATCGTATTTGAAGAACATTTACGAGTCAGTTTCGAGTTATTTTCGAGCCCTTTTTTAGTCGCTTATAAAATGACTCTTTTTTTAATCATTTCAACGACTCGAAAAAGACTCCTCTAGGAGATTAATTCAAAAACGATCTTCCAAATGCTGGGTGGGACATGTATACATAATACTCCGGAATGTTGAAATTCGTTGATGGTCGTTGCTCTCAATAATATATATGTATGTGTATGCGTATATGTGTGTGTGCTTATGTTGAAACGATTTTCGACATAATTTATTCGGTTTTACTTCCTTTTCATTTGCAAGAGATCCAAAGTGGAAGCTGAATTTTAATTCTGCTCTTTTAGTTTTTGGGCTCAAATATGTTAAATACTACCACATACATCTCCAACTACATCTACATCTACACCTACATAACTAACAGCTGGGTTGTGAGAGAGTTGCTTTGCTTCTACTTCGGCTTCCACTTCTTCTTCTTCTGATTCGACGGCTCGCCTTTCTACCTTTTTGATGTTGATGTTAGTCGCTCTCTCGCTCTCTTTGGTCCCCTCTCGACCCGAATGTATGTTTCCGTGCATGTGACGCCTGACAAGTGCTTGGGCATGTGTGCGACAGTGTGACTGTCTGTGTGTGGTGCTATTGTTGTTGTTGTTGTTGTTGTGGTTCTTGTGTGACGCTCAAGTTGCTTGTGAAATTTGCAATTCCAATGATAAAAGTGTAAGAAGTCCTTCCAGTCTGCTTGCCCGTCACATATGCCGAGTCCTATTTTAACTCCCACATCAGCTGTCTCTTTCCATTGTGACACGCACTACCACTACAATAATAAAAGCGAAGAAGGGTAAGCGGCAGAAGATGATGGAGAGACAGACAAACTTAGTTAATGGTGATATAATAAGCAGCACATGCCAAAGCGGAGCGCAGGCTAAATGCAATAATAATGGCATCTAATGCAACAAGTTCGAATTATGTTAATCCCAAACTCGATATAGATTTGTTTGTTACAAGAGAAGACTCACTATTCTTTAAAAATATTCATATAAACTATATGCTGAGAGATACCAACAGTGTTTATATGAGAGAGAGAGTGAGGAAATTGAATAAATCTCAGTTGGCAGCTCGTAAAGCTGATGGTGTCAGGCGCTTTGCCCGCTTTGGGGCGATGGCTGTTGCCAAATGGCGAAGGACATTTGCATTCCCGGGATAAGCGTGAAAATTCGCCTGATAAAAATGTTAAACAAAACACCAAACGCAATAGCTGGAGGTGCTTGTTTAATTGAAATTTGCATAACTGCACACATTTTTGTGAAATGCATCGTATGCAGCAATTTACGTGCGTAATGCCTAAATTTACCGCCCAGTTGGAGGCTGTAAGCTGCAGCCACGCCCACTGACAATGCTCACACAGCACTCACATCTCTCTTGACGACACGAGCAGACATAACCTATCTTTTACATAGAGAGCGGCGGGGCGGAGTGGTGGCAGCTGGTGTGACGAGACGAAACGAGGCGACGGCGTCAACTGCAGTGCGTAAAATGCATTTAGAATTTGTGTTGCATACTTCTCGGCGACGGCATGAATTCCATTCGAGAATACATATATTGCATGCGAGAATACATGTATGGATGTGTGTGATAGATAGAGAATGTGTTAGTGTGTTTGTGTGTATGAGACTTTAAAGCTTGTTTTAGACCTCAACTAGCTGTGAATCCCTGCGTTTAAATGTGTAACTCATAAGCTCGAAAGTCATCGCTTTGCCAATGGTGCTCGGACAGCAAGGACTCTCTGTTTTTGGTAGACCCTTATTTCGCTTTGTTTACATTTGGGTTAAATAGAAGCACAACAATAGTGGCGGAATAAAAGAGAAATGCCGTGAAATGTTAACCAGCTCGAGGGTTGGACTCCCTTTTGGGCTTAACGTATTTTAATCACGTAATTTAACTTTAAGTGGAGACCACTCGTCCAGCACAACTTTAAATTAAATTTTAATCTGTTGCTTATATTTAAACAGATGCGTGTGTATGCGCGCGTGTGTGTGTGTGTGTGTGTGTGTGTGAAAGAGACTATTATTGTTCATGAGAGTGTCTAACTAATTAAAATGGTGGACAAACTGTCACCCGCAGAGAACTGATTATGGCCAGCATCAATTTTGTGATGATGTGGAAATGCTGGCGGAGACCCACAAAAATATGTGGAGTGTTCTGTTTAACCTCGAACCTCAATCCGCAAATATGACCGTCGTTGTTTTTATTTAACAATATTGAAGCGGTCATCGAGTGAAATAAAAATGTAGAGAGCATCAGTGTTGCAAGTACAGCTCGACAGGCATTTCCAATTTAGATGTATGTGTGAGCTTATACTATAACATACTATGTATGCATGCGTCTGTGTATGTGTGTGTGTGGGGGGATGTGCGTTTGCCTGACGGATTGACAGCTTAATAAATTAAAATGCATTAAGTGGCTGATAGTTCGAGCAGTCGAAGCGTCAACATCAAAAAATTTTTTCTACAAATCCGAGAAATAAATTTTGAAAAAATAAGTGAAACATCGCACCAAACTTGAGTTTTGGGCACTGCTTCAAGCGGTGTCGGCATTTGGACAATAGCAAACTCAGAAAAGAAGAGTTGCTCTTCTGCATTGCTTGCCCACTGGGCAACGGTACACCCCTCTCACCGCGCGCGAGCTCGTACAAGAGGGGGTAGAGTCCGAGACGCTTATCAGCAAAGTGAACCGATTGTAAACAACTAAAATAACTTGGAACACCACTTACAATAACAACTCGTACCAATAATATGGATATGGTAAATTCCTCTGACACCTCGCTTAGCAATAAGCAGGCTGTGCACGAGGAAATGTACCGTATAACTGGCAAAAAGTCTGCTGAATTACTCTCTGAGATCCGGCTAGAGACGCAGAGATCACTGATAGCCTGCCAACGCTATACTGCTGCAACAAAATCAGCCAACACCTCTACCGAAGTTGCATCCACCAGCGCTGCTGCTAGCCAATGCATACTATCGCCTACTGCAAACAGTAGCCCATATGCTACTCACACTAATGCTCCTCAGTGCTCCTCCAACATTACAATCTCTAGAGCCACAGCCGCTTCCAGACTGCTTGCTGCACAAGCCACAAAAACGATAAAAAGAAAGAGAGGTAAGCCTCTCCATAATGCTATCAGTGCCAAGCGCGTGGACGTCAAGCCAGCTCGACGCCCGAGCTCCAGCATGAGCCAGGTATTAAACTCTAGCAATAGATTTGCTACTCTTGATATGGATATAGATGGTAATGAAGAAGTCATTCCTGAAGATATTGCCGAACCATGCTCTGATGTTACTGGGCCTGCGGCAGATAACAGCGATCCTATTGCGACTGCTGATAGCAACCAGCTCAAAGGCTCCCCGAAGCCACCTCAAATAGTCACCGATGTTGATAACCTAAATGATCTCTTAGAAATTATACAGGAGGTAGCTAATCTAGATAATGCTCTGATTAAGGTCAATCAAGGAAGCACTGTTCGTATTCTTCCTAAGGATAGTGACACATATAGAGCAATCGTGAGCCGATTAGAGGACATTGGCTTGCAATTCCACACATATCAAATGAAAACAGAAAAACCGCATAGAATAGTAGTAAGGGACCTACATCATAGTACCCTAAATCCTGACATCATTGCAGGCTTCAAATCAATTGGCTTCGAAGTATTACACATCCATAACCCGTACTCTAGAATCAACAGGGATGAAAAGCTTAACATATTTTTCATTAATATTAAGCCGTGCACAAATATAAATGAAATATACCAGGTCCGGACTCTCTGCAGACAGAGAGTGCGAATCGAAAGAATGCGTAAAGCTACAGAAATTGCGCAATGTCTGAGATGCCAAGAATATGGCCACACAGCCAGATACTGCCGTCGCAAACCTAACTGTGCAAGATGTGGAGAAGACCATAATACAAAAGACTGTATGCGGGCACCAGATGATCCGCCCACTTGCTTCCACTGTGGAGAAAGCCATATGTCCAGCTATAAGGGATGTGAACGGTACCAGCAGCTTCTTAAACGCTCTAGGGGGCCTGGGCAGAGAGCTAATAATCCATTTAGGGAGAACAGAGGGTCTGCAAATCAGCAAGCTACCTTTCGTCCTGCAGCTTCAGCCGCAGCCGTAGTCTCGACCCCAGCTTTTACGGACTCACAACAATTTCCTCTACTGCAACATGGGCGTACCAGACGGGATAAGAATCAACATCTATCGCAGCAATCACTGCAGGAAACGCAGATAAGTCTCAGAAGCTCCTACGCTGCTATAGCCAAAGGTAGCGCAAGCAGAACTGTAGCCACAGAGAAACTGGATATTCAGACACTATTACAACAGCAACAACAACAATTCCAGGAGTGGCAAAATCAGCTTCAGCAGCAGCAGCAACAGCAATTCCTTCTATGGTTACAGCAGCAACAGCAAGAACAGAAACTACAGAAGCAAATTGATAGCCAAAGGTTAGAGAAGCTTGAAAGAATTGTGTCAGAGATGGCCACAAAAATTAGTCAGCTGACTGGGGCCCAGCTCCAGGACAAAGCTTCTGCCTCGCAATGAACCAGTTAAAGGTCCTTATCTGGAATGTCAATGGCATTTCAGGGAAAGCCAAGGATGTCGAACTTTTCGCTCACAACAATAACATTGATATCCTTCTTCTGACAGAAACCAGGCTAAACCGGGGTACTATTGCAAAAGTTTACGGCTATGCGGTCTACCCAGCCTACAGACCATCGGCCAACAATCGCAGCGGCGGTGGAGCAGCAGTTCTGGTGAGAAACTCCCTTCGCCACTTCCCTCAGAGAGTTATTGAGACGAGAGATATTCAGTTGGCTACAGTGAAGGTTACCACAGAACTGGGTGACATGGTATTCAGCGCTATTTACTGCTCTCCAAGGAACAGAATTGAGGAAAGGCAATTCGCAAGCTTACTCCGGGCCTGTGGTCAAAGGTATTTGATTGGTGGAGATTGGAATGCACGGCACTGGCTGTGGGGTGATATATATAATTCACGTAGGGGAAGTGAACTCGCTGCAGCAATAGCCACCACGGAAGCCAAGATCCTGGCTACGGGGTCACCCACCAGATACCCTTATGTGCCCAGCCATACACCAACTTGCATCGACTTCGCTATATATCATGGCATACCCGATACCATAACTCGAATTCATGACAGTTGGGACCTAGACTCAGACCATCTAGCGTTAATTGTTACATTAGGTGCAGCTGGAACGAACGTCGACCCAAAGCCTCGCCTCATTTCTCACCGCACTGATATCGAGCTGTTTAGGCACCACCTAGATAGAGCCTTTCAGAATAATATGGCACTGGAATCCGCGGACGATATTGACCAGGCAGTCGAGGACTTGAATAACGAAATATCCAGGGCTGCTGCAGCTGCAACTCCCAATACGCAGCCGACAGCACCAGCCCCTTATGGCATCTTACTAACAAGAGAGGTCAAAGAAATGCTTGCAGCTAAGAGGCGACTCCGAAGGCGAGCGATCCGTACGCAAGATCCCTGGGATCGACTCCAGTGGAACCGGGCGGCGAAACAGTTACGAGGCATGCTACAAGAACTAAGAAGCGACTTCTTCGAGCAAAAACTTGCATCAATGGACTACACAGCTGATGCCAACTACTCCCTGTGGAAGTGTACCAAGTCCCTAAAGAGGCAGCCATTTCGGCAAGTCCCTGTCCGCTGCTCAGGAGGACGCCCAGCCAAAAATGAGGAGGAGCAAGCGAATGTTTTTGCCCAACACCTGGAGGCTCGCTTCACCGAGTATGACTTTGCCACAGTGGCACAGATCAGGGAGACCCTAACCAGCCTTGAGATGCCGTTACAGATGTCTCCACCAATCCAACCAATCTCCGTGGACGAAATAGGTGAGGTAATTGCTAACTTGCCGCGTAACAAGGCGCCCGGACTCGACAGAATTTGCCACAACACCTTGAAGGCTCTTCCGCATAGTGCGTTGCTACGAACTGAGGCCATTTTCAACGCTATGCTAACATTGCAGCATTTTCCGAAGCAGTGGAAGATGGCGGCGATTATTATGATTCACAAACCGGGAAAAAAGGAGGACGATCCGGAATCCTATCGCCCTATCAGCCTGCTGCCTTCTCTTTCAAAGGTCTGGGAGAGGATACTTGCACAGAGACTACAAAAAACAATAGAGCAGCATAACATTATACCGGATCACCAATTTGGATTTCGTACAGGCCATGGCACCATTGAGCAGGTACACAGGCTGGTTAGGCACATTCTGCAGGCTTACGACCAACGGGACTACTGCAATGCGGTCTTTATCGACATGCAACAGGCATTCGACAGGGTATGGCACGATGGCCTTCTCTATAAAATAAAAAACTACCTGCCTGCACCTTACTTTGGACTCCTGAGGTCATATTTAACAGGACGGGAATTCAAAGTAATGGTAAGAAATGCCTACTCTACCCCACGCCAAATGAGAGCAGGAGTCCCGCAAGGTAGTGTCTTGGGGCCGCTGCTCTACTCGCTGTACACCGCCGACATCCCGACCCCTAGCGCAGCCCACATGGACGAGCCTTGGAAGGCCTTGATAGCCACATATGCTGATGACATCGCTGTCATGTACAACTGCGAATGCCGACGTGAGGCTGCGCATGGTCTCCAGCAGTATCTCAACTCGTTAGCAGCTTGGTGCAGGAGGTGGAATCTGAAGATTAACCCAGCCAAAACAACTAACCCCTGCTTCACACTGAAGCAATTATGGTCTACTACCCCCGAGCTGAGGCTTGAGGGCGTATTACTAGAGCAGCCCCCACAAGCCAAATATCTTGGCATCACGCTCGACAAACGCCTCACATTTGGAGCACACATCTCAGCAACTATAAAAAAGTGTGGGCAGAGGATGCAGCAACTGCGATGGCTGATACATAAAAAAAGTTCGCTCAATCTGCGAGCCAAGAGGGCAGTCTATGCGCACTGCATCTTGCCGATCTGGCTCTACGGGGTGCAGATTTGGGGCATCGCTGCGAAGTCGAGATACAAGCGTATCCAGACAATGCAGAATCGCGCCTTGCGACATATAACTGGTTGTCCCTGGTACGTTCGTGGCTCCACCTTGCATAGAGACCTAAATCTGCATACCGTAGAGGAGCAGATAAACAGGCATACCAGTAGATACGGCGACAGGCTGGAGAGGCACCGCAGTTTGTTGGCACGGCAACTACTCCCTGCCAGGCCTCTCAGGAGGCTGAAAAGACCCAAGACGCTGGGGAGGCGACAATAATTTAGTTTAATTCCTTTGTACATACATACATATATAAATCAATCCTCTTGTCTTCAGCAAGGGGTTAGGTGTTAAGTAGTTGTAATTGTATAGTTATGGTACGTTTTGTTGTACCGGTTCTATATTTAATAAACAAAGTTTTCCAAAAAAATTAAGTGGCTGGCGTAGATTTGCGGCAGCCATAAATCCTTCAACCAGTCAGGGACAGAGACGGAGACAGAGTCAGGGCAGAAGGTGACGATGGAGGGACACACCTCTCCGCCTTTCATCGCTGCAGAGGGAGGCCTTTCAAATGGAAGCCATGAAACTTCTGGGCTTAAATATTATATTGTAATTCAAATGTTTATGGCCATCAACGTAAATAAAAATAAAAATGTCTGCCTAAGGCTCCATTCGCGCCCTTTTCCGCAGCTGCACCTGGGGCCAGGTGATGTACGAGCATGTGGCCCCAGTTGGGCTGGCGAAAGCGGATTCCATTCTCACTTTTATATACACATCTTGCGCATAAGTTCTTCTTCATCATCTTCGCCCTCATCTTCCGCCTCTAAAGCCTGGCGAGCAACAAATTCGCACGCACACAGCCATTGACACGGGCTGCTAAGCTGCGTTAAGGGAGCCCGTGCGAATTTGTGGCCAACTCACAACTGGCAACTGGCTTCGCCCAGGTGGCACCTGTCCGGGAATACAAACAGTACACCAACTGCAAAGCGGAGAAAAATAAGTCTGTGAAAAATCAAAAACATGCAAAGTAGCTTGCAAAACAAAAGGGAGTCTCCAAATTTGTCAGAGAATGAGTGGATTGATGATTCTACGAATGAATGTGACTGTGGAACTGAGTGTGTGTCTCCGATAATTTATAAATACATGGCTTCTATTTAAGCTTATTTCAACTACGCTTTGTGCACCAAAAATACAATCGACGAAATTGAGAGCAATAAATAAACATTCACAGACAGTCAGACAGACCGACTGATAAACAGACCAACAAACATATATGTATACAGTTCCAGAAGTTCCCTGGAGGCTGCGTCAACTAAAATAGAAAAGAAATAAGGATAACGCAACTGAACGTCAGGAATCGACAAATCATAATAATCATGTGCTATTCCATTGCTCTTGGCATTTGCTGGCAATATTCTTAACCATATCTGAGATGTAGACTTTGATTTGAATTAAATAGAAAGAAATGAAAAAAAAACACTCTATACATAAATTTAACATTAATAATAAAATAATTGATTGTTCAAATTAAGACCATCATTTTTGGATCCCCCCACCACGCCCAGAACTATATAAAAAATCAGTGTTTCGGGTCTTTGATGCAAATTTTTCCAAGTTTCGGCATTTAGAACAAAACTGCATTCAAAGGTTGTTCAAATTAAGACAATCATTTTTGGACCGCTCTACAAGCCCAGAACCATAAAGAAAATCAGTGTTTCGGGTCTTTCAAAACTTCGATGAGCCACAACTTCGTCAAATCTCAACCGATTTTCAAGTTTGATGCCAATTTTTCCAAGTTTCGGCATTGAGAACAAAACTGCTATCAGAGATTATTCAAATTAAAACCATAATTTTTGGACCTCTCCACAAGCCCAGAACTGTATATAAAATGGGTGTTTTGGGTCTTTCAAAACTTCGATGAGCCATAACTTCGTCAAATCTCAACCGATTTTCAAGTTTGATGTCAATTTTTCCAAGTTTCGGCATTTAGAACAAAACTGCATTCAAAGATTGTTCAAATTAAGACCATCATTTTTGTACCTCTCCACAAGCCCACAACTGTATACGAAATTGGGTGCTTTGGATCTTTCAAAACTTCAATTGAGCCATAGCTTCTTCAAATCTCAACCGATTTTCAAGTTTGATGTCAATTTTTCCAAGTTTCGGCATTTAGAACAAAACTGCATTCAAAGATTGTTCAAATTAAGACCATCATTTTTGGACCCCTCCACAAGCCCAGAACTATATAGAAAATCACTGTTTCGGGTCTTTCAATACTTCAATGAGCCATAACTTCGTCAAATCTTAACCGATTTTCAAGTTTGATGCCAATTTTTCCAAGTTTCGGCATTTAGAACAAAACTGCATTCAAAGATTGTTCAAATTAAGACCATCATTTTTGGACCCCTCCACAAGCCCAGAACTATATTGAAAATCACTGTTTCGGGTCTTTCAATACTTCGATGATCGATAACTTCGTCAAATCTCAACCGATTTTCAAGTTTGATGTCAATTTTTCCAAGTTTCGGCGTTTAGAACAAAACTGCATTCAAAGATTGTTCAAATTAAGACCATCATTTTTGGACCCCTCTACTAGCCCAGAACTATATAGGATATCAGTGTTTCGGGTCTTTCAATACTTCAATGAGCCATAACTTCGTCAAATCTCAACCGATTTTCAAGTTTGATGTCAATTTTTCCAAGTTTCGGCATTTAGAACAAAACTGCATTCAAAGATTGTTCAAATTAAGACCATCATTTTTGGACCCCTCCACAAGCCCAGAACTATATTGAAAATCACTGTTTCGGGTCTTTCAATACTTCGATGATCGATAACTTCGTCAAATCCCAGCCGATTTTCAAGTTTGATGCCAATTTTTCCAAGTTTCGACATTTAGAACAAAACTGCATTCAAAGATTGTTCAAATTAAGACCATCATTTTTGGACCCCTCCACAAGCCCAGAACTGTTTTCGAAAATGGGTGTTTTGGGTCTTTCAAAACTTCGATGAGCGATTACTTCGTCAAATCTCAACCGATTTTCAAGTTTGATGCCAATTTTTCCAAGATTCGGCATTTAGAACAAAACTGCATTCAAAGATTGTTCAAATTAAGACCATCATTTTTGGACCTCTCCACAAGCCCAGAACTATATAGAAAATCAGTGTTTCGGGTCTTTCAATACTTCGATGAGCCATAACTTCGTCAAATCTCAACCGATTTTCAAATTTTATGCCAATTTTTCCAAGTTTCGGAATTTAGAACAAAACTGCATTCACAGATTGTTCAAATTAAGACCATCATTTTTGGACGTCTCCACAAGCCCAGAACTGTATACGAAATTGGGTGTTTTGGGTCTTTCATAACTTCGATGAGCCATAACTTCGTCAAATCTCAAACGATTTTCAAGTTTGATGTCAATTTTTCCAAGTTTCGGCATTTAGAACAAAACTGCATTCAAAGATTGTTCAAATTAAGACCATCATTTTTGGACCTCTCCACAAGCCCACAACTGTATACGAAATTGGGTGCTTTGGGTCTTTCAAAACTTCGATGAGCCATAGCTTCTTCAAATCTCAACCGATTTTCAAGTTTGATGTCAATTTTTCCAAGTTTCGGCATTTAGAACAAAACTGCATTCAAAGATTGTTCAAATTAAGACCATCATTTTTGGACCCCTCCACAAGCCCAGAACTATATAGAAAATCACTGTTTCGGGTCTTTCAATACTTCAATGAGCCATAACTTCGTCAAATCTTAACCGATTTTCAAGTTTGATGCCAATTTTTCCAAGTTTCGACATTTAGAACAAAACTGCATTCAAAAAGCTGTTCTGACCATTTATCAGAATTGTGGTCATATTTTCTAAAATATTGGTCCAATTCAAGTGCGGTATAGTTTTTAATACTCATTTTGATGCCAGAAATTGATTGAGCACAAATTACGATTTTAAAATCTTCACTCTTTTGACGTATTTGCATGTGTGTATGCTTGTGTTTGTATATTCTGGCAGGCATTGATCTGGTAGGATAGCCCAATTTAGATTCAGCGATATGCAAAGCAATGATAAAATAAAAAATATCCTGTAAGAAAAATGAAGGCAGCAGGTAGTCGAAAAAACTTTGCTGAGCTCGGACAGCAGCAAAAGGCAAAAATATGAAAATCGGCAGCGGACCCACACACACAGTGACGAGTATGTGTACGTACAAGATGATGAGAGTGCATTTGATTTTTGTTGTGATTGCTAAAAAATTGGCAACAGAAATAGAGAGGCGAGCAAGAAGCAAGCTCTCAACAGCGAACAGCATTGGTTGTGAGCGACTCTTTCATGCTATTTTGCTGTTTCTACATGTGGGCTCTATACGAAGCGTCCGCCCTAGACGACGTACAAAACGCTATTAACTCAGTATAGGTTTGCACATTGAGAGATCGAACTTGTCGGAAGCTGTTCGTGTGAGCTGATCGGGATATGCCGCATCGAACTGGGGTATCTCGCATCGAACTGGGCTATCTCGCTAAGAAATTTCGTGGCCGTTTTCGTTGTATGAAATGTCCCATCTATATATGGTTATATGGTCAGTGTCATAAGCCACCGACCCACTGTACTTATGTAGTTTACCAATTGTGTTGCCTACTTTTCGGCGCGTCTTTCCAGAACTCTCCACTCATTTGGCCATATCTATGTGTGTGTGTGTGCGTGTTATTTGTGGGCATGGCAGATGAATTGGCACTGAGCTGCGCGTCAATAAATTGTCTGTTATCATTTTCATGTTTTTGTATTGATGACGGTTGGGGGCTGGGGGATGACTGTCCGCTGTCGGTTGTATCGGGGCGTATGAGCAATGTCAACGTTACCATTAACCGAAAAGTTGCCGCTAAGAAGGAAAATTGGCGTTGGTCGAGTCTGAGACTCCTCCCCCAGGAGGGTATCCTGGGCTGAGCCTAATTTGCCGGAAATAAATGTGCAGCGATGTGTATGAGACTTACGAAGTCAGAATATCGCTGAACCCTCTCTCTCATTCTCTCTCTCAGCAGTTCTCATCATCCAGGACGAAGGCGTCCGGACTTGGCAATCGCTGTGGCAGGAAATTTGAAACTTGTTAGAAGTTCCTCTACGCAGTTGTGCTGATAGACGAAGTGTGCTTGCGGCAAATCCAATTTCATAGCATGCATTTTCGATTAGAGAATCACTACTTTCTCCTTTCTTCTTTATCACTCCTCTCTGCCTGCCGACAAATAAAATTTGAACTCGAAAGATTATTTCTCCAAAATTTTCGCATTTCAATGGCAAATGGCAAAAAATTAAATGGAAAAATGTGCAATCAGGCAACTTGTCTTCTTCATCATCTTCATCTTTATCTGTGTTTCTTTTACCTCAATGTTATTGTATAGTGTGAATTGAACAGCATTTTGAGTTTGTTGTCGTAGTTTGTTTTTACGCCAAATTGTTGTCCCAAAAAAGAAGTCATTAATGAGAGTGAAGATACTTCAAAAGGACATCATCAGATGGTGGGGGGAATGCAATGTGCTGATGTAATAGTTGAACTGATGAAGGTTTCTCAATAAGTTTGATGGTCGTTGTTGTCATTGCCCGACAAAAGGGTCAGAGATGGCGGCAAGTGTCGATGGCCAAAGAGGAGTTCATGCAACATGCCCAAGGGTATCCTGGGTATTATAATGACAATCAATGACATAATTTACAACTTTCCCCTGCCTCTGAGATCGAAAGGATGTTCCTTTCGTGTCATATATGTATATCTCTCAGTGTTGATGACACCCGCAGTCTCCTTAGAGGCACCGCCAATTGTTCCAGTTTCTGTTACAGTTTCTGTTTCAATTTCAGGTTCAATTTCAGTTTGAGCCCCATTATCAATGCCCGAGGAGGAACATCGTGGCATCCTCTGTCGGCTATCAATCAGCGCCTCTCAGCAAGCTCTTTGCATAATTAAAACCTGATGCGTTATGCGTTTACCTGTTGTTGTCTCTTTCTCACTGTCTCACTGTCTCTCTGTCTCTCTCTCTTTCACTGCCTCCCCCCCCTCTCTCTGTCTCTCTGTCTTATATACGTATTCTGGAAAACACTGTGGAATCAGGTGCTTAAGTTCCAGGACACTCGCTGCTTGCGCTGCTTACATAATGCCAAAGACGTTACTGTTCAAATATTAAATCTTCAACACGTGCCGCGCTTCCCGCCACACTTCCCTCAGATATCCCTCACTTGATCCGCCTCATTGTTGTGCGAAGTTAAATTCAATTTAGTTGATGAAACGACAATTGACGGGAATGATGATGTGGATGTGGATTCCCGTTGATGTTGTTGTTATGGTTAACGTTGTTGTTGTTGTTGAAGTTGTAGGTGTAGGTGTAAATCTCGACGCATATCAAGGACTATCACTAGTCGCAGGCATTTAATTCCCAGCACCCCATCCTCCAGCTGTCAGTATCCCCATTTCCAGCTTGTCTGTCTGCCCACAGATATTTTCCATTTATACTTCGATATCCATTAAAATACTACAACGTATGTCGTCTCAATTAACTGCGGACGTAAATGTTGTGTTTTTGTTGCCCTGATGTGCTCGTAATGCCCAGACAGACAGAAAGCGACAGACTGACAGTGACAGGGAGAGAGAAAGTGTAGTGAGAGAGAGAGAGAGAGAGGCAGTTAGTCAGACAGACAGAGACAAAGGCAACTCTATTGCGCTGCGAATCGTGACCATTGTACACAGACTATGGGACAAGTTGGAACTGTTTGGGTTGGCTAATTGAAGCGTCGGGCACAGACCTGACCAGAGTTCACCTGACCAGACTTGGGCAGCCATATTATGCATGTATGGGCGAGTGGAGGAGCACGGCACCAACCTGTATGTCAGATTTAATTCCATTTAATTGAATTTGTGCCGTTTATTAATTGCCATGTGAAGGATGCAATACAAATCGAATGACTGCAAAGGCAATGGCAATGGCAGACACATGACCAGGACTCTTTTGGAGATGGCAGAGGGATGCAGTAGGCTGTCCAATTAGTCAATCAGCACACAGCACATCACAGTTTTATTACATTAACCAGGATCAACTAAGGCACTTTCAAATGTGGTTTTGGGTGTGAGGGGGTTGCCAATTAAAATGCCAAATGACGCACAGGGGAATACTTTCTCTATCTCTATTTGTATCTCAATCGCCATCATCATCATCATTAAGGATATCATTATTATGTTATCTTTATCACTCTAAGTGCTGCTGCAATGGGACAAGTAATTAGTGCACTTTGAGCGCGTTTTATTCTCACTTGACCGTTGTTATTGCAATTCCTTTTGATTGGACTCGCTTTCCCACTACCAATTTAAGTGTTTCCTTTGCTACGTATTACTTTTCGTTTTTGTTTTCATTTTCATTTTGAGTTTCGTTTTGTTTTCCAGTCTCAAGTCTGAAGTCTGTCGTTCTAACCGCCTTTTGTTGATTCTTTTAAATTTCGCCTTTCAATTATTTTATGCAAATAAGCAAAACGACGCTGAGCGCAGATTATGCCAGCTTGACAGAATTCCTTCTGCTTTGCTTTGCTTCCTTCGTCCTTGCCCATTCTATCTATACACACTCCACTCTCCACCTCTCCTGCGTCGCTCCTTAATGTAGAATCCCTATGCTTTTGTCGTCGCCTGATGGATTTGGCATAGCCCGAGAAAGAAATCCGCGCTCACAACTCTCTTACAAAATGAATTGTTTGTTATTGCTGTTACAGGATTCCTTTCCGTCCACCTCCCTTAGTCTCTTTGTATGCTTGGAGGGTCCGTGAACCGCCTACTTATCTGGCATACCTCGCGGCATATCTCTCCGTCTCTCCGTTTGGGCGTAATCAACTTAAGTTGGTCAAATGAGTTTGTCGCGTTTTGAAAATTTTTCAAAAATAAACCGCCTGCCGAAAGCATCACTTTGAGTTTCCTTCGGGTTGCCCAGGGTTAATTGGTGTTCTCAGTGTGGTTGCTTAGGCCTTTTTCTAGCCAAATGTAGCTATGAAAGGAATTATATACCACTGAGAAATGAGACTCTGTTAAATAAAATATCGAAGTCTGTGGGCATCTCTGTCTGGAAACGTATTGTTGAATAATCCGACTTTGATTTGTGTGCCGCGAACTGAAATGGAACATCCTGGGGGATTTCGTCTGTTTATTGAAGGTGTCAAATAAGGTGTTGCAAATAATTAATTCAATAACATCGCGAATTAAACTCGTTTTTCCTTTCGCTCATTAAATCTCACGTTTTAAGCTGCACTTCCAATTAAATATTTAAATCCAGATGCGTAACGTAATTTGAAAATGTTTTGACACGCTAATATCGATAAGTCCTTGAGACCCGTGACCTGATCCTGCAGGTGGCAACCCTACACTCACATATGCTATTTATACTACATGGCGAAGGAAAACGAAGGCAAAGCGTAGGAGCGCAAAAATAATTGAGATGTCAGCTGAAATTCAAGTGGACTTTTATTGACTGTTTCCTGGTTGACTGGGTGACTCTCGGGCAAATTCCTTGGCTTCTCAAGTAGCATGCAATGTCATCGCCCACAGACACACACACACACACACATACACAGAGTAAGACACATTCTACAATTTCACACTACGTTGAAATGGCGTGCAGTGTCTTTGGGTTTTATCCTTTTGTCTTGGTCCTTCGTTTTGTCAGGTATGCGAACAAAGCTACCACTAAGCAAAATCAATAGATGAAGAGGAGAAGATTGGACAGAAACTGAGCTACTCTTTAAGCTGGCAACAACTGAAGGCACGTATCCGTTTTATGCTAATAACAAGAGGCAGCAGCTGGCAAATGGATGGGTGCTTCCCCAAAAGGTGGGATTGTGGAGTTGTCCAAGCGAGCATCAGTAATGGAAACGCAGCGTGAGTTGAGTCTGACTTTGGGTCTGCATCATATGCCCGCCATTGCCATTTACCTGCCATATTCCATACGCCACATGCCACATGCCGCGTGCTGCCTGCTGCCAACTCTTCACATTCAACATTGGAAATTCTCCCTCGACCTATCTCCAGGTTGTACTTACACTCATCCGCATGCTCGGCATTGAATAGCGTCCCTAAGTGTCCTTAAGCGTCGTCGAGTGCCGTTTCAGAGTTGAAAGCTAAAGCTGAAGCCGGAGCCGAAGCTGTAGCTGGAGGAGAATGTGTTGCGGTTAAATTGCGCCAAACATATTTGACATTTTATTATGGCACACGACGCACGGTGCTCTGCCAGCACCGAGGAAAGGACTCTGCCTAACGCGAGGATATTGCGGCCCATATATGAGACGCGTGAGTGGGGGTATGAGTGGAATTGGTATTGGGTCTAAGCCTGGGCTAATAATGACTACAAGTGTTTTTCATTAACTGCTGCTTATGAATATTAAATTAAAAGTGCGTTTTTTCGCATTTGTTTCGAAAGCAACACGGAAATATTACGTATACGCCGCATTGTGCAGCGGCATCAAACAATCTTTGAAATTTGACTTTGTTTTCCACTGAGTTGGGCATGGCCTCTCAACTGAAGCATTTTAAAAGACGTTGAATTTTGCAGCAGACCGAAATAAACCTACTTAAATGTTTTGCTATCCCTAAAATAACAAGAAGAAGAAGCGGAGCTGAACACTTGCTGAGAATTCAATTTTTGAGATTGAGCTGAACCTAAAGACGAAGGCGATGCAGCTCATGAATTTAAAATGAAATTAAAACCTTAATTTTTTCCTCAAATATAATAACAACTAGAACAAGAAGAAGAATCTGGTGAAGAAGAAGAGTCTGAACAGCAAGAGGAAGCAGAACAAGAGCAACAAGAGCATCAGGCGTGTTTTAGTCGTGACTGCAACTACTTAGGCCAGGACACAAACTGTCTGAGAGAAGGCAAAGGGTACAGGGTGATGGGTTAAGAGTGGAAGGGTAAGAATGGGGCTGTTGGGAATCTGACAGCAAAGAGATTATTGTGCAGCACGGCAGGACTTAGTGATGTAAGCGTGGCGGAGCTGCCAGCTCTGACAAGATGCGCCTCAATTAAGTTGGAGCAAAGAGCTGAGCGTGGGGAGCAGTGTGTAGAGGAGTTGAGGGAGTATGTCTGTTTGCCAGCATGTAAACAGAGCCAGAGTGGAGTAACAACTGCAACTGTCATTATATTCATATGTATATGTATCTATATTTGTACGTATGTATGTATATTTAAACAAACAAATCCAAATGGCGAGTGTGGAGAAGGACTTGGAGGCTGGCAAAACTTTTTGGTTACTTTGAAATTCAATTTTACGCAATATGCGCAAATCGTGATTAAAATCTTTCTCATTGCGGCAGCATTGATGGCCTGCCTACCTCCAGTTCGAGTTTCATTTTTAGTTAGGCAGTTGCCGCCATTTGGCAGCCCTACCCCCTGAAGCCCTCATAAATACGCCTACAAGTGACTAAGAAAAGCTGCTCCTGTCGGTGGTTCCTCTGTTACTTGCGGGCGCTGTCAGCGTAAAAACTATGAAAATGTGTTTTCAAATTGCGAAACAATTTGCTGACCGTAATTGAACTTTGCTGTTGCTGTTGCCATCATCGTCGTCATCGTCATCCTCATCTTCATCCTCATTGCGATTGCCATAGTCAACGGCACATAAAACAAACTTTTAGCGTTCATTTTGAGTGGCGTTGGTCGCTGAAAACTTTTTCGGCGCACATCCTGTAGCACATGCCGCCCATCCCGATACGTATTCAGATTCGGGTACGGACTCATACCAAGCTCATGATTTGGACCAGTGTTGTGTGTGTGTGTGTAGCATCGCGGTTAGACCAATTTGCTATGCCCTGCGGTATAATACCTCGCCTCTTCTCTTGTTGTGTTCATCACAATTCACAACGCAAAATGCCAGAGAAAAGTCTTCAGTTGCCTCGTCTGCCATTTGATTCAATTTGTTTGTGGCGCTGCCTTTTGTTGCATCCAAGTCTTGTTGCAAAATTTTTGAATAATTGCCGAACTGCTTTGGCAGCTGCCTCCACCATGATGCTTCAGTCACGACTCCACTCCAACACGCATGAATATTTCATTCATTATTTCATTTGGAGCTCGAACCCAAGGCAACCACTGGCCACATGCCCAATCTATTCAGGCAGCAGACAGTCGAGGATAAAGTTTTGAATAATTTATGCATCTGAAGATGCACTTTCCTCTCGATTTGTTGCACTTACTCCTTCGCTTATATGGAATATGTTTTATTATGCTCAAGTCACTGTGCATCCTTGATTCCCTCTTTAGGGTCTATTTATAATTTTCTGAGCCTAATAAGCCAGAAACTATACAACCATTATTGTCTCCATGATCATCGCCAATTGTGGACAATTGTCCACTGGCGGGAAATGCGGACAGGTTTTGCCAGACAGCATTCGTTTGCTCTTGAAACCTCCTCTTCTAGAGGGAGCAAAAATACCACAATTTCAATTTCAAAGTATCCTTTTAGTCAAAAGGAAGTGACATTTACGCGCTTTGTTGCGGTTTGCTCATGCATAAAACATTTTTAGTTTACATACATATATATTTTTTAACATTTCATACTCACTCTTCGCCTGCCCGCCTCCTCCTCGTGTTTCACCATTCCCAGTGCAGTAGGCGTGGCAATTGCATCCAACAATACACAGAACGTTTCCCAGCCATGCCCCCATCTGAACAAAGCAGGACGACGTTGTTGTTCTTGTTGTTGCATCAAGGTACTTTTGCCACAGCTTAACTGGCAAAACGGAGAGCAAAAAAATAAATAAATAATACAATAAAAGTTGTATCCACAACAATTAAACCGTTTTATATAACATTGAGTTATTTACATAAAGAATTGCATCTAACTAGGAAAGACTATCAACTAATAAACTATAATAAAATATACTTTCTTAATCTTTGATCATAAATGTTATGCAATTTAAGTTTTATAGGAAGATTGAACTGCCGTATTTTTTCAATACTTCAAAATGTCGGCAATTTAAGATTTTTTGATATCTTCGACCAGTTTTCCATACTTAATAAAATCATCAAAAACGAAACAAAATTTTGATTCGAACTTTTTCAGTCGTTTCTAATAATAAAAACTTATATTTTGCTTTTTATTTGAGGTGATTCTGATGAGTTTTTCTCGAGATATGGGTAAAAATGAGCCAGAAAGTAACAGATTTTTAATTCCAATCCCTCTTAAATCCATACATGTGGCCTAAAATTGTCTCTTGAGCTTTAAGCTTATGACATCTCTTCGCAGTTAAGGTTGCAAAGGGATGGGATAGTTGTGCATAGAGTCTAAATCCTGTGGCAGAAGTGCTTGTTCCTCATGGTGTTGCAACGCTATCCGAGGACAACGAAAATTGCAAACAATAAGTGACAAAAATCAATGAGCAAGTTGTGTGACGCTGCCGGCGGCTGCTGCAAATGCGCTTCCTGTTTCCTATGGAAGCGCGTCAGCAGCGGGATGCAGTTGGCAGCATCGGACGGGAGTAGTTAGGAGAGGGGAGGAGCTGTTTGAGTGCTGTTGAATGCGGTGCAGTAGCAGTAACTATAGATGCTTGGCTGGCTGCCTGAATGGTTGGCATTTGTTGAATATCAACAGGAAATGCAGTGAATAAACACGTCGTCGTTTCAATACGATTCGCTGCCATGAGTTTCGAATAATGTGTGTTTGGTGTGTGCGTGTGTGTGTATGTTGTGGATATACCGGTGTGTGTCCAAGGATGAGACTCATTTTATCATCCAAAGCAATTGCATTCGATCCGATTTGAAGCGATTCGTTATTAGAACTTCAATGGAAGCTCATCTATTGCGATCTGCTGGGGGCTACCCAGGTAACGTAGGTTGGAAGGATGCATCCTTCGTGGACAATTTAAAGGCATTGCTATTTGTGTAATTGCATTCAATGCAATTTCGGATTGCTTTACCTTGCCCCGTAATCAAATTAAATGCAGTGCAAAAATGTTCATGACTTTCATGTCTATCTGGCCATACACATGTATTCCTACAAATGTTTGCTATGGCTGAGTTGCTGCTGTTGTTTTGAATTTTTTTTTGAGGAAAACATGCAATCAATGGCAAACATCAGACGGCATTCCCTGCCTGCCATTCGACAGCAAATCCTCGGCCTCCATATGCCATCATGTTGGCTGTCGTCCATCAGTCAACCAGTCAATCATATGAATCGTTTTCGTTTACGTTTCGTTTTCCGATTCCAATCAATTTGTTTGGCATTTTTGGCTGCCCTTCTTTTGCTGTTCTCCAGCACACGCCTCGCCCCCCGCCAAAAACTTCACTCTGTCAAAAAATGCTAACACCCGCTGACCCGACACCCATGGGGGAATACACTCTATCCCACATATACACACACACACACAGCGTGAGAGAGTGTATTTGGAATGCTTTTGCTTTTCGTTGCTTTCTATCGATTTTATTTCTCTCTCTCCTCCCCCCCCCCTCTCCACCGCTTTTTGTTTGGCAACCCCACAAAATCAAAGCAGAAATACAGAAAACACTTCAATGGCAGCCGCGCTGCTTGTTGCATTTTTAAATACGGTTTGTTATTTGCTACAGGAAAACGTAGAGCAGGACAAGCACAGCAACGAGGTACGCCAAGCGAATGGGAATCCATCTTAGTATCCGCTTCCTGCCTGCTGCCTGCTGCCTGTCAAGCAGACATAACGAGCAGCTCCAACTACTTACTGCATTTCTAGTTAAGAATTGCGAGTTCAAGTCGGTTCGTATTTGCAGGATACTACTTACTCAATAATCCTTCAGTGAGCGATGCGTAATCCTGGCAAATTGCAGTTTAGATTTCCGTTTACATTTTTAATTACGTTATTTCCATAAATGAAGCGGCTGGGATTACAATCGCCTCTTTGTCAAATGTCTGAGAGCTTTAAATTCATATTTAATTTCCAAGGCCATTAAGGAACTCCCAGAGGAGGAAGCTTAGTTTGACCTCTGCATTAATTTAATCGAAGCTGACGCACAGAGAGGAGTTGGGGAGGAGAGTTGCCTTGTGAGTGGGCCAATAAGCTATAATCTATATAGTAAATTAATAAACTAATACATATGAATAGTAGTTTGGAAACTGCACTTTCTCCAGTTTAAGCATTCGCATCCTTGTAGAGCATTTGAAAGTGTTGCAAACTGTGGAGGAGTGTGAAAAGAGAATTGTAATCGTAGTCCAAAAATAGTTATTATTATTCATAGAAAAGTTTACACTAATTGATAATTAACCACTTTGCTGGGGCGTCTTAACTGGGCGAAAGCAAAGAAACTTTCGTCCCAAAAACTGTTCCCCGAATTGCCATAAAAAACGAAGAGGCAAAAACAGGAAAGCAAACTAAAGAAAAAGGCTGCAGGAGAAGACTTTTCTTTCTCTACTCAGTCCGAAAACTTTTTAATTGACTTTTTCAATTACAGTTTAATTTTGTTGCCAGAGATGTCGGCACTGCCAATTGAAGTTTTCTAATGTGAGATGCACATACATTTAAAGAGAGAGAGAGAGAGAGAAACAGAGCGAATAAAGAAGAATGAGAGTGCCACAAGCAGAGACACGCAACCAAAATGTGTAAGGAAAGTCGAGTGTGTGTGATAATCAGTCATTGTCCACTGGACACATCTCTCTTACTCTCTCTCTCTCTGTTTCTCTCTTTCACTCTTACTCACTCTCTGTATGCGTCTTGGCAATTTGCAAAGTCTCACAAACATTCTCAGCTGAGAAAGAGTTTCAAGCAGGCAGCAAAAGTCTAGATTTATTCGCAAAGATAGAGAGAGAGAGAGAGAGAAAGAGAGAGAGAAACTAAAGGCGTTATTCAACTTGTTCAGTATTGATGTGCATGCCAAGCAATTGGATGAAGATGATTCTGTGGCCCTAATATCCCATGTCAATGTGATTGCCTGAATGAGAATGTGGCTCAAATATCGCATAATATTATCAGTCTTGCAGCTGAAATCACACAAAATTAGCCAAGTTCATTGAATAATTCAGCACGTGATGCACGTCTACGACGGAGTGCACAGATAGGACCATAATTTGTGGCCTTTTGAATGGGATTCAGGGATATGGGAATATAGGGGGATATAGGGAAAGGTAAACATGTTGCTATTTATCTTGTGAAAAGCAGAGAAATAAAAACGAAAATGATAGCAAGACTGAATTATGTATACTCTTAACAGATTATGTTCTGCGATTGAGAGAGGTCAAGAGATTGCCGTCAGCCGAGCG